>JAQJVK010000017.1:15069396-15363137 GCA_035578135.1 Flexamia atlantica | reverse complement strand
ACAAGGTGATCAACAAGGATGTGCATATACTCCTTAAAATGACTACTTACATCAAATCAAATAAATACGTTCGTACTAACTCATGTCTTAAATTGCTTGGTTTTTCGGGTATCTGCGTGTATAATTTTTCAGATGATAGTCTATAACTTTTGAACCACTCAAGGTATCGACATCAAACATGATATAGACTGATATTTTTTGATAATGCGCTGGCAAGCAACTGTATTATAGTAAGCTATCAAACTCAAGGCGACACAGTCACAGTAATAGCCTATCTGTAATTTCTTTTAGGCCGGCTAAGCGGGCCATCCACTGGCGGATTTTGTCCGTTGTTATTAGTATATCCTTAATCTACATTAAAAATCAAACAAGTTGGTGAAAGAATTTCCAAGATCTCTTAAAAAACCCCTGATATGAGCTATAAATATTTTCATTTTAAATATTAAAAACCGTGATTTCAGGAAATCGCGGTCCAAAGTTTAGCAAATTTCTAACTTTAATTTTTGTGTTACTACTTGTGTTATTGGCTATGTTTCACATATCATTTTTCCAGAAATTTAAAGCTGAATATCGAATCCTCCAATGAATTTGTGATAATTGTTCGCATTTTTTGTCGAACGTTGCTTAAATAGATGGGAGTAATAAAAAACCCACAAATGTTAAAGACAAAATGTTTTCATATATCATTAAAAATAATTTAATTTAAATTTTATTCTCAAATAAGAATTTATCAAAATTATCTTAACAAAATACGACATTGTATTGGCTGTCTGAGCTTTTACTTTTATATGTTTTTACTTTCTAGTACATTTTTTTGTTTTGAAACTTCACTTCGACCAGGAGCTACTTCAACTATTTTCCTGGAAGATCCTGAACATTTTCATGTTCTGATTTCTGCATCAGGGCTTAGCAAGTTTTGCATTTATTCCTCACAGAACTCTTTGATTTTCTTAACTTCGAAACGCTAAAATAGAATTGGAGAAGTCAAGGCTCCCTTTCTCCAGATTGCAGGGGTTTAGAAAAAGATTAATTTAACCATGTTAAAAGTTAAATTCAAGTGTAGGATGGATCAAATATTTTTCGGAAACATGTGTAGAGTAAGAAACAATAAAAATTAGAAATTGTGTTTTCTACCTTAACTTTCTGCCCTGTAAAATTTCGTCTGGGAAGGACCTTATATTTTTATCAGAGAAAATGAAATAACATCCTCTTATTAGAAGGAAAAGAAGGCTATATTCTCCTCTTTGAAACCATTAACCACCAGTCAAGTTAATTGACTTTTTTATTTTCTTAAAAAGTAAACTTAAAATTAGGGACTAAGTCAACCAAAGAGATGCGTTGAAGGTGGAGGAGATGGCTAAATAAAAAACGTAAAGTTGAGTGTTTCAATGCATACAACATTAGTTTAAGAATTAATTTTTAAAATCGAAGGCTTAATACGTATTATAAATGTAAAACCTGTATTTTGTCGATGGAATTTGAAGGAGGATTTAAAATATTCACAGATTAGTCTCTTTGACTTCATTCCAAGTTTCAAATGACCTACTAATCATAGGTATCATGTGGAAAATTAAGCTATTAGCGAATTCTTCTATAGGGAAGAAAGCTGTTACCGTAGTACTCATGGTAAGACCTAAGCCCAATACCATCATAACTTTTCATTTTGGGGCCCCCAGAAGCAAAAAACACTATTCGTTCATTTTCATAAATATATATATATATATATATTATATATATATATATGTGTGTGTGTGTGTGTGTGTGTGTGTGTCTTTAAGCACGATAACTCGTGTAAAAATTGTCCGATCTTAATGAAATTTGGCACGGATGTGTAAAGTAGTAATTATTCGGACGAGTTCGTGAACCAGCCCAATCGGACTACCGGAAGGGGGGGTAAAGGGGGGTAAACCCCCCCAAAAATGGGTTTTTTTAAAGATTTTTACATACGAAAATAAAATTTTTCGAATTTTTATTGGCACCATTGAATTCAGCCCAAAAAACAATCAATTTAATATTTTGAATCATGGCTATATGTCCATTGGTTACCGAGATATTGAAATTGGTAAACACAGTACGTTGTCCCAATGTTAACCTTATGGGAAATAAGTAAAATTCTATATCTCGCTTATTTCTCAACATATCTTGATAAAACTTGGAATTAAGACCACCCAGTTTTAATATACCCGTTGCAGCAAACCTGCATACTCATTCCCCATGTTATTCTTATGGAGCTTACAAAAACATGTCAAATCTCGCTATGTTGGATCGAAATATGTTGTTTTGCACTTGAAATTCGCTGAGTATGCAGGTCTGCTGCAACGGGGGTATTTTTAGCTTTTAAATATGTGTCACACATTTACTTGGAATGAACTAAAACAGAGCCAAGAAAAAAATTGTCAGTTATGGCGATTGAGTGCTAGGGGGTTCGTTTTTTCGGCAAATGACAGATGGATGATTCTTTTGTTTAATATTTCGTTGTTTTTACGTAACCAACATGGCAACTCATATTACCCCAAAGTTTGTCGACTTTCAATTTCACTTTTACCCATATGTTGCATTTCCACTGCAAATACAACTAAGCAGATGAACTTAGAAATAAAAACTACATCTAAATGCATCTAAAACCGTTAAAGCAGTTTTCGAGATAGGATTTAAATACATTGATGTATACAAGAATTGCTCATATAGTATTTGTACGTGTTGACGGTGCTTTGTTATTTATCTATTTACTTTTCAAATGAGTCCAATAATTTATGACAGCCCTGCATATTTTTTACCTACCCGCCCAGCGACGGATTTCTCGCTAGGGACCTAGGCATCAAAGGCCAACGCCCCGCGAGCATCATAAACAACTGTCACTAAGGGCGAATTTAGACAGGTCGTGTTGGCGGGTGAGTTAGATGGGAGAATCACACTGAACGAGTAACCAGCCGAATAGGTTATTTTTACCACTCGCCCACTTTTTAACCGATCTGATTACAATGATTACACAGTTCGAGTCAAACCAATGTACATTCACGAAAATTTTATAAGGGCTTCTTTTAAGTACTATAGATAAAGATATGTCGAGTCCCCAAAAAATTAAAGCTGTTTTACACCTATAAAATCACGTTCCAAAATGGCCTTTCGTTTGTAATGGGATAAATTTTGAAAATAGCTTCCTCTTCTCATTTTTGCCTACAATTGTAAATACCTACATTACATTACAATTGTAATCAATATTAGCAGAGCACTATCTTTTCCAGGTTTTCTAGTTGAGTTTGATATCGTGGGACCATCGCTGATAATTCGTCGGTGGTACATTCTTCATTTTGACCGCTTGCAACCATTCACCCACCCCATTTGGTGCTCGCGACATTAAGAGAATTATTTCTTTGTGTGTGTGCACAAGCGATTAGACTTTTTTCCTTTTTAGACCATAGGTTGCAAACAACATATTCTTCTCTTCAGCAATGAACTAATCAGGTTATACAAGATTGTTAAATAATACCAAGCAATCAAACCACTATTTAAATCCTATTTCTTTATTATATCTTTACATAATACATTGTTAAAATTAAACAGAATTCACGTAAGCCAGAAACTATAAAATTAAAAAAAAAAAACTTTTATTACAATACAGTTTTGTATTTCAGTACTCAGCACAGAATATTCTGAGGGAATATTATTATATAATATTTATTATATAATAAATTATTATTATAACAAATATTAATAATATTCAATAATGATCACTTTTTGTATGTCTCAGTCTGAAGGAATTTTAGAGCTAGACATCTGTCTGCATCACTGATTTGCCCCCTGTAGAACCCGCAATGTTGCCGATTACAGGGAGAAACGCAAATATATGGGGCGACAAGACGCCCCTAATCTAACACTTTGCCATATTTACTATTAGTTTATTTCATAGTAGAGTCCAGCTGCATTCTTTATTACTTAAAAATACCTACATTACATTACAATTGTAATCAATATTAGTAATTTACAGATCTTTTGTAATGAAATTGACTTATTTACGTATAAATGTTTGATATCTCTTTCAACTAGACACCCCCTTATTCTTACTTACTAGACACCACTTATTACTTACTACCTTATCCTTATTCTTCAATAGTTTTTTTATATCTAGAACTTCAAGAATATCAGTTTAAAAATTAGACGAGTACAAAAGATAACATAGTATTGATAAAATGAATTATTTCCCTGCATATTTATATTATAGGGATTTTTCATGAATTTAAGCGACATAAACATTAGATACATTACTTGAAATCGCCACTTACCCAGGTAGGCACTTTAAGCTAAGTATGAATGAATGGTGAATGAAATGTTAAGATGAGTATAGGATGATTGTGGCGCGATCTTGTAGACATGTTTCGACATGTTCCGTAGACATGAATAGCCCAACATCCAATGGAAAAGTGACCTACAGTTTGAAATTGGATCCGAACATCAATTTCGCCAATTAATTAATTACGAACTGGTCTAATTATGAGAATTGTGTTTATGGATGGACGTAAGTATTCACTAAAGAATATCGCAACCACAAATCATCGCTTGTGAGTATGACCTCCAAATAGTTGGATACGGGCAACGCCGCGTGTGTCCCTTTTGCTCCCCGGTTATAAGGGTAATTTTGGTAACTTCACTTTTGCTCCACGGTAGATCTAAATATAGGTAGATTTAGGCATAAGGAAATGTTTGGGTTTCAATCGCTGGAGATAAGGAGGAAGGTAGCGTTGTTGTGTTATCTGCGTGATGTGGTGGCTGGGGGACGTAGACGACCCTGTGACCTTGGCCGGAGTATCGTGGCTTGTGCCGCGGTACGGCGCGGCGGTCGGGTTAGCCGGGCGATCTACCAGTCCTTTTATAGAACATCTGCTCATGCAAATTCACCCTTAAATGAGTCTGTCCGTCTGTACAATTCTTTGCATAACAATTTAGATTTTTCAATGAGTCGATCAAAATTCAAAAAATTGTGTCAGCAGCTTTTGAGCCAATAAATTTAGTAATATTTGCAATTCTCTCTGCTCTTAAAGTTTGTCTTTTTTGTTCTCAACTTTTGATTTTATTTTTTTAATGAATACATTGTAGATAAAGCTTATTTATTTTTTTTAGTCCAAGGTTAAATATGTTAATACAAATATTTGGTCATGTTTTTCTCTAAAAAATATATCAAGCTCCCCCTATAATTGGGCAGATGTAGGGCCTGTTGGGGAAGCCTGTTGGGGAAGCCTTTGCAGGTCATAGGTTTTTATAACAGCATGCAAAATTGTATTTTGTCTTTACCAGTTGTTTTAAGTTATTTTATGTAAATGGAATTTAGTTTTGTTACATTATTTATAAAGTTGCATGTTATGTATTTTATTATGTATGTATACCTGCAATAAATCATTTATTTATTTATTTACTAAATTAAAGCGTATTATACCGGTATTATTATGAATTCAGTTGTATCAGCAACTTTTATATTTTCAATTCACATTAACTTCCCGTTTCAGCGGAGGACGCACGGACTTTTCAACAACATGCTACCTTTTTTACAGCTAGATAAGTGCTTAAGAGTCGTTTTTGATAACTCTGTAAGCTATTACCCTATGAAATTCATGTCAAATTACAGTGTTAATTGGTATCGTCCAATGTGTCTCAGTAATCATATAGTCTGTAAAGAAAACGTAAAAATACGTTTTTAATTTGAATTGGATTTTGAATTGGGCAACGGACCCCGAAACAAGTTATTCCAAAGTTACATTTTTTTTGGCGGCTTTAAGATTAAGCCGCTGCTGGTTTAACCATGATTAAAATTATTACCTCCTTGCTAAGGGATTACCAGCTATTTAGTTTTAAAATAATATAATAAAAACTGGCTTCTTTACTGAAGGAAAAATAAACAGGTGTATTATTAGACTGGCTTTTAAGCATTCCAAGTTTCGGCAAAATTTTAAACGGGTTAAATTCGTTTATTCAACAGAAAACTCTCAATTTATAACAGGGCTGTTTGACTTAAATCCAGAAACTATTTGGATAACTTTCAATGACTGTTGCTATAAGCAGAACACTATCTTTTCCAGGTATTAAAATGTACATTTCAGAAATATGAGAACAAAGGAAAATTAATAAAACCCAACAGGTGTTCACAAAAAATATCGCATACCGGGAACTCCTTCGGTTATCAAATGAACTTTAAAATGTTCAGCACTTTGGGCATAAATATGTTACTAAATTTAGTCCTTTGATTTAACTTTCAAAACTTATAAGTTGATTCCTCATTCTTTGTTTTTTTACTATGTAATTTTTGATTTGCTCGACTTTGAGCAATAGGCTATCTACTCTAGTTCAATTGTGCAATTTATTTGGCCTTTGATTAGAAGAAATCGATGCTCTCATTGCTCGTTTCAGTTTTAGTGGCCTAGTGCTGAAACGCACGTTGTTGTAGATCTTAACGGTGTGTTTATATTGCTCGACACTGCTATTCGTTAATTGTTTACAATATCACAGATTATTCAAATTATATGATCTTACTTCAAAAATAACAGAAATTCAATTTTCTAAGCATTTAAATTTTGCAGTACAAACTGTAGTGGATTGAGTTGAATAATGCAACTTTTTTCACTTGGTGACGTTACAGATAACCTCAGTTTGAAGGATTTTCTTCGATGATCTCTTGGGATGGACCTTGTCCTCATAAAATTATTTTTTATGTCAAGAATTTGCTTATCTCTTATCTCTATTTCATAAATTGTATTTGCAAACTTTTAAAAACATTAAACTGATTTAAATTTTGTAATCTGAAGCATCAGAACACTTTTTTGTACGAAATAATTAATTTTTTTTGGTCGACGACAAAACTTTTTTCCATTTGTCTTGTTCGTAAGCATGCAGCAAAACCGATTTTGACGATTGAGGTGATAAATTAAAGGGAATTTCCTGCAAAAGTCATGTAATAATTTTCATCACTCTCAGTTCAATTTGCTTTGCCCCACTGGACTTTAAAGTTCCCATAAATATTTTAAATGGAAGTAGGCTACATTTTACCAAACATATGGTATATCTAAATAAAATTAGAGTTTTGTCTGTAAATTGCTTAGAATTATGAAATTATTGGTTATTTTTGCGTTTTGAAGGTCAGAGAATCCGAATCTCAATTTTTAACACTCTGTTGGTAACGCCCAACATCACACATTAGTCTGCTTTTCACGCAAAAACTAGAGAACAGTTCGCGCATTATATCTCCGGCTATGACTGAGTTAGCTGATTGTAAGGTGCGGGGGGAGAGGGGGTACTTTTCTGAAAACATTTTATAGAACACCGCGGCTTGTCAAATCTTGTGTTTACCAATATGTTAAAAATATCATATGACACGGATAGTAGCATAGTGGTCATAGCCGGAGAAATGATGCGCGAACTGAACTGGTACAGTTCGCGTATTATATCTCCGGCTATGACCGAGTCAGCTGGTTTTAAGGTGCGGGGGGGGAGAGGGGATACTTTTTGTAAACATTGCTCTAAAACACCGCTGCTTGTTAAAGCTTTATGTTTACTAATATCATATGTTCAGAATATCATTTGATGCGGTTGGTAGCGTAGTAGTCATAGCCGGAGATATAATGCGCGAACTGTAAGGCTGAACTTATTTTCTGTATTGATTGTATGAACATATGAGAAGGTTTTAGATGGATTAAGACTAGCTTAAATATTTTTGAAATTAAACAGTAAGCTTCCAAAAAGCGAATTTTATTTGATTTTGACCCTATAGGAAAGCTTATGAAGTTGTCATGGCAACCTAAACATTAGCTTAAATCCAAGAAAGTTGTTCTGTTTTCCCACGGGTGAAACGTGTTGATCAGCTAGTCTAAATTATTTTTATTTGAGTAATCAGCTGTCTTGAGGAAAACCATAATATATGCCTTCTTCTGTCACTTTGATATTATTTACATTTTTTTGGTTATTTTTCAGTTTAAAACAACTAACTTATAATATCCAGGTTGATTTTTGAGTTGATATTCAAATACGATAAAAATATAAATCTGTTGTAGAAAATAAATCAGTTAGGCCCTACCTAAAATAATTAATTATAATAAGTAGGTATAGTACACTTAATAAAATAATCCAATAGATTTCATTCCACCAATATCAAACGAATATATTCACTTCAAACTGCCTGTCTAAAAAAAATCCTGATAAAACATATTTCCTGATAAACGAATACAAACTAAAGAAGTTCTATTTAAAAAGTGTTACACCACGTGGTACTCCAACAAGGGGGTTTCACTCCAACAAGAAATATGCAGGATTAGGAATAAGGATGATAATATGGGAGAAATTATTACTGGTTCGCACAAAATAAAATAAAACTACATTGTGAAAGAAATAATTAGTTATCCATAACCAATTATTCAAGTTTTGAGGGAGACTGAGTTTAAACTATGGGCCTCCCAGCGACAAATAGGGAAAACAACATTTATATGTACAAACAAGTCCAAAATGCCAAGTGTTGAAGAAGATATCCAGAGATTACTTTAAGATGGCCTTTAACGCGGAAGTTGAAGGTTGGGAGAGGCCCTAATAAAAAATGTTGCAGACATTAGAATGAGATTTTTGCGGACATTTGCCATCACTGATTAGTAAAAAACAAGTTTCACGACGTTTCGGGATCTGGAATCTGATCCCGTCTTCAGGTGGAAGAAAACCTAGAACATAACAAGATTAGTAACACATAGCCAGGAAAACCTGGACAAAAACGCAGCTAAAACAGAGAACTGTAAAAGCAGTCACGAAAACACTTGCTGAAAAGAAAAACAATAACACAAAATAACACAGGAATCACAAGTATCAAGAATCACCAGACAGGAGAGAGCACGTCCACACCCAATCAGAGCTGATCTGAGACTGGTGGGAGGACAGCAAATGGCGGCGGCAACGGAAATGGCGGCGGACACGGCCAACCAAATCACGGCGCGCTACCGGTGGCGAAAACCTGAAACAGAGACATGTGATATGCAAATTCCGTGTGTCTGATTGTGTTTTTTAGTTCATTTTTAACCTAATTTTGCCCCTTGGCCTTGCTACGGGTTAACATGTTGTGAGAATTTTGAACAGAATTGTTAGTAATTACCCTATTTGCTGACACTTTATTTTCCCTGTCTTTCAATTCTTTGTTTAATATTGGTAGCCATACTGGCCTTATTTCAAGTGAAGATTGACTGATTGGTTGGTCTGCTAGTTTTATGTATGAAGCTTCAATTAGTTTTCTTTTGAAAAAATGAGGTTCGCGGTGTACTATTTTTGCTTCGTCAAAATTCATCTGGTGATTTTCAGACAGCAGTGTTGAGCAATTTTTGATTTATCCACTAAGCCCTTCCTCGTGTTATCTTTGTGTTCTTTGATTTTAACATTTAAAGGTCTTTTTGTCTCGCCATAATACGGCCTAGAACAACTATTGCAGTTTATTCTGTAAACACAGTTTTTTGATCCCTGAGTGCCATTTTTTGGTTTGGTTTTTACGAGACATTGCCTAAGAGTGTTTTGTGTCCTAAACGCGGTTCTAACTTTGAACTTCCTAGCAACTCTTCTAATTTTTTCCGATAATCCCGGCACATAAGGGATTGACATAGGAACGAATTTTTCAGTGTTTTCTGACTCATTCTGTTTAGCCCTACGGTTTTTGCACTTTCTTATTACGGATTGAGGGTATCCATTCTTAGCCAAATCTTGCTCTACTTTTTTGATTTCCTGATTTAATCCATCTTTATTTGAGCAAATGCTCTTTGCTCTGTCAAATAATGAGTAAGCTACCCCTTCTTTGACAGATTTTTGATGGTTTGATTGAAAATTTAAGTACTGCCCTGTGTGTGTATTTTTCTGAAAACAGTTGTCCTAAGCGTGTCCCTATCCTTTTCTACGCACACATCCAAAAATGCTAGTGTGTGTTGGACTTCCTCTTCCATTGTTAGGCGGATGGAAGGAGAAATACTGTTAAGATGCCCTAAAAAGTCTTTTAGTTCATCGTCTCCATGCGGAAATACCACGAAGGTGTCATCGACGTACCTCCACCAAATCTTCGGTTTGAGTTGAGCTAAAGACAAAGCCTTTTGCTCAAACTCCTCCATAAAGATATTAGCAAAGATAGGCGACAATGGCGACCCCATGGCCATCCCCTCATCTTGACGGTATAATTTACCCTCTAGTTCAAAATAGTTACATTGAGTGCATAATTCAAGCAGTTCCATAATGACATTAACAGGAAGTTTAGTACGTTCAGTTAGACTTTTATCTTTTTCGAGTCGAGACTCGATTATTTTTAAGGTTTCAGGAACTGGGACATTCGTGAACAGACTTTCAACATCAAAACTGACCAGCTTATCCGTCTCAGCCAGCACTATGTCCTTTGACTTTTCAACGAAGTCTTTAGAATTTTTTATGTACGAGTCAGTTTTTCCTACCAATGGTTTCAGGATGTCCAGGAGGACTTTAGACAGTTCCCTACACGGTGAGTCGCGAGAACTAATTATAGGCCTAAGAGGTACATCAGTTTTATGAATTTTAGGTAACCCATACATGTGTGGGATTTTCGAGTGATGCGGTGTTAAACGAGTTCTTTGTTTATCAGAAAAAAACTGTTTATGCTTCCTAAGAGTGCTTGCAACTTTACGCTCGAAACTTTCTGTAGGATCTTTATTTAGTTCAGTATATTTACCAGTCTGGAGAGTTTCCAATATTTTCTCTTTATATGTTACTGTGTCCAAGACAACAGTAGCGTTCCCTTTATCCGCGGGCAATATTTTGATAGTATCATCTTTCCCAAGGATAGATACTGCCTTGATTTCCTCTTTCTTTAGGTTGGGCTTTGGGACAGGAATTTTATTCAGTAAGATGCTGGCCTCGCACCGAAACTGATCCCCCTGAGTCTCAGGGAGCTGAGACACAGCGGACTCAATCCCCGTAACAAAGTCAAGCGCCCTTACTGATTTAGGCACAACAGAAAAGTTCAGCCCTTTAGACAAAACGGAAATTTCATTTGAATTTAAATTTCGTGAAGAAAGATTCACAACCTGATTATTTGCATCATTAATCTGTTCATAATTTTGAGAGTTATTACTAATTTCGACAGGTCTTAATTTTTCTAGCTTTGATTGTTGTCTGGATTTAATATCAACCGATTCTTTGTCAAACCTATTTTGGATGCTTTGAAAAATGTTCTGAAACTCAGAACCAATTAAAGTTGCCAACTCAGATTTCTTATTTTCAATACTGATTTTGAGGGTTCTCTTTTCCGTACGATGAAAGTTTAATCTTTTAATTACGAGAGATTTTGAAGCTGCAGACATTATTTTGCTGGCTTTAAAACTACTAAAAGGAGGTTTAATTCTGAAACTCTGCGGAATTAGATTTTCGAGTTTGCACTTAGTGAGAAAAGTTAAATGGTTGGTGTGCCTAGCCAACTTTAGGTGCATTTGTTCAAGTTCACTTAATTGATTACTTACTCCGGGTCCGTACCGAGAATCAATTCTTTGTTTGAAATTCATTGTTGGTGATGGTGATTTTATATTTTGATTAGGATTTTTGCGGACATTTGCCATCACTGATTTGTAAAAAACAAGTTTCACGACGTTTCGGGATCTGGAATCTGATCCCGTCTTCAGGTGGAAGAAAACCTAGAACATAACAAGATTAGTAACACATAGCCAGGAAAACCTGGACAAAAACACAGCTAAAACAGAGAACTGTAAAAGCAGTTCACGAAAACACTTGCTGAAAAGAAAACAATAACACAAAATAACACAGGAATCACAAGTATCAAGAATCACCAGACAGGAGAGAGCACGTCCACACCCAATCAGAGCTGAGCTGAGACTGGTGGGAGGACAGCAAATGGCGGCGGCAACCAGAATCCTAAATCAGTGAGGGCGCTTGACTTTGTTACGGGGATTGAGTCCGCTGTGTCTCAGCTCCCTGAGACTCAGGGGGATCAGTTTCGGTGCGAGGCCAGCATCTTACTGAATAAAATTCCTGTCCCAAAGCCCAACCTAAAGAAATAGGAAATCAAGGCAGTATCTATCCTTGGGAAAGATGATACTATCAAAATATTGCCCGCGGATAAAGGGAACGCTACTGTTGTCTTGGACACAGTAACATATAAAGAGAAAATATTGGAAACTCTCCAGGCTGGTAAATATACTGAACTAAATAAAGATCCTACAGAAAGTTTCGAGCGTAAAGTTGCAAGCACTCTTAGGAAGCATAAACAGTTTTTTTCTGATAAACAAAGAACTCGTTTAACACCGCATCACTCGAAAATCCCACACATGTATGGGTTACCTAAAATTCATAAAACTGATGTACCTCTTAGGCCTATAATTAGTTCTCGCGACTCACCGTGTAGGGAACTGTCTAAAGTCCTCCTGGACATCCTGAAACCATTGGTAGGAAAAACTGACTCGTACATAAAAAATTCTAAAGACTTCGTTGAAAAGTCAAAGGACATAGTGCTGGCTGAGACGGATAAGCTGGTTAGTTTTGATGTTGAAAGTCTGTTCACGAATGTCCCAGTTCCTGAAACCTTAAAAATAATCGAGTCTCGACTCGAAAAAGATAAAAGTCTAACTGAACGTACTAAACTTCCTGTTAATGTCATTATGGAACTGCTTGAATTATGCACTCAATGTAACTATTTTGAACTAGAGGGTAAATTATACCGTCAAGATGAGGGGATGGCCATGGGGTCGCCATTGTCGCCTATCTTTGCTAATATCTTTATGGAGGAGTTTGAGCAAAAGGCTTTGTCTTTAGCTCAACTCAAACCGAAGATTTGGTGGAGGTACGTCGATGACACCTTCGTGGTATTTCCGCATGGAGACGATGAACTAAAAGACTTTTTAGGGCATCTTAACAGTATTTCTCCTTCCATCCGCCTAACAATGGAAGAGGAAGTCCAAAACAAACTAGCATTTTTGGATGTGTGCGTAGAAAAGGATAGGGACACGCTTAGGACAACTGTTTTCAGAAAAAATACACACACAGGGCAGTACTTAAATTTTCAATCAAACCATCAAAAATCTGTCAAAGAAGGGGTAGCTTACTCATTATTTGACAGAGCAAAGAGCATTTGCTCAAATCAAGATGGATTAAATCAGGAAATCAAAAAAGTAGAGCAAGATTTGGCTAAGAATGGATACCCTCAATCCGTAATAAGAAAGTGCAAAAACCGTAGGGCTAAACAGAATGAGTCAGAAAACACTGAAAAATTCGTTCCTATGTCAATCCCTTATGTGCCGGGATTATCGGAAAAAATTAGAAGAGTTGCTAGGAAGTTAAAAGTTAGAACCGCGTTTAGGACACAAAACACTCTTAGGCAATGTCTCGTAAAAACCAAACCAAAAAATGGCACTCAGGGATCAAAAAACTGTTTACAGAATATACTGCAATAGTTGTTCTAGGCCGTATTATGGCGAGACAAAAAGACCTTTAAATGTTAGAATCAAAGAACACAAAGATAACACGAGGAAGGGCTTAGTGGATAAATCAAAAATTGCTCAACACTGCTGGTCTGAAAATCACCAGATGAATTTTGACGAAGCAAAAATAGTACACCGCGAACCTCATTTTTTCAAAAGAAAACTAATTGAAGCTTCATACATAAAACTAGCAGACCAACCAATCAGTCAATCTTCACTTGAAATAAGGCCAGTATGGCTACCAATATTAAACAAAGAATTGAAAGACAGGGAAAATAAAGTGTCAGCAAATAGGGTAATTACTAACAATTCTGTTCAAAATTCTCACAACATGTTAACCCGTAGCAAGGCCAAGGGGCAAAATTAGGTTAAAAATTAACTAAAAAACACAATCAGACACACGGAATTTGCATTTCACATGTCTCTGTTTCAGGTTTTCGCCACCGGTAGCGCGCCGTGATTTGGTTGGCCGTGTCCGCCGCCATTTCCGTTGCCGCCGCCATTTGCTGTCCTACCAGTCTCAGCTCAGCTCTGATTGGGTGTGGACGTGCTCTCTCCTGTCTGGTGATTCTTGATACTTGTGATTCCTGTGTTATTTTGTGTTATTGTTTTTCTTTTCAGCAAGTGTTTTCGTGACTGCTTTTACAGTTCTCTGTTTTAGCTGTGTTTTTGTCCAGTTTTTCCTGGCTATGTGTTACTAATCTTGTTATGTTCTAGGTTTTCTTCCACCTGAAGACGGAATCAGATCCCGAAACGTCGTGAAACTTGTTTTTTACAAATCAGTGATGGCAAATGTCCGCAAAAATCCTAATCAAAATATAAAATCACCATCACCAACAATGAATTTCAAACAAAGAATTAGAATGAGTATGAGAACGAATTAAAGGAAGAAAACTGGGAACCAGATGAAGAGGTGAACTGTGCATTTTGGATTCTGGGAGTTCAAAGAAAAATCGATGATAAAGCCATAATCAAAAGGAAGCAATAGTAAAGGCTTTAAACCTCACATTCAGGGTTGAAACCACTTCTACACAACCCGAAGAAATTCACACGGGGAAAATATTAAACACAATTCTGTACCTCAATGGAGAGAAAATATCGATTATTAGACTTAATTTTCCAACCCAAAAGAAATCTTGATAAATAGTTCTGGATTGAATTTTAAAAAATTACAAAATTCGTAAGACAGCAGGAAAAATTTAAAAAGAACCTAACAAATTTTTTGATATCACGTAAAAACCCAAATTACAATTAATTGTAATAACGCCAAGATAACATAAGCTTACTAGTGACTTGAAGGGGCTAAAAGCTCCTTATGAGGGAAAATTCAAACAATCCTTATTTATTATAGTAAAAAATACCTTCATAGCAAACTAAATCCACCTTACATTCATATCTAGCCTACCACATGTTTTTTAATCAAGTATCAGCATCACATGTTTTATGTAAACAAAGCAGACGTTTTTAATTCCCAATGCTTTTTAAAGGCAGATATTTTACATTATTTCTCGTTTTCTGGTGAATTTCAAGCAATTTCATTATTTTTCCCGCCATCCCGGAATAGAGACCTTTAATTTCAGCCCTCTCCCATCTTTCTATGACTTGCTAGACGCCCACAATTTAGACGCAAAGAATCGCCTTACGAAATTAAATAATATAATATATATGATGATGATAAGATCATATATATTATATTTAAACCATGTGGCAAATTTAAACCTATCTATTTTTACAAGCCATATTGTTTTTGCCTGCTCAATGTTGACATTTTTTCTCAACATTTAAATATTTAATTTTATTAACTGGAAACGACTAGTAACTTACTGATTGCTTTGATAGTAGGACATATAAAATAACATTAAGTGTACCCGAGCTATTTATCTTTAACTCAAGACGAATGTAGGAAAATCAAATTTGCGTTGGAATTGTGTTGGACTTTGGCTCAAAAATCGACATATTAACGAATTGCCTGATGAAAGCCTTGCATCGATAGTTCTTGAATCAAAAACTTTATTACAAACTCAGAACCTGATTAGGAGATCTTTAATTAAAATAAAAGCTCGGAAAGATTCAAATTGATTTTTCCGATGTGAATGATTAACAGCTCATGCAAAAGCAAGTAACTTCATATGTATTTAACTACTTGTCTTGATTTTGTTTTAAAATAAAAATCCTATAAGAAATAATCAGGTTAAGATTGGATTGCGAATACATCAAGTATGGCTGTATATAAATTAATGTCGATGCTTGATGTGAAATCTATGCGTATATACTATCATTTTCAGATATAAATTATGGAAATCGGTCGGGTAGGAGAGCTTCGGGCTCGGAAAGTAAAAACCAATATTTTGAAATGAATCCTACTAATAATATTATAAGTGTGAAAGGATGTGAGATTGTTTGTCATAGTATGTATAGTAAATCAGTTGTAACAACGTATCCATCCAGGCAGACAAATGTACAAATGAACCCAATTCCAACTGACGTATATAAAAAAATAATGCAGGAAAAACATCAGATGATTTAAATTAACGTGGGCGAAGCCACAGGTAACATGTTACATAGTTTTTTAAAAGCAGCAGTACTGTTATTGTTTGAAGTTACACTTCAAGCACCAAAATAACGTGTAAAATTGCGAAGATTATGCGAGTTAATGTTGAAGGGCACGTCACCTGCTTATCTTTAATCGTTTGACCAAGGGATATTATTTATCCTAAATAAAGCTGATGACAACACCATTCATACAAATACTAAACAATTATTTGCCGGATTTACGCTAAATCTTTTAAAAATATAATGAACGAGGCCTTAAGTCTGACAAGATCCTACGATCTGAAAGCGGCAACCACCTCAACACCGTAGGAGCCACTTTTGGCGCGGATGATACCTCGGAGTTGTGAAACCTCGGAATAGTTTTGCTCTTCGTATTTAGTTCGTTAAAACACCTAGGAACTACGAAAACGCAGAAATATAAAACCTCGGAGATGTTTTGTGAATTGCAGTTTTTATAAACTAATCCGACCTCGGAGTTGTGACACCTCGGAGTAGTGAGTGTCTTAAAATTAACTCATTTTTATAGACCTCGGAGTTGTGAAACATCGGAGTTATGAACCCCACCCGATTAAGACAAACAAATTATCATCAAAACAGGCACTCTCCTTTGATTCCCTTGAAATATGACAATAGGACTGATTTTGTAATCAATAATATTGTTTTTGTACAACATCATGAAATATCAGATTTCGCAACATGAGCCGAAAATGAGGTCCCTATAATACTTTTGTTTGTTGTTTTTCGTCACAATTAAACAAGGCAGCCGAAGCAGCTCATAGTGCCCGATAACAATGAGTGCCGATATTTATTTCTATATACTTTCAAATTTTTACTATTATCTAGTTATAAGATTAATTATTAAAAAATAAAGATTAGCACTAACGTAATAAAACAATCCAATAGAATGTTGACTGAAGCGCTAAGCGCTGTAGGACTGCAACTTACGCACTCGCCGCCTTGCCTCCAACGGCTTTTAAAGGCCCCGCAACGGCTAGGGCCGGCCCTGTGATACTGCTTACTGCTTAGAGTGGATGATATGGTGTTTTGCACGATTTAAGAATTAGGTTTGATGTAGAATACAGCAAAACGATAATGAACAGTGAATCAAGACTTTATCTTCACTGCAGAAGCTTTACAAAATCCTAATCCAAAGGATCTAGACCAGGCTGAATCAAGCCAAGAATTAAGAATATAAAAGAAAACAGTTAATTGAGGTGGAATAAAACAAGATAGAAGAGTGAACTCAGCTTTAAAAAATCCTTTTATCAAATATTTTAATAACCTTTAATCAAATTTTGATTCCTGTAAATTTATATGAATAAATTTATACCTCTCTTAGAACAAGATAACTACTGCTCAAATTGTAATAGGTCTCATTATGATGTCGATAAAAAGTGTGTCAGGTGGAAAAATTGTAACAATAGTGTTAAAAGAATACTAGAAATAATGTATTGCTTATGCATTTAAATATTCAGGGAGGGTTTTGTAAAAAATATCATGATTTACATATTTTTTTGAAAGACTCAAATATAGACAGGGCCGGCGCGCTCTACCATATAGGCGAACTAGGCGACTGCCTAGGGCGCCAGGGGCTGAGGGGCGCCAAAGGGGGTGCTGAGCGGCCCCATTTATTCATAAAAGGAAAGCGTTTTACAAAAAATAAATAATAATCAAATAATAATGATAAAAATAAATAATACAAAATAACTAAAATACACAGCCAGTGCTGTGTCCCGTTCTTAAAGAGTTGTTAAATGTATTAAAGGCGCAAATGAAACACTTTAGTTTTAGAAAGGAAAAATCATTAAAGAAGCCTAAACTTAAATTTATATTTACATTTTATTAAATTATAAGTTCATAATTTGGGAATAGCTCACGGGAACATGCTCTGATTGTTATCTCTTTAACACTTTAAAACTATAAACTTATCTCCAATGGTGGAAAATCCTACCCTTCCAAACTTATGATTATATACTAATACTAAGCATGCGACATTCTCTGCTCTCTATGCACCCTCGCCGTTAGGGGTAGCGGATTTGTACCCCCCGGATTTGTACCCCCCACAAAAAACACTATGTCATTTTGACGTCACAGGAGGCGGGGCCTAAATTGCTCGAGAAACAGCCCGCGACTGGAAATGTACCCCCCAATACATTATTAAATCATCAACACCTAAATGGTTTGCAATTAAATTATTTCCCTTAAGTCTGACCCCGGAATTGTACCCCCCGGATTTGTACCCCCCGTGGTCATATTCTTAAGTCCGACCCCGGATTTGTACCCCCCGTCGCCAAATCCTCAAGTCCTACCCCGGATTTGTACCCCCCGGATTTGTACCCCCATGGTCAGAATCTTAAGTCCGACCCCGGATTTGTACCCCCCGGATTTGTACCTCCTGTCGCCAAATCTTCAAGTACTACCCCGGATTTGTACCCCCCGTCACCAAATCTTCAAGTACTACCCTGGATTTGTACCCCCGATTGAGTTAGGACGAAATAAATGACTAAAAACCTCCTCCGTGAAATTTTACATATTTATACCAAGTTTCATGGAAAACAGTCCGACGGAATACGATACCATAAACAAGAAACATATATAATCAAACTAACAAATTTTTTACGAATTTAGATATTCAAAACAATATTTTATCCAATACTTTCATCACATATTATTGACAGATTTTCTAGCCTACTTAATGATGAATAAGACTACACAATATAATAATAATAATAAGACATATCCGTAGAATAATATTAGGCAATAATTTAACGAACAGCCGTTGATTTATTAATTCAACAACAACAACGAATATTGACCTGGTATATTTCCATGGTCGGTCAAACTTGATTTGAGCACAGCGGGTACAAATCCGGGGTAAGACTTAAGGATATGGCCAGGGGGGGGGGGTACAAATCCGGGGTAGGACTTAAGGATTTGACCACGGGGGGTACAAATCCGGCGTCGGACTTAAGAAGTTTAATTGGATTTACATCAATTATGCAGCTGTTCAGCCAACCGTGAAATGTCAGTTGATTAAAATACATAATAATTTATCCGTCCTAAAAGTTCGCGGCTGGAATTGTACCCCCCGTCCTGTGACGTCAAAATGACGTAGCGTTTTTTCTGGGGGGTACAAATCCGAGGGGTACAATTCCGGCGACCCCGCCGTTATGCAGTAGTTTAGGTTTCTTTTTATCTTGACAGCCAAATTTCAAGACCGGTTCACTGTTGTCCACCATTTACTCAATGCTGGCAAATAATACGTTTTTGTTTTGTAAATTATAGTTCTTAATAACTTGCCTAAAAGCTTTTTAATTGTTTGAGTTGTATATTAATTGTATTATTTTTATTTGAAAAAAAAAACGGTCGAATCATATCTTATTTATATATCTAAGTACCTATACTCAAAAAAATATGATTTAATTTTTTTCTAAGAACCAACTCCATCTCAATTCCTTTAAGCCTCATTTTATGAGCACAAATTTTCAAATAGTATCGTGTCTATTGAACGCTCGATGTGCAGTCTCCAACTGAATGAAGTACAGTAAAAACGTAGGAGGTGGAAATTGACAATTAATTATAACAGTACTTTTGACTCATTTTGTTAATAACATGGAAAGCCATGTGGTCCAATGTTAAATATTCAATTTTTACTCTCAAATTCCTTTTATTACCTACGCCATTAGGTTTTTTAGCGATGTGACTTCCACAAATCACGTTTTTAGTCAGAAATAAGTTGAAGCATTTTCATAATTTGAAGGAAATATTTAAAGCAAGATTTTTTTTAGATAATTGTACAATCAAGCATAAAAAGTTAAATATCACACATAAAGAGTATACACAAATGACGGCACTGACAGTGTATGTAAAGTGTGATTTGTCTTCAAATTCATTGGTTTAAATATTGTTGCTGTTGGCTACCAGTAATTTCTAATTAATGATGAAAAGCCCTGATGATGCCCCTGAATAAATAGGGGCGAATTTATTGTTCACATTTCAATAAAATTAGATTGCTTAAGACGGAGAGGTTTTTCACTGGTTTAGACCCTGAACAAAAATTTCCAGTTTCAAATGTTTGCTTGGAGATGCCAAAATTACACAGTTTCACTTTCCTTTCATTACAATAAATATTTACTTTTAAACAAGAAACTTCGAGAAGAATAAAAATTACAAGTTTCAAAATATAACTTGAAACCGTACTCAGAGCCGGCGACAGGGGGGGACAGGGGGGGCAAATGCATAGGGACCCGGGCTCGCAGGGGGCCCGGAAACACCAAATACCCCCATCGCAGCTAACCTGCGTACTCAGCAAATTTCCAATAAAAAACAATAACTAATCAATTATTAGAAAAAACATATAAAAAGTGATAAATTCATGTATTAATATAAAATGCAATAGTTTGTTTTGCATAGTCATTGTCAAAAAGACTAATAAATAAGTTTAATTTAAAAAAATATATTTATTTTGAATAAATAGGCAACATTGTTATTTTTTCATACAAATACAAAATCCTATTAAAAGTACTTTTGATCAACTTGTGAAAAACTACGCAGGTTTCGTTGGACAACATTCTGCTGCCCTGATACTAAAAAAGATGGAAAAAAACGTTGGACTTGGAGACCAGTGGACTTAAAGCAACGACTCATGATACCAAATTGTTATTGTTGGTTTTTTCAAGCTGAATCCAATGGTGACAACAACAATTTGATTACTTTAATTCTAGCGAATTTCCCCTATAGGAATTAGCGAATTTCCCCTATAGGAAAGAAGCTATTACCATAGGTCTCATGGTAAGATCTAAACCCGAGACCATGATAACTTTTCATTTTGGGACCACCAGAAGCAAAAAACACCATTCCTTCGAATTTTAGCGAATTTCCCCTATAGGGAAGAAGCTATTACCGTAGGTCTCATGGTAAGACCTAAGCCCGGGATCACTATAACTTTTCGTTTTGGGGTCACCAGAAGCCAAAAACACCATTCGTTCAAATTTTTATATATACCGGGTGTCTCACCTAAAGTGAACCAATAGCTAACTTTTTTATTATAAATCTGACAAAGAACTTCTTATGGGGCACTTCCCTTAATTTTTAATGCTGCTTTTTGGAGTCACTTCGAAATTTTAAAATATGGCCGCCATTTTCCAATATGGCGGACAAATTAGATTTTTCTTATGGAACACCCTATATTTTAAGGCGTTTTTGGATTTTACGCTTAGTTCTAGGAACTTTTTATCCTTTATAATTTTTTTCTAAACCCAATGGTTAAGGAGGTATGAACAGTTAAAGTTAGATTTTTCCCCATTTAAAATGCATTGGGACATTTTTGGTAGTCTGCATATCGAAAACGGTTGGGTTTAATAAAACATACCAAAGATTAAAAGTGCCTATAGTGTTAGTTTAGTTGAGGTTTGATTATAAAATAATTTTTAGTCGAGATTTAATCGTGGAAATTTGTTAGTTTAAATATGATTTTACTCCATAAGGAATGCATGGAGTGGCACAGTTGAACGGACACAATGCATTTTAAATGGGGAAAAATAAAACTTTAACTTCTCTTATCTCCTGAACCATTGAGTTTAGGAAAAAATTAGAAAGAATAAAAAGTTCCTAAAATTAAGCGTAAAATCCAAAATGCCCTAAAATATAGGGTGTTCTATAAGAAAAATCAAAGTTGTCCGCCATATTGGAAAATGGCGGCCATATTTTTTAATTTCAAAGTGACTCCAAAAAGCAGCGTTAAAAATTAATGGAAGTGCCCCATAAGAAGTTCTTTGTCAGATTTATAATAAAAATGTTAGCTATTGGTTCACTTTAGGTGAGACACCCGGTATATCTATATGTATATATCTATATACTGTGTGTCCCAAAAGTCCCGGAACGGTTTAATATCTTTTAAAGTAAGCCAGATATCAAAACTATATTTTGCATACCTTTTGGTACTGAAAAAAAACTACTTTTTGATGTACATGTCATTTCTACCCCTGCCCCCAAAATTCGATTTTGGGGGGTAGCCCCAAAATTTTAAATGTAAACCCCCATCGTGTGACTGCTTATTTTGAAGGGTTTGTTGAAAGAAACACAATGCCGCAAACTGGAGGTCGATATCATGCTCCAATCCAAAATGGCGGCCATTCAAAAATTGAAAAATGCCGCCCGTCAATTAAAGTTGAGTATTTTCTGTGTCCGGCAATTCACATTTAAATTGAATAAGAATCACCAGAACACGTTTTGACTTCTTAAAAGGTACAACAATAATAATTTCTTGTTGTCATCATCAGGGCTCAACCCTCTAAAATTGTTTTGGGGGGTGGGTTTGTCCAACTCCAATATCAACTCACATCGTATGACTACTCACTTTATTATGATGAATGAGTAAAAAAAACCAAAGCTTTTTTAAATGAAATTTTAATAGAAGTTACCTTATAAATGAATTTTATTAGTGTCAAAATTATTTAACTAACAGACTAATGGATATCCGCCTTGATGCGAACTTTGGCTCGGCGACGTTATCTTTTATCTATGTGTTTATCTTTTAGGAAAATCCCTATACATCAAGTACCAAATATACGGCACAAAATATTTTTTAGTTAGTAATCCTAGTATTGTGTCAACATCGTGCATGTTCATCCTTCTTTCTTCATCTAATTATTGAGGAAAATCGTAAAATAACTACAGAATTTATTTGTTTTAAGTGCTTTTTATAATTTGTTATCAACATGGCGTTAACTGAAAAAGAAAGAGTGATTATTTTAATGATGAGAGGGGGTCCTGGTAACTTAACCAGGTCATTTCAAGTAGTGGCAGATCTTTTCAATGAGTGGTTACACGACAAGAGTTTACATTTTAATAAGTTGGTTAGCTCCTTCCCCCTAAAACAATTTTGGGGGGTTGAGCCTTGATGAAGACAACAAGAAATTATTATCTTTGTATCTTTTAAGTAGTTAAAACATGTTTTGATGATTCTTATTCCATTTAAATGTGAATTTCCGAACACAGAAAATACTCAATTTTAATTGATGAGCGGCATTTTTCAATTTTTGAATGGCTGCCATTTTGGATTGGTGCATGATGTCGACCTCCCGTTTGCGGCATTGTGTTTCTTACAACAAGCCCTTTAAAATAAGCAGTCATACGATGGGGGTTTACATTTAAAATTTTGGGGCTACCCCCCCCAAAATCCAATTTTGGGGGCAGGGGCAGAAATGACATGTTCATCAAAAAGTAGTTTTTTTCAGTACCTAAAGGTATGCAAAATATCGTTTTGATATCTGGCTTATTTTAAAAGATATGAAACCGTTCCGGGACTTTTGGGACACACAGTATATATCTATATATTTGTCTGTGAGCACGATAGCGCTCGCAAAAATGGTCCGATCGGAATGAAATTTGGCACAGACATGTAAAGTATTTATTATTCGGACGAGTTCGTGAACCAGCCCGGTCCGACCACTGGAAAGGGGGGTAAAGGGGGAAAAACACCCCCAAAAATGGGTTTTTTGAGGTTTTCACATAGAAAAATAAAATTTATCGAATTTTTGTTGACACCATTGAATTCAGCTCAAAAAAATAAACAATTTAGTATCTTGAATCACTGCTCTATGTCCATTGGTTACCGAGATATTGAAAGTGGTAAACACAGTACGTTGTCCCAATGTTAACCTTATGGGAAATAAGTAAAATTCTATATCTTGGTTTTTTCAACATATCTTGATAAAACTTGGTAAATAGCTTCTTCTAGTTCAGATCTACTAAATATTGAATTAAAACCACCCAATTTTAATATACCTGTAGCAGCAAACCTGCATACTCATTCTCCATGTTATTCTTATGGAGCTTGCAAAAACATGTCAAATCTCGCTATGTTGGATTGAAATATGTTGTTTTGCATTTGAAATTCGCTGAGTATGCAGGTCTGCTGCAACGGGGGTATTTATATATATATATCTATATATGTGTCTGTGAGCACGATAGCGCTCGCAAAAATGGTCGGATTGGAATGAAATTTGGCACAGACGTGTAAAGTAGTCATTATTCGGACGAGTTTGAAAACCAGCCCGATCGGACCACCGGAAGGGGGGTAAAGGGGGATAAACCCCTCCAAAAATGGGTTTTTTTAGTTTTTTACACGCAAAAATATAAATTATCTAATTTTTGTTGGCACCATTAAATTCAGCTCAAAAAAACAAACAATTTAGTATTTTAAATCATTGCTCTATGTCTATTGGTTACTGAGATGTTGAAAGTGGTAAACACAGTACGTTGTCCCAATTTTAATCTTATGGGGGAAGTAAAATTCTATATCTCGCTTATTTATCAACACATCTTAATAAAACTTGGTTTGTGGCTTCATCTACATGAGATATAATGTTTAATAGTCTAAAATCCCCGATACTTCCTTTTTCGTGGCAGCAAACCTGCATACTCTTTCCCCATGTAATCCTTATGGGAAATAAACAAAATTCTATATCTTCCTTAATTCTCAACATATCTTAATAAAACTTGGTGTTTGGCTTCTTCTAGTTAAGATCTATTAAGTAAAACCAACCAGTTTTAATATACCTGTTGCAGTAAACCTGCATACTCATTCCCCATGTTATTCTTATGGAGATTACAAAAACATGTCAAATCTCGCTATTTTTGATTGAAATATGTTCTTTTGCATTTGGAATTCGCTGAGTATGCAGGTCTGCTGCAACAGGGGTATTTCAATTTTAAAAAGCCAAAAAAAACATTTTTTGGGGGGTAAAAGTAGCCTTTACCCCACTTTGGATGTGTCGATCTTGCCGGTTTACAAACTCATCCAAGAGAACCTAGTTATTCATGTGTGTACAAAATTTCGTCACCGCATCGGACGATTTTTACGAGAGTTATCGTGCTAACAGACACTCAAAAATGAAAATTGTATTCCCCATATAAGCCCATGATAATTTTGAAACAAATTGTGATTTTTGGAGGTAAAAATGCATTTCTGCGATAAACTCACTTCATATCAAGAAAGTAGACATAAACATGGGCGGATTTACGGGGGTGCCAGAGGGTGCCCGGCACCCCCTAATTTTTGTGAACTTTTTGCATGGAAAAAACTTTCCAGCATAAATTTTCATAATTTGAACACAGTAATATGATTTCGATCCAATTTTATTTGGATTTTTCATTTATTCATTTTTCATCTCATCCTTTTTTTTATAAAATTTTAATTGTTGAAGTTTGTCTCTAATAATGCCACTTGATTAAATTCGTCATCCTAGTTTTAAACTCCATATTTTTCCAACAAATATAACTTATCAAAACTGCTTTAAAGCTCAAATTGGCTTCCCAAAAGTCTGGTTTGAAAATAAATATGCATTTTTTAGAGTCTCAACATGTTTTTCTTGCGACGATCAATAATATTATTCTAGCGGTTTTCATAATAAGAATTACAAGTGAGCGGTACTTTTTATGATTCAAGTGACGTATAAAAAATGAAATGGAGTTGATGTTAAATAAAAGAAATAGGATCTTAGAAACAAATTAGACCTCTATTTGTTATAGATAACAAATAGACCGTGTTTGATTTAGAATATGAGCATAAACCCCCTATTCCCATTTAAGCTGGCACCCCCAAAGATTACAACCTAAATCCGCCCATGGACATAAAAAGCTATCAATTGATATAAAAATAAATATGATTGCTGAGGTTACCCAGAACGGATATTTTTGTCCATTCTGTAAAAACAACGGTAATAGCTTATTTCTAAGGAAATTCGCTAAAATAGGCCCGAAACGGCTAAAAAAAGGGCCTAAAAGCATACAAAACAGGTAAAAAAAGGTCACCAGGTCTCAGGGCCCGGGGTTGTAGATTGCACAGGGGCCCGAAAATCCTGTCGCCGGGCCTGACCGTACTGGACTGTACCTTGAACTGCTTCATTACATAGTGAATCGATAACAGTCAGTTCTTGGCTGTTTAGTGCTTTATCTTTAAAGTAAGTAAAATTGATAGGAGGATATGGACTGATCACCCTTGACTCTGTCCAATGACCCTAAGCAACTCACACCCTTATTCCATCTGCTTACCGTAGTAGTAAATACTTATCAAATCAAACAATTTCATTTCCCAAAAATTATGTAAAGTAATAAATAATTAAGTAAAAATTCATCTTAAAATATATTAACTAACAAGTCCTTCAAATCTCATAATAGGACAAATCTATTTATAACTTTATTTGAACTTAAAACAATTATAATAGTGACAGTAATATGCCAATATCCTGAGAAACGTGACAAAGAATTAGGCGAAAAAAAATTGTAATTCATCTACGATACTACAAGTCTCTTCTCGTTTTGTTTGTACACAAGTAATAAACAAAAATGAACCACACAAGGGAGTGAAAATAATTGTTAAGTGATTATTAAAATTTAAATAAAATCACTAACAAATTAAATGTTTCAGTAATTTAATTTTTTTCGTGGTATGTAAGTTTTTTTCTAGCCTTGATAGTAACGTACCCTTTTACTGAACTGTTAGAAAGTGAGGGGGGGGGGGCGCCAAAAAATATTTTCGCATAGGGCGACCAAAACTCTTGAGCTGGCCCTGAATATAGATATATTATGTTTCAATGAGCATAATTGTTTACAGGAAAGTCAAATTAATATTTTGTTAAGTCTTACAAACTTTAAGTTAGGAGCTTATTATTGTAGGCAAAGTATGGCTAAGGGAGGGTCTTGTATATTAATAAAACAAAACTATAATTTTAAAGAAAGAAAAGATTTTTATATCTATAATGAAGAAAACATTTTTTAAGTCTGTAGTATTGAAGTTCCTACTTTGAAAACAATTGTTATTTCTATTTATAGAACACCGTATGAAATTAATTTTTAAACTTTTTGGACAAACTTGAGTTACTCCTAATAAGTTTAAAAAGTATTTAAAAACTCACCTAGTTTGTATAGCTGCTGATTTCAATGCAGACACTTTACAAACAACTAATTCACCAAGCAACAAAAATATGTCTTTAAATTTAATTAATATGTATGGATTTCATTTAAATTTTTGCTTCCCCACCAGAATAACTCAAAGCACAGCTACTTGTATTGACAATATTATTACAAATGACATACCACAACTTCATCAAGATGTAAAGAGGTCCAAAATGAATCTTGAATTGGGTATTTCGGATCATAGGGCACTTTTAATTGAAGTTTCAAAATCCTCCACTTACAATAAAAAAAAACCTTTTATAAGAAAAGACTGTTTTCTAATAAAAATGTTTCTCTTTTCTCCAGCTGCATCTCTGAAGTTGACTGGGGTCTATGAAATTTTTGTGATGCACAGACAAACTTTAACAGTTTCTTTCATAATTTTATGACTAACTTTGATTACTGCTTCCCTCTGAAATTTTACTCAAATAAATCTATCAAAACTAAAAGTGACAAGAACTGGGTGACCAAGGGTATTGAAATATCAAGTAAAAAGAAAAGGTATTTAAGTAGAATAACAAAAACTAATAAGGATGTTGATTTCCAAAACTATTATAAGAGGTACAGAAATGTTTTTAAGAAGGTATGTGACAGAGTTAGGAAAATATCAACTATAGGGCAATATCTGCTGCTGATAACAAGAGCCAAGCAGTGTGGAGTGTTGTCAAGTCTCAACTGGGTTTCCCTAAGTATAAAGACACAGACTTTCCTGATTTGTGCATTGGAGACAAGCAACTAGGAAATGGTCAGCTAATTGCAAACTTTTTTAATAAAAAATTTGGTGATATTTTATGTTACAATAATTGTAAGCCAAGTTTAAATACTTGTATTGAGTTAACTAAAAATTTTAATATTGAGCTACACACAACATTTCTGTTTAAAAAGTTTCAGTTTCATTAGTTAAAGAAACAATACAAAAATTAAAAAATAAAAAATCTGTAGGGTGGGATGAAATTCCTATGGAAATTATAAAAAAAGTAAAAGATTTTATTTCATATCCACTTTGTTTCATTATTAAACAATGTTTTGATGAAGGAATATTTCCTATACAGTTAAAATATGCTGAACTAAAACCTCTCTACAAAAAGTGTTTGGTGGACGATCCTGACAATTATCGTCCAGTATCGATATTACCTTCTTTGTCCAAAACTTTTGAAAAGATCGCCTACGACCAGATTTATTATTTTTTCAATGATAATAAATTATTTAGCAATCAACAATTTGGATTTAGATCGGGGTTAAGTACAATAACAGCTGTCTCTGATTTCATAAATCAGGTGTCGGAGGGTTTGGATGGATCGCGGAGCACAGCAGCTGTGTTCTGCGATCCATCCAAGGCTTTTTGACTCGGTTAATTATGATGTCTTATTGAGCAAACTTCAATATTACAAATTTTCTGATTTGGCACTGTCTTGGATACTCTCATTTATAAAAAATAGGCAGCAGAGAACAATTATAAAGGAAAATGGCACAAAATTTATCTCAGGGTGGCAAGAAATTGAATGTGGGGTCCCATAAGGATCAATTTTGGGACCTTTGTCATTTTTAATTTTCGTTAATGATGTACCCAAAATATTTCAGCTAACCTCATTTTATATGCCGATGACATTACTGCAATAGTTAAAGTAAAAAATACCAACTGTTTGAAAAAAGAACTTGATCGTTCTTTTTTACAGCTATCTAATTGGTTTACAGCAAATGGATTAAAATTACAAAAACACAAATTATGAAATTTCAAACCCTTCACAGCAGGCAAACTGTAACTTTTGAATTAATTTATGATAATAATATTTTATCTTTTGTTGAGCAAACTAAATTTCTGGGTTTAAATATAGATCAAAATTTGACATGGAAACCACATATTGATGGGGTAATTAAGAAATTAAATACTGCTTGCTTCCAAATGCATGGGCGGATTTCTGGGGGTGCCAGGGGGTGCCCAGCACCCCCTGATTTTTCTGGTTTGCTTGGAAGAAAAGTGGGTATCGATTTTCAACATTACTTTGAATAAGCTATTACATAATTTACAACAGGGTTGTTGTCAAGTAAAAAAAACATTTAGCTTTTTGAGTATGCCTGCAAACGGACTATTTGAATAGGAGTTTTATGTTTGAATTTGAGCATACAAAACTTAATAAGTGAGGTGACCTGGCACCCCCAAAAACTAAGACCTAAATCCGCCCATGTCCAAATGTATGTTTTGAGAAACATAATTGATTTAAACATGAAGCTCATGGTTTATTATGGAATTTTCTTTTCTCATTTACAATATGGTATTGAGTTATGGGGTTCAATCCCATACGCCATCAAAGTTTTCAAAATTCAAATAAAATTTTAAGAATTTTATCTTTTTTCCCGAAAAGAACCTCATGCAAACCGTTATTTAAGAGGTATGAAATTTTAACATTACCTTCACTTTACATTTTCAAAGTTTTGGTTTCTTTAAAAAACAACTATCAGTATTACATTGAAAAGCAATTTGATCATCAATACAAAACACGTTTCAAAAATCAATTACAGTATCCAAGACATCGCCTCTGAAAGGTCACCATAAGGTCTGTTTGAAAGGTCACCATACTATATGAGTCTTAGACTTTACAACAGTCTGCCTGCTAATTTCCAAAATATTAAAAACATAGAAAAATTTAAAAAAAGTTTAAAAGCCCATCTCTTTGAAAAAAATTACTATTCAATTACAGAATATCTTACTGATAATTCGGATAAGTAAAATTATACCATTGTAAGTTCTGTATTTTAGTCTTTGCTAGTTTTGTTTTTATTATTATGTTGTGTATTTTTTTAGGCTAAGATAATGACCTGAGACACTGGTGACCAGGGACACTCACTTAGCATTGATCATATGAGAGTGTCCCACTTGCATTATACTGGGACACTGGTGTCTGAGACACAAAAAAGTGTCTGGAGAGTGGAGAGTGTAAAGTCAGTGTCTTCCCCTCGGACACAGCCGGGACATTCGTGGGACACAAATTGGGCGCTTATCGGAGCTGATCGTAGCATTGAATCAAATGAGAGTGTCCCACGAGCTATTAGGCCGGGTTCACTCTGGACACTTTCAGAATCCCGTGGCGGCCACAGTTCTAGGAATGAGGAGGGCAGGAAGTCAAAATGGCGCGGGATCGCCCTGTACTGGTTCACATTGCAGTGGCCCGAATTTTGTGTCTCGTCACGAGTCGCCCTGTCAGCCCTGGCCCAGTCTGGAAAAATAAGCAGTTTTCCAAAATCCCTTTGAAATATTATCATTTCCTCAAGATATGATGCATTTTCGTATTTTGATTTCACCAGCCAAAAATTACCATTCTCTTAAAACAAAGTACCGAAACCGTTTACCAAAAACATCTACATGAAGACGATGTACAGCACCTGTGTGTAACCCGCCTTAGACTGGTTTCATGGGTGATAAGCTCGTGCACAGTTATTTAAAATTACAAGTCATGGTTGGAGAGAACTACTTATGCTCCCTGTGCAATCTTCAAAAAAAAGAAACTGTCATTTGATTTTGGAGTGTCCTGTTTTGGAAAACATCAGGAGATATTGACTGGATAAAAATAATTTCAATTATTTTTCAGCCAACCCGTTAGACGAGCAAGTGCCATTGTTGTGCACGCTTAGGTTCAGGTTTCCTGTATGAAAATTTTATTGTGTTAATTTTTTTTGGAAGAAAATGAAGCGATTTTCATTTCATTAATTTAGTTTCATTCGTACGTGTGTGGATACGACAAGAAAAAAATAAAAGAGTTATCAGCCCCCACGTTTATCTAAAGGGCTTTACCTAACTCATATCTTGAGTTGAGATATCTCGAAATATAAAGAATTAAATAAAATATCTGATTAATAGTCTTGTGTTTTATTTTCATGTCTTCCACAAGCAATGAAATGTTTTCTTTTGAAGAACAGATACATATCCGTGATATGTTTCCCTTTACTTCTATACACACACTAAAACTCTGACCCCACGTAGGAATATTACTGCATTTATCAGTGTGTGGACATGAATGATATTGATATTAGATGATATTGTATACAATGATATATTATATTAAACAAATATAGTGGAACAGCTTCAATTGGGCAATAAAAATGAAGTTGAGTATTTTAAATTTTTTTAGAGTATACAAAAATTTTTAATAAGGCCTTCCTAGATGCAAGGCCCTCTCCCTCTGTGTCCACCCCGCCCTCCCACAATAAAAGCAACACTGCCGGGAGATTCGGAAGGAACCAAGGAATCTGTTTAAATTCCAGCAAATACGCAACGGAGGGTCTGCGGGGACGAGGAGGGGGTTTCCACAGCGTTGCCAGATCATGGCTGCCGTTTGGGGGTAATATCTATAGGATATATACAGGTGGCCGCTAGTTTAAATCAATTTTCTATAGACCATATAGAGGTGTGAAATATACGAATGTGATTGCGGCGCTCCAAGCGGAAAAATGGTAAACTAACTATATACGAAAATCATAATATACGCCGTCATTTGGCCGCCACATAAAATTTGTTTTTCTTTTAGTTTTCGTCATAAATGATCAAGAAACAAGGGTTTGGCGATTTGGCGGCCATATACGGCCACCAATTAGGACCGGCCGCCAAATCAAATGCAGATCCGTCCATGTACGGCTGTCGCTTGGGACCCGATTTTTACATATATATATATATATATATATATATATATGTTTCTGTAAGCACGATAGCGCCTGCAAAAATGGTCCGATCGGAATGAAATTTGGCACAGGCGTGTTAAATAGTAATTATTCGGACGAGTTTGTGCACCAGCCCGATCGGACCACCAGAACCAGGTGTAAAGAAGGATAAACCCCCCCAAAAATGGATTTTTTGAGTTTTTTACATAGAAAAATATAATTTATCGAATTTTGGTTCGCACCATTGAACCACTGCTCTATGTCCATTGGTTATCGAGATATCGAAAGTGGTAAACACAGTACGTTGTCCCAATGTCAACCTTATGGGAATAAGTAAAATTCTATATCTCGCTTATTTCTCAACATAACTTAATAAAACTTGGTTTGTGGCTTCATCTAGATGAGATCTAATGTATATTAGTCTAAAATCACAGATATTTCCATTTTATGGCAGCAAACCTGCATACTCATTTCCCATGTTATCCTTATAGGATATAAAAAAATTCTATATCTTCCTTATTTCTCAACATAACTTGATAATTCTTTGTATGTGGCTTCATCTAGTTGAAATATACTGGATTATGGCCTAAAATACCCTATCTTTACATTTTCATGGCAACAAACCTGCATACTCATTCTCCATGTTAACCTTATGGGTAGTAAAAAAAGTTGTTCAGTTCGCTCATTTCTCAACATATCCTGATAAGAACTGGCATGGGGCTTCATAAAGTTAATATCTACTTGATTACGTCTTAAAGTACCCAAATCATCCAATTCCTGAGGCAGCAAACCTGCATACTCTCGTTCCCATTGTTAACCTTATGAGAGGTAAATAAAATTGGATAGTTTTCTTGTTCCTCAACATATCTTGATAAAACATATTATGTGGCTTCATATAGTTTGGATGGATTGGATTGAAGCCTATGATACCTCATTTTCAAATTTCTGTGACAGCAAACCTGCATTTTTCCATACTAATTTTATGGAGAAAAATTTATTTTTGAATAGCAATTGTGGGCATTTGGCAAGTCACAGAATGAGGGAAAAGGGTTCAAATTAAATGTTTTAATGTCAGGTACTCAGGAAAAGGACTGTAATTTCTTACAGTTTGCTAGAAAACAAAAAATAACATAAAATAACTGCCATTTAAGTATCATTGGGATCTAAAACGTCTGCTTTATTTACAATAAAACATGTGAGCTAATGTTTGATTCAAAGCCATATGGTGGATACAGACATAATATGGCTTATTTAAAGGCCAGATAGCTAAATATGACAAAAAAGTACTATAACGAATACAGATTTTTTTTCATATTTGGTGTTGTTTTTCTGAATCACTTAATGACGAATATAAAAGGTTAAATACCTGCGTGTCAGCCCAGTGATTCTATGTAATCTGTGATTAGATTACGCGTTTCGGCATAAATTATGCCATCTTCAGACCATCACAAAAACTTAAGTTCCTTATTCATTTGGTGAATACGTCATACTTTAAAACGAACACAAAAACATTTAATAACATTTAAAATACGGAACGAACAAACAAAACACGTGTAGGCCTACTTATTTAACTTATTAAAACCGAACAGGAACAGAATGAAGCGTGCACAGCAAGTGTCGGGCCTCGACTGCAGGTTAAGGTGCTTATCAGCTGACCGTTAACCCCTGGCTACACCTATTCACAGAGTCGGTTTTGTCTAATTTAATCAATGTTTCAAATAGTACATTGGACAGGAGTTTACTTTTGTCATTCAGAAGTTCTTGGGGGCAAGTTTTTGCAGCTTTATAAATCTCATAATTTTCCAAAGCTGTCATAGTTCTACCTTTATTGCAAATGTGTAAAGCTCTGAGGTTCGTTTCCATATCGGTGTAATTATGGTTTTCTTTGGCAAGGTGTTCCAGCAAAACTAGTTTTTTGTAAATTGACAGCTTTGGGGAGATGCTCCTTGAACCTTTTTTCAAAAGTTCGCCCTGTCTGACCAATGTAAAACTTTTCACAATCATTACATGCAATTTTATAGATGCCTGTTTTATTTCATAACCCTTGAGCGGGCGCTTCACCGGCAAAACGCGAGCGGAGCGCATGCGGAGTTTTACTCCGCAACACTAGATTGCACAAATTTAACCCATTTTACTTGTTTTATAACGAAATCTTGTATTTAAATGTTGACAAACTTCATTACAAATCACATTTCATCGTCGATTTAATTAATTGTTCAACTTAATAGGTGTAATATTTCAATTAAACATAGTAAGTAATTTTCTAATATAAAATATGTATTAATTATTATTATTTACATTTTTGGACTTTTCCTTTCGCTTCTTTTTTCGAAAACAAAAGGAAAAGTCCAAAAAATTAATAATAATTACAAATCCATTGCCATTATGAATTTAAAAAAAAGGTATCAGTGTCTGTGTAACGGAAGAGGGCGCTCGGCAAACTGAGACGGCATCTCTGAATTGCATATAACGAGGTACCAAGGTGGGGGTGGGGGGTATAAATAGCTTTAGGAAATTCCTGGGATGAAGGGCATAAAGTACAGAGCCGGACACGACCGCCGACACCCATTATGTCTGTTTATTTTAACATAAAAAACACGAGCGGAGGAAAACTCGGCGTGCGCACCGCTCAAGGGTTAAGTCAACAGATGTTTTGTTTTTATTTAAAAGTTTCTCCAGTTTATTGTTGGTTCTGAATGAGACTAGCTTCCCATGTTTTAGCGAATTTCCTTAAAGGAATAAGCTATTACGGTAGTACTCATGGTAAGACCTAAGTCCGAGACCATGTTAACTTTTCATTTTGGGGTCCCCAGAAGCAAAAAACACCATTCGTTTGAATATATCTATATATCTATATATATGTCTGTTAACATGATAGCGGCCGTAAATATGGTCCGATCTCAATGAAATTTGGTACAGACGTGTAAAGTGGTAATCATTCGGACGAGTTCGTGAACCAGCCCAATCGGACCACCGGAAGGGGGGGTAAGGGGGGATAATCCCCCCAAAAATGGGGTTTTTGAGTTTTTCACATAGAAAAATAAAATTTATTAAATTTTTGTTGGCACCATTGAATTCAGCTCAAAAAAAACAAATAATTTAGTATTTTGAATTACTGCTCTATGTCCATTGGTTACCGAGATATTGAAAGTGGTAAACACAGTACTTTGTCTCAATTTTAACCTTATGGGAAATAAGTAAAATTCTATATTTCGCTTATTTCTCAACATATCTTGATAAAACTTGGTAAATGGCTTCTTCTAGTTCAGATCTACTAAATATTGAATTAAAACCAACCAGTTTAAACATACCTGTAGCAGCAAACCTGCATACTCATTCCCCATGTTATTCTTATGGAGCTTACAAAAACATGTCAAATCTCGCTATGTTGGATTGAAATATGTTGTTTTGCACTTGAAATTCCCTGAGTATGCTGGTCTGCTGCGACGGGGGTACTTTTCATTTCATTTTTTAGAGTTAAAGGAAACCTTGAACCGTAATCTACAGAAACAAAATCATAATTTTCATTGCGGGCTGGGACTGAGTGATCTGTTCTTTTTCTGATTTGTTTTCTCATTATGTTGTCAATTATCTTCGGACTGTAACCATTGGATACTGCTATGTGTTTCAGTATGTTTTTTTCTATATTGAAATCTTCAGGGTTCTTCGGCACATTTAGTAAGCGGTTCACAAAACTATTATACCTAGCCATTTTATGCGAAATAGGGTGGTGAGATGCAGCATTTATTGTTGTATCAGTGGTTGTGGGCTTTCTAAAGCCCACAGGCCCCACAGCTCAAAGGTTTACCAAAACTCCACAAAGATGACAAACCTATAAGGCCACTCGTAAATTATATGTCGGTCCCCGCTTACAAGCCAGCTAAGAAACTGGAGAAAATAATTAAAAATGAAGTAAAATTGGAGAATAGCCACAGCCTGAAAAATAGCTTAGATCTGATCTAAAGAATTAAAGATATTAATATAAACCAGAGAAATACCCTTGCATCATTTGACATCACTAATCTTTACACTAATGTTCCTGTTGAGGAAACCATGCATATTTTGCAACACAATCTAAGAACTAAATGTAGCATGAATGAGGTGAAACAAAAAGAATTGATACATTTATTGAAGGTACATTAAAGCAAAATTATTTTCACTTCAGTAATGATTATTATATCCAAAATGAAGGACTAGCGATGGGTTCGCCACTTTCTGGCTTATTAGCAGAAATCTTTTTAAACAATATTGAAAATGAACATGTCTGGAATGAAAGAAACAAATATAGGAATAAACTCATGTTCTACTACAGATACGTTGATGACGTAATCATTTTGTACGATGGAAACCCAAGACAGATCACACTTTTTAACAGTTACATGAATAATATCCACCCTAAAATAAAGTATAAAATAGAACTGGAACAAAACAATAGCCTTAATTTCTTGGACATCACATTAACAAAAGCAAGCAACAGTTTTTACTTCAAAATATTTAGAAAGCCCACAACCACTGATACAACAATAAATGCTGCATCTCACCACCCTATTTCGCATAAAATGGCCGCGTATAATAGTTTTGTGAACCGCTTACTAAATGTGCCGAAGAACCCTGAAGATTTCAATATAGAAAAAAACATACTGAAACACATAGCAGTATCCAATGGTTACAGTCTGAAGATAATTGACGACATAATGAGAAAACAAATTAGAAAAAGAACAGATCACTCAGTCCCAGCCCGCAATGAAAATTATGATTTTGTTTCTGTAGACAAGTCCATAGCCAATGGGGGGGGGGTTAGGGGGGTCAGAACCCCCCCCCCCGAAATAGTAGAAATAGCATTGAAAACATAGTAAATGGGGGTGAAAACCCCCCCGAAATAGTCGAAACCCTCCCCAAAATCCCCTCGAGCAAACGTAGAAAAATGACAATAAAGGCGGCTGAAAGCACATACGCGAGTAAAAAAAAAAGGTCACCACTTTTGCCGAGCCCGAAATTCACCCGCCGGGCCTGGCCAAACCCCCCCTGAAAAAATTTCCTGGCTACGGCTTTGTCTGTAGATTACGGTTCAAGGTTTCCTTTAACTCTAAAAAATGAAATGAAAAAACATGGAAAGCTAGTCTCATTCAGAACCAACAATAAACTGGAGAAACTTTTAAATAAAAACAAAACATCTGTTGACTTAAGAAATAAAACAGGCATCTATAAAATTGCATGTAATGATTGTGAAAAGTTTTACAATGGTCAGTCAGGGTGTTCTTTTGAAAAAAGGTTCAAGAAGCATCTCCCCAAAGCTGTCAATTTACAAAAATCTAGTTTTGCTGAACACCTTGCCAAAGAAAACCATAATTACATCGATATGGAAACGAACCTCTGAGCTATACACATTTGCAATAAAGGTAGAACTATGACAGCTTTGGAAAATTATGAGATTTATAAAGCTGCAAAAACTTGTCCCCAAGAACTTCTGAATGACAAAAGTAAACTCCTGTCCAATGTACTATTTGAAACATTGATTAAATTAGACAAAACCGACTCTGTGAATAGGTGTAGCCAGGGGTCAACGGTCAGCTGATAAGCACCTTAACCTGCAGTCGAGGCCCGACACTTGCTGTGCACGCTTCATTCTGTTCTTGTTCGGTTTTAATAAGTTAAATAAGTAGGCCTACATGTGTTTTGTTTGTTCGTGCCATATTTTAAAATGTTATTAAATGTTTTTGTGTTCGTTTTAAAGTATGACGTATTCACCAAATGAATAAGGAACTCAAGTTTTTGTGATGGTCTGAAGATGGCATAATTTATGCCGAAACGCGTAATCTAATCACAGATTACATAGAATCACTGGGCTGACACGCAGGTATTTAACCTTTTATACAGATTTTTACTGATGATGTTTATGATTTTTTTTACACAAACTTAAATAGCTGGTCATTTCCCCATTTGATCAAGGCTCCCTTGATATGAATGAATTCGAAAAGCCAGCTGTTTTGAAGTTTTGAACTTTGCATTTTTGTCCCAAGTAGAGACTATTATTTTTTTATAGCCTTTTTCTCCTAAAAGCCACTAGTAGGAGAGTATTTTTGCTTCCTTTTGAACATACATTGATTTGACTTCATGCGAGGCTTTATTTAAATTATTTATTTATGCACTTTTGAAATTCGCTGAGTATGCAGGAATGCTGCAACGGAGGTATTGAATTTTGTAGTAAAGATTCCTTATCTCCTAATTAACTCATGCACGCTCCCACTGAGTCAGACAATAACAAAAAACCGGGATAGGGGCTTGGAACAAACAACCTCCACCCCCCCCCCCCCCCGCCCAGGCCACTGATAAGGAGAGTGAAAGAGGTAGCTGTTTCTTACTTTCTCTCTATTGCGTCCTAATTTCTGATCTTCCTTCTTTCTAATTTTTTAAACCGTACATTCCCAGTCAGCACACATTGTAAAAATAACGTTATTTTCACGTGAAAAAAGTAAAAAAACGTAAAAGTAAAAAGCAAAACATATTTTTCACGTGAAAATGATGAAGAAATGTAAAGTGGAAAATGTAGTGAAATTAAAATCGTTATTTTCACGTGAAAAATATGAATCAAAAGTATATATAAAATCAAATTAAATAACAAATATAACGTTTTATTTTTCATATTTTCTTATTTTGTCGTTTATTCATTTCGATCTTTATACGTTTTGATTAACAAGTCTTGTGCGCTTATAAAAACTATCATTCTCGTTGTACAGTAATCGTTTATTTAGTCCAAACTAAAATTCAAAATAAAAAATAATTTATAAAAATTTAACGGATTTATAAATAGCCTAATTATGTTATGAATTATTTATATAAAATTATTATACTATTTGTTAAATTGTTATTTGTTATACTTAATATGTTTTAAAATAGTTTACTATTTGAAAAAAAAATGCCTGACAATAAAAGCTATTTATTTCAAATTATAAAAAAAAAATAAAATCACCCTGCCAAAATAATATGGGCCATAAATCGTGAATTGTGTCAAGACAAAACCTCCCTTCAGACGACGCCGCGGCAAACCGGTGCGGTGCAGTGGACTGAACTGGAGCCTGAGTGTGGAGTGTGGAGTGTGGAGTGAGAGTCATAACGGCTTTTAAGGTTTTAAATTGGAAGTTTAGACTTAATTGCGGTCTTCAAGTAACTACCAAAACAATGCGTTAACCCTACTACGGGCTTTCATCATTCTTGGTAAGTTTATACTTTGGATATTTATTTAGTCATGTATTGTGAAATCAAGATAACCTAACCTCAACTTTCAGCATTCCATTATAGTTTTTCTGATTAGTTGATACAAATTTGGTAATTATGCATATCATAACAACTCTCCTAGCCTTTTCCAAACACTCCCATGTGATAATTCAGTACTAGTTTCATATCTGATCCTCTAGGTTTTTGTTTATTGTCGATTGTTTACCTTTTAATGCTTATATGTTTGATAACTGAACTTCTCAATAGGATTTAACATGGGCAAAGATCAGTTTTGTTTTGGGTACTCAGTTCAGATTTTGGTTATCCGATATTAACTATCAACCTATCGTGTTTAACTCAACTAACTGATGTACTGTTTTAACAAACAATCGTCAGTGGGCTAGTGAAGAAACTTTGATAACAAACAAATACCGAAACCATTGTCAATTATATCTAGGCCTATATCATTCGATTCTCTCACATACAACAAACCATACCAAACTTAAATATTATAAAACTAAAATGATATTAAACATAGGCCTAATATAAAAACTAAATCAAAACGTTACTATAATTAACTAACTAAACACAACTTACTACCTTATTTCTCATCATCTGCCATCTTTTACTAAAATACTATCGATAAACATATTTTTGTAAAGTAACAAATCAATCGATATCAAAGACAATGGAAACGGATGTTAAGTTCTGTCCAACAGACAGTGCATCGAACTTCGACTATTGGTAGATCGTTCGATATTGTTTCTTAGAAAATCAGATGTTGGATCATCTGCTATAGGAACAAACGGAAGAAGATCAGATAGGCTATGAAACTCGTACCCCCTAACTCCTCAGCCTCAGCCTTATTACTAAATTTTGAACTTCTTGTTGGATACAGTTTGGGCGTTTTATCTTGAGCTATGGGAACCGTTTAGGCCTACACCTGAAGCGGTTGGAGTGGAGTGAATATCTTTAGAACACTATAGCTGATACCTAAAGTTAACCTGACATGTTAACATTTTTTAATAGCTGTCTATATACCTATTTACTGTAATTTGTATTTAATCACATTTAATATTTGTTGATATTAATTTTTTCATTATTTATTGCCCCAGATCATTAAGAATAAATAAATAATGTTTGACAGCTTCGGCAACGGAATAGGCCAAAGCTCAAGATGAAACGCACCAACTGTATAATCTCTGATTATATTTCGTTCTGCTAAAAAGCAAATTACCTATTTTACTTCTACTGTTTATTTTTGCCCGTCACTAGCACTTATCAAAGGCCTATCTTAAATATACTCTGATTGAGTAGGCCCATCAGGTGAGACCTTATCAGACTCCACCTTAATGCTTTTGATTACATTATTTTGTTTATTTAGGTTAGATATTGATGTTTTTTGAAGTGTTTTGATTTGTTCTCGATGAAATCGAATAATCTTAATTTCGGCTACAGACGTATAAAAGTTTCAGATTGATAGCCTATTTCCAATAAAATTTAGACCGCTTACAAAACTGCACCCGCCTATTTGAAAACGTTGGAAATGAGTACCTTAGCCAACTTAACTTTTTAAATATTGAAGTAGCCTTCAAGCAATTTACATTTGTTTACCTGCAATTTAATAATGTTTGTTTATTTTGTAATTTTATGTTTTTTTGTTTCTTTTAGGAAGGAGCTTGCTGTTACATTTTTACACCAAGAAAAGATTACAAGTTTCTAGGCTTTTTTGAGAAATTATGAGAATTGATTCAGTCTATGGATTGGCTTCAAAACACAACTTAAGGAGAAAAAATTCAGGTAGGTTTTTAGTTTTGCTTTCTGTGAGTGTCTTATGATTCCTTTTTGTCTTATATTTCTTATGATGCTTTATGATCAGCGCACGGAAAACTCCATAACATTCTTCAGATTCCTTATTGGCTCGTAATTTCTTAATCGATGTTACACTAAAGATAATTTTCATTTGGGTGTTTCATCAATCTGCGGAAATTCTCATGTCGTGTGAAAGGAATTTAAAAAAAACTATGGTATAATGATACAAAGCTTTGTTTTCTCTTGGACGATATGATGTTCCGAGGTTGACAAATAATGTTAGGTAGCAAATATTCTTGGTGTTTAGACATTTTTGCTAATTTTTAACTAATTTGCAATTAATGTAGGTAAGCAAGCATGTATTGTAACTACAAGCTTTCTTCCTGGAGTGAAAAACTATAAATGTGAATTGGATATAAATAGGCCACGATAATTTGCAAACCCAGTGTTAACTAACACAGGTAACCTGCCGAGAAGTATACTTACTAAAACAGCAATTCAAAATAAATTTAGGTGAAACTTTAAGTTCCTTATAGCATTACCGTATATTTGACTGCATTAAAACAGTTTAAACTGACTTAACGTATTTATGACCTTAGAAAGCATTTTTCATCACTCTGTATAAAAAAATTTCCCGTTACCGTACAGCTGAAATCTAGAAAACCCTCGATTTCCTTACATCAAAACAAATAATGATCAGCGGATTTTTTGTTACCCAAACTTTGCATTTCCGTACCCAAACAAAATTTTGCCGTACCCAAACAAACAAAGTTCCAGTTTTGACAGTTCAACCAGCTGACTCTAAACTAAAATAGACAGTTCAGCCCTATTGAGTTTGCTTATAAAGAAATTACTAAATTATGAAATGTTGGATGATTTTTTATAACTTTGGTTACTTATTTGCATCATAATGAAATGTATTGTTCACAACTCATCACAAAAGTCCCATTTCGGGGCAAGATAGTGTTTTAAATGCGAGGTGTCAAGCCGAGCATGTAAAACACTATCTTGCCCCGAAACGGGCTACTTTCAAGACTAATAGTGAAATATACTATTATTTCTCTATTTCCTGCCTTTATTCCCCATAAAATTTACTATATATAAATAAATAAATAAAATTGACTGGATAGCCGAGTGGATAAAGCGCTCACCTCATAACCTGAGGGTCGCTGGTTCGATTCCTGACAGGATCGAAACTGGGTCCAGTTGCCATTTGTCATTGGGCTATGAATTAATGATGCTATCTAACAAAAAGGTCGCTGTTAGATAGTAACAAGACCCGGGTTTGGACTGTTCCCGATCAAAACGTTAAAAAATGCCACTGGCGTAGAAAGACACAAAATACAAAATACAAAACAGTAATTATCAATTCACTGACCCAGTAACCTCCTGTCTGCTATACCAAGTTTGCATGGCTTTTCTTGATAGGCCAAAGTAAAAATCTTTTTACAGTGTAGTCTTCAGTAAATTTTGATAGTGATATTAGTTTGTTTTATAATATTAATTGGATCTGTTTTGATTTACAGGAAGCAAGATTTTGTGGAAGATGGGGTTGAAAATGGAACAAACTAATGTTGTGTTGGCCTATTAAGGTTTAATTTTAAAAAACTTAGCCTATACTGTATTGAGTATATGTTAATTTTTTAAGATTTTTCATGTCAATACATAAATTTATTCAATCATCGTTCTATTTATTTCACAAGGCCTTAATTTGTCAAGAATAAGTTAAAATAACTGCTCACTTTGCAATTATATATATATTGCAGACAGATTCACTGATAAGGTACATTATGGTTTGAAATTATATATATATTTCAGACAGATTCACTGATAAGGTATATTATGGTTATTACAAAAGTAGAACAAAATACCCTTTTTCCGTGGTTTTATTCATGCTTAGCATGAAATTAAACCATGATTAAAGGGTATTTTGTACTACTTTTTGAAATAATACATAATAACAATAACGATAATAATTGATAATATTTATATAAAATCTCAATGTTCTCTTTAAATCAACAGTGTTTGGTGTAATACTTTTTCAGTATTATTCCTTGGTTATTTGTAAAATTTGTAAATTTTACAACATTTTTATTGTTAAATATCACAGAATTCAAATATGATGACTTTTAAAGATTTGTTTAATGAGTTTGAATAAAAATATGCTATTCATGCTGACAACTTTTTCGAAGTAGTTATTTGAACATAAAATTAACACAAGTGTTTTTTTTATGTAAAAAGTGTTAAAGATGGTGAAGGTATAAGGTGTATAAAACGTAATTTTAACCGAAAAATTTCAAATATGTGAAAAACATAATGTAATTAAAACGTAATTTTTACATAAAAATGTACACTATGTGAAAATAAAACAAAATTCAAATTTAATTTTTACGTGAAAATGTTAAAAATGATAAAATAAAGTGAAATAGAAACGTGATTTTTGCGTGAAAAATGTAAAATGTATACAAATAACGTGAAATGAAAACGTAATTTTCACGTATTTTTTTCACGTGAAAAACACGGCCAAAGTTGTGACATTTTCACTATATTTTCACGTGAAAAAAACATGATATTTACTTTTTTTCACGTGAAAATCACGTAAAAATGTTCAAAGAAAACGTTATTTTCACGTGATTTTTTCATTGTTGTGCTATCTGGGTTATTTTATTCAGAATAGCTTAGAAAAGCAATTAATTTTAGGATGACAAAAAATTATTTTTGTTATTAAATATTATTTCATTCATATTTTGAAATAATAAGTTTTACCATCAATATTATGCCACAATTGGGACTGCTATTTGTAATCATCTTTTTAAGTTTGTTATGTTTCTACATAAATTATTTTTTGAGCCAGTTTGATCAATTTCATGTAACATAATACAAAATACTGATGAACCTATCAGATCATTAACTTGTTTTGGAGATAAGCTTTCTAGTTTTGAGCTGGCATTCACTTAAGCTTCACTTAAGCAAACATTAGTCTATTGCATCTTTTAAAATTAAAAATCAAGCTTCATAATTTGGTGATTTTTAAAATGCTTGGCTCGAAAAAGCTCGAGCTCGAAAACTTTTGAAAAAGCTCGGCTCGGCTCGAGTTCAAAAATCACTATTCGCACACCCCTAAAATAAAGCCACAGATACTTGTACTAACAGAAAAAAGAGGAATGTATAATAAACACCCTTATACCTACATACACTCTAAAAGTACACTTTTGCCGAGAGGAACATACTAAAGGTGGAGTTGCTATCTTTGTCGGAAATGAACTAGAAGAAAACACTGAAGCCTTAGACGTAAGAAACCTATGTAAAGAAATGGTCTGTGAGATTGCGGCCATAAGAATGACACTGGAAAAACAACAACTTTACATAATGGGCGTCTACAGACCACCACCAATAAACCAACTGGATGAGGCCCTTGCCATCCTCTCAGCAACAATTGAAAACACCATGGCGGAAAATCACTCAAAATCAAAATCAAAATCAAAATCTCTTTATTGCCATTAAAAAAGAATTTTACAATAGGCCAAGTCACACAGGCCCGGCGACAGGATTTTCGGGCTCCTGTGCAACCTTCAACCCCGGGCCCTGACGCCTGGCGACCTTTTTTTACTTTTCAGTGTACTTTTACGCACCTTTTCTTTCGTTTCGGGCCCGTTTTTGGCGTTTCCGGGCCCCCTTCGAGCCCGGGCCCCTATGCATTTACCCCCCCCCCCTTGCCCCCCCCCCTGTCGCCGGCCCTGAAGTCACATTGTGGTGGCATCACCAAGTCAAAAAACAATGTTACAGGGAAGAGTTCGTATTTCTTTTTTCCTACTGAAACAAGATTACGAAGAAAGAAAGTTGGCGCTGCAGCATCAGCAATAGAAGACTTCTCGGTTATTATTGTTGGAGACATCAATGTGGACAGTCTGAAATCTGACTCCAAGCAGTGGTGTAGTGGCAAATTTTCCAGTGTGGGAACGCTTAAAATATTAATTTGTAAAATTCCCTGCAAATTAAGATACCTTTTCCCTGAATGCGTAGAGGATACGTATTATGCTATGTATTTTAAGCTCACTGAATTTACTGATGCTTCAAGAAAATATTTAATAATTTGTATGATTTTTGTTAAAGCAAAATATAAAAAAAGTAGTCTACATTTTTATATTTAACTAACTTTAATAAATTTATTATTTCACAAAAAAAGTTATTTTAGAAAAGGTTATTAATTAAGTTAATAACTACTTTTATGTACGTTATCCCCCAAAATAGCAACATAAATAAACTAATTTTTAAATGACATATTCTGTACAAGTAAAAAAGCAGAGAACTAAAATAAATTAAATCCATAAAACGGAGAAAAAACAGAGTAATTAATTACAATGACTTTTATGTACGTTGTCGTTAACCTCCAAAAAACACCATACATAACCTCATTTTTAAATAACATAATCTAGACAAGTAAAAGCAAAGAACTGAAATAAATTAAATCCATAAAACATAAAACAGAGAAAAAACAGAGTGATTAATTACAATGAAAGTTCATTGCCAGATTGAAAAATCAGGTTTACAATCAGTCGGCAAATGCATCCTCTTCTGTAGTATGGGCTTTTGTCACCGTTACCGCCACCGTCTACCGTACTCGGTGCACAATACAAAGTTCAAGCGAGGTGGGGTTGTCTTTCGAAACAGATAGAGTAAAATCGTGTTTATTTACAAATATGTTTTTTAAGTATTGCACTTTATTATTGACATTAAAATATATATTTTATATTTTTATACTCTTTAATTAATGTTTAGAAATATAGGATTTTTAACTATTTTTCCGGATTTTCCCTAAACGGGGCACTGGGATTTTCCCGGGTTTCTGAAAACCAGTGTGGGAACGCTGTTCCCACGCGTTCCCGCACCACTACACCACTGACTCCAAGTCAAGAAAGTTAAACGATAGTCTGGCAAGCCACAACATTACCAGACTTTCACTGCCCCCCACAAGAATAACACCTAATTCTCATACATCCATTGATCTTGTATGCTCTAACATTGAAAAAGAAAAATTGTCAACAGTAGTTATAAATACAGGAATTTCAGACCACACTGCTCAACTAAGCTCAGTACAAATCATCAAACCCCCCACACTTACCCCCCCCCACACTTACCCCCCCACACTTACCCCCCCCACACTTACCCCCCCCTTCTTAGTTATGGCAGAGTATTTAATTACAAAAACCTCAACAATCTCAAGGAACTCCTAGAAAATGGGAACTGGGATGAGGTATTAAACACAGAATGCTCAGATCAAGCTTTCGACAGTTTTCTGCTTTCTGTCAAAGCAGCAATGGACATAGCCTGCCCCTTAAAGAAATTTAGACCTAAAAATAATAATAAACCAAAACATTTTGCAGATAAAAGAGCCTCTGATCTAAAAACTGAGTTTTTGGCACATCTCAAAAGATATAATCTGACTGGTGATGAAAATGATAAAAGCGCCATGACAAAAGTTAAAAAAAAGTACGATATGCGGCTCAAAATGCTAAAGCGTAAATTGACAAAAATTTGGCAGACCACATCCAGAGCGCTGAAAATAAATCCAAAGCTGTGTGGCACGTTATAAACAATGAAAAGAGCAATAAAAAATCGTTTAGCTCACATCCAGCAGTAGATGGAAAAACAGTTGAGGACCCACATAAAATCGCAAACCTTTTCAATGAGTTTTTGACCAACATAGCACAACAAACTCTAAGCGCAAACCCTCCAAGAACTGAACAACTAAAATCTCTGCCTCCGACAAACAATGATCTCATCTCCCCAGGGCCGTACTCAGACCGGTTTTCCCGGTACAAGTTTACCGGGGCCCGGGGTCAAGGGGGGGCCCGAGTTGGGTCCAAGGGGGGCCCGGGGGGTTAGAACCCCCCGACGAAATAGTGGAAACCCCCCGACGAGGGCCGGGGAACAGGTAAAAAGGGACCGTAAGGGCAAGAAAAAGACCGAAATCTACACGCGGGACTAAAAAAAAAAAAGGTCACCGCTGAAGCTGGGTACAGCCCTGCATCTCCCTACCTCCTACAGATGAAAATGAAGTTAGGAACATAATAAACAGCTTGAAGCCTAAAACGTCAGCAGGTCTGGATGAAATATCAGCAAAAATGCTAAAACACTGTAGTAGCGCCCTGATAAAACCACTTATCAAAATTACAAATCTATCATTAATGCAAGGCCAATTCCCAAGTAGCTTAAAAATATCAAAAATTTATCCAAAGCACAAAAATTATACCAAATCCGAAACCAAAAACTTCAGACCCATATCACTAGTCCCAACCTTTTCTAAAGTAATTGAAAAAATAGTCCTTAAAAGATTGATAAATCACTGCAAGCACCAAAACAACCTAACCGAAAATCAACACGGCTTCATTAAAGGAAAATCAACAACCATGCAATCATTGAGCTTGTTGAATTCGTACTTGATAACCTAGATAAACAGAACTTTGTAACAGCCATAATGCTTGATTTCAGTAAAGCCTTTGACTGCTTAGGCCATCACTTGATTCTCCACAAACTTGAAAAAGTAGGAGTAAAAGGACAAGCAAATGCTTGGTTTAAGAGCTACCTAGCAAAGCGAAAACAAATGGTAGAAATTAAGCACAGCTCAAAGGGATCTAATCAAAGTGCGACATCAAGCCCATTGCCGGTAAATAGAGGTGTACCACAGGGTTCTGTTCTGGGCCCTGTGCTATTTATCCTCCTGTCAAATGACTTGCCACAACACCTGGACACCTACTGCTCACCTTTGATGTATGCCGACAATACAACATTGCTACTTTCAACTAAGACCCCAGAAGATCTGGCTGTAGACTCGTTTATTGCGCTCAATATGGCATACCAATTCTGTCATAATAACGACTTAGCGGTAAACACCAGCAAAACAAAGCAGCTGGCATTCGGGAGAAAACAGGACAAAATATACACATTACCTGATGTGGAGGTTGAGGACCACACCAAGTTCCTTGACATTACTATCGATGGACAAATATCATGGACCCAACACATTGACAATCTGTCCAGCAATGAAGCGACCACAAAGACAGCTTACCACGCTCTATTCGAGTCACACTTGATATATGGCCTTGCAGTTTGGGGAGGGACTACGGCAGGCAATCTGAAACGCATTCTTCTCCTCCAGAAAAGAGCTGTTTGCCTTATCAAGGGTCTTGATTGGAAAGAGAGCTGCAGACAAACCTTCAAAGAACTTAACATCCTGATTGTCGTTGCACTGTATATCAGGGAGGTGATTCTTTATGTGGATGGAAAATCCCCTCAAAAGGGATCAGACATCCACACCCATAACACCAGGCATGCGGATAGGTACCAGCTACCACTTCACCACAGCGCACTCTATGAAAGAACACCTTCCTACAATGGCAGAAAATTCTGCAACCTGCTCCCGGAAGACATCAGAAGCCAAAGAGGGAAGAAACTTAAGACTGCCCTCACCAGCTGGCTAGCAGAGAACCCCCTCTATACCCTGGACGAGTTTCTGCAGTGGAGAGACTCCATTCCACAATGCAAATGAAAACTGAACAATTTTGACGACATAGCAAATCTTAATGTTTTGTGAATAAAGAGATTTTGATTTGATTTGATCTAGTGATATTTCTTAAGTACTTTTTAGGACCATAGCCCCCAGTCTTGGTAAAAATCTTTTTTTCTTCATTTGTTATCAGCATTAATAATGTAACCCTGAATGCAAAAATCCATATGAAAATAATAAAATTTAGGATTTACCTCAAGTTATTGATATGACCTAATCATCTTTAATAGTAAACTATCATTTCAATGGAGTGTCAAATGACAAAAGGTCCAGGTTTTACCGACAAAAAGAACTGAATTACCTGCAAATACTGTTGGTGACAATAGAAGGCCAGTGTAAGCTGGGTATCGCAGTGAGGTTCCAAGTCATGTGACCGTACGTTGCATTGTACAGATCCGTTGAACATGTTGAGTCACTGGAGAATGCCATCATGATGCTGCCTCTCTGCTCATCTACTCGGTAGAGCTGAAAAATATTAAATTTTTGTTATTTCAGGTCGATGAGGAAGCATTCTTATATCTTATTCATAGGTCATTTTTGTTCTATGTAAGAACAAATGAATGATTCATCTATACTGAATCTGATTAAATTGAATCTGTAGATCTCAGACTCAATTTTTTTATTAAAATAATAAAGTACACTCGTGATTATCCGAGCCCCTATCATCCAAGACTCCAGATTATCCGAGGTCGTTCTAAGCTAAAATACTTATTGGTTGGAACTCAAAGATAATGTGATTTGCATGTGTTTAAGGTAAAAATTAAAATATCAGGACTTTGTTAGTTTATTCAAGTTAATACTTGAAATAAACATTCAAAGTATTATTTTTCAAATAAGTACTCCCAGTAACCTAGATTTGTGATTCAAATCAAAATCACAAATTGACAAACTGAGCGAGGAATCTGCTGAATGTAGTGTTAGGAGTTCACTGTCGTCGAACTAGAGTGAATCTGACTTGCCCAAACATTTTGCGAACTATGTCTGCTACCCGTCAGTCAGATTCTGATTGAGTTTGTGGAGGTGTTTGACAAAATGTGAAAGATGGAATGTATTAAAAAAATAAATGTATATTAATTATATAATGTTTTGACTAGAATTTCTTTTTTACTGTTCTACGTACTCAATATATTGATAAAACAAATATTGTACTAGCATTACACTTAATATTGAGGTCTTGTAACAGTCTATCCTCAAAATATAAATTAATGCTGTATTATCCGAGGTTCCCAGTATCCGAGACTGCCTCGGTCCCCACGACCTCGGATAATCAGGAGTGCACTGTATATGGTATTTCAGAAAAACACAAATTTTTTTAACCACTACTTCAAGCATTAGAATTGAAGTAAAAATGCTATATCGTCAATTTGTAACTTTGTGTCTTGCTGCAAAGTTGCTCCAGCTGGTCATTTAACTGCATTCGGTAATTCAGCCTTTTATGCGATAGTTTTTTACCGACTCCCTCGTCTTTCATGGAATTACTCTTGTTTACCTACGATTGGAAAAACAATCCCAATTTGAAATTTTTTAACTTGAAACAAATCACAACCAAAGGACATGATTTCAATTCCCCAGAATACTTCCTGAAAATTCTGGAACCAATTTGATGACGAGTTTGTTTTGGCATTATACTTTTACTAAATTTTTGGAAAATTAAAAATGTTTAAATACTTTAAAAGGGGTTCAGACTCAGACTTCCTGGGTTCATCTGTATGATGTAGATTGGCGAACTGAGGTTTTTCGATCAATATCATTTTCTTAAGGGTGTTTTTTAATTAATTACATTTATGCCTTCAGCATTCAAACAATTATTTTAAGTTTTAATTTTGTGGTAAGCCAATTAAACTGTCTTCATAGATAAACTCAATAAAAAATTGGCAAATATTTAATTTTTATCATTTCATTTTATATAACTTCTGAACCTAAATTCTTACAGACACTCGAGTAGACTAATTGTGTTAGATATGTATGACCCAATTAATTTTAATCCAAATCGTGAAAGCCAATTTTAAGAAATTTGGATTTTGTCATCTTGGTGGTTTTTAGGGGTTAACTAACTTTACAAATAAAAATTAAAAATACAGGAAATATTGAGGTTTGATTCCTGAATGACAAGTTTCATAAATATTGGATGATTGGTATTGTCTCTAGCTATGTTTACCACACACATCCGGGCAGACATCACTCCAAAACCCAATGTTTTTGATTCAGGATGCACTAAAACCACCACTAACAACAAAAATGCAGGCACTTGTGGGTGCAGGTTGCACCTCCACTAACAACAAAAATTCTGAAATATATAGGGTGTTTACGAAAAACCCTGACAGACTTCGGGATATGGTTGCTTACATCAAGATTAAGAAAAAAGTTCCTGAAAACATGGGTCCTAAAATGCTCGGTTATCCGTCTGTCGGTCTGTATGTGTTTTTAACATGATTTTTGCATAACTTTGGAACTACCACACATATCAACTTCAAACTTGGTACATATATGCTGACTAATAGGACCTATTTTGCTGCGGAGTATCAAGTTTCTACTTTGTACCATTTCAAAATGGCAGCCATATTTATATTTTAAAACTTAATATCTTAAAAACCGTAAATTTTACCAAAATTCAACAAGAGACAAAAAAGTTGCGTAATTTTATTTCCTACAAAACCATATAAAGATCCTAAAGATCAAACTACAATTGACAGAGTTATTGCAATTTTTCTAACAGAATTTGCTATAACTGCCATTAACAAGCATGTGTTCTGTTAGAAAAATTGCAATAACTCTGTCAATTGTAGTTCGATCTTTTGGATCTTTATATGGTTTTGTAGGAAATAAAATTAAGCAACTTTTTTGTCTCTTGTTGAATTTTGGTAAAATTTACGGTTTTTAACGATATCAAGTTTTAAAATTTAAAATATGAAAATGGCTGCCATTTTGAAATGATACAAAGTAGAAACTTGATACTCCGCACAAAAATAGGTCCTATTAGTCAGCATATACGTACCAAGTTTGAAGATGATATCTTTAGTAGTTCCAAAGTTATGCAAAATCATGTTAAAAACACATACAGACTGACAGACGGATAACCGAGCATTTTAGGACCCATGTTAACGGAACTTTTTTCTTAGTTTTGATGTAAGTAACCATATCCCGAAGTCTGTAAGAGTTTTTCGTAAACACCCTGTATAGGGGGAGAAAGTATAACAGTTTTTATTGGGGTTAGTAAAAAAAAAACTTGAATCAATGTGCAAGTGATTAGCACTTGGCCTGATGGAGAGTTGACTGTTGAAATAGTTGTGGTGGAAGTAGACTCCCTCTTATCCCGACCCCTCAGGACTAAGGCCTGTCAGGATAACAGGTTTTCCAGTTAAAACCAAAGTTTATTAAAAATTAATGATTTAATTCAAATATTTAAAATTACATATTTTACGATAGTTTCTGTATTTTTTTGTCTATTTGTCTATTTCTTATAGGATTGTAGATATCGTAATAATTAAAAAACGAACTCATTTTACTCAAATTGAAGAGGGCTTGGTATTTTGACACGTCATTACTAGTCTCAAATATTTTTCCACAATCGTCGATACTGTACCGTCTATTTTCTGCCGATGATGTCCAGTTAAGCAGATGTTTTGGTGAAAATTGTCTAGTTAAAAAAGATGTTACTTCCACTAAGTGTAGTCGGGTTAAAAGGTGTCCGGATAAGAGGGAGTCTAGTGTTGGTCTACTCACGGCGCAGCGGTACTGGGGCCTCTGGTGGGCGCGGGCGGCGGCGCTGGTGTCCTGGAGAGCCAAGTACCTCTGTCCGTCCGCCCCCGGCCAGTCTCCCAGACACTCGAATGTCATCTCTGCGACACAAGATCCAGGGTTGGTCACATATGTGAATTGAGGGTAACATTAATCAAACATTATTTGTGATGCATTAAGTGAAAAGGGACTGCGAGTTGATGAAGTAAATTTGTCAAATTGGGTCAAAAATATTTTATCAAATCAGGTCAAAAACATTGATTTTTAATAATAAAATAAAATTACCTTATCCAATCACTGTTTTTCTTATGACGACATGTTTCACTCCTTAGAGCATTATCAGGTCATTGTATGCAGCCACATTGATCAATGTATCATTACATTGTGACAAGTCAATTGATTCAATAAAATGTTATGGTCAATGTAGTCATGGTGACTGTAGTTAAAAGTTGTCATGTTAAAAGGTTGAAAATTATAAAATCTTGAGCTATGCTGGCCAGCACTAATCACTATCACAGACTGAACAAGACTGACTCACTGAAGGTGTTGTTCTCGTCCTTCATTGAGTCAGTCTTGTTCAGTCTGTGATAGTAATTAGTGCTGGCCAGCATAGCTCAAGATTTTATAATTTTCAACCTTTTAACGTGACAACTTTTAACTACAGTCATCATGACTACATTGACCATAACATTTTATTGAATCAATTGACTTGTCACAATGTAATGATACATTGATCAATGTGGCTGCATACAATGACCTGATGATGCTCTAAGGAGTGAAACATGTCGTCATAAGAAAAACAGTGATTGGATAAGGTACTGTAATTTTATTTCATTATTTATATATTCCAATCCAGGGTCACAATGAATAATAATAACAATTGATTTTTAGATTTCAATCGAATGTACAGATTCATTTGGAATCTGTTTATGCTAACACAAAGTTATGTTAGCGATAAGAATCCGAGAAAAATTAAAAAATAAACGATATAGAGGCCTGCATGTCATGCATACAAATGGGACCTAGAGTCGTTTAATTAGGACATTTCATGGCTGGTGACTTCAGGTCCCACTGCCCTAATGTGCAGGCCAGTACTGACAGAGTTGTGGGAGGCTTCACAAAATTAGTCTCTCCTAAAATCGGTGGATGAGTGAACTACTACGAGTTAATCGTAGTAGAAGAATATTGCCTGAGTCCAAAAATCACCATCTTGCAGAGTATTTCTTCTTTGTTCCTCAGTATTTCGACTTGAGGCCCCTTTTCCAACTTCTCAATTTCTCATTAAAAATGCTTAATTTTAACAATAAAATTTTAGGTATATCGTGTTTCTTTCAGTTTAAGATATAGTTTTCAGCTATCTTTTGTTACCTAAATAAATTCTTGAATACTAATAATAAATATTCTGCGAAAGTTTGCATTTTTTTGCCTTGATTTCCTAAAGTGCCAGTTTTGGTTACTTAAAATTCAAATGCCAGTAACTAAAACAAAAAACATTATAGCTCTATAAATTATATCTAATTGTTCAAGTGGTGAATGCTGCATTTACAGCCTCCAATCAATAGTAACTAAAGCTACCAAAGTTTCTAAACTTTGCAAAAATCTATATTCAAAAGCAATGATAATGTTTTCACCTCTCATTGTGGGTCATTAAAATGTTTTCGCAACACTACATTAGTAAGTAGGCGATTTCTGCTTCCGTTTCAGTGTGGGAAGTCGCCGTTTACAAAAGAGTATGGCAAATATCAGCTGTAGTGAGAGCTGGAGTGCGGTAAGAGTTTGCGTGCGGTAAATGCTCAATCTTGCCAACTCAAGAAAAAAAAAGTATATCACACAATTTACATACATTATACATAAACACAACATACACATTTTAAGTTTGACGACCATATCTCAACTTTAACTGAACTGCTTTCCCAGGTTGCGACTACATACAGTTAATAGCGATAAGTTAATAAAGAGCAGTATTATTTAATCAATTGTTGCCGTCTGAGTGACAATAAGACATATTCCTAGAAACGCTTACTCGGTCGCTGAACAGCAGAGATAACGCTTTTTGTTAACTCCCCCGCGCAGATAAATATAGTTTTGTACGTATTTTCTCTCTACAGTTTATTTAAAAACGTTGTGCTTGTGTGTAAGCGTTGTTTTTTACTTACCCTGTATATTTGTTGCTGGTAGTGTCGCGAAAACTATCGTACGCAACTCAACCGGGAAGGTGTTTACGTTGCTCGCATGACATTCCTGCACTCCGCAAACGTCGCGCATGTACTATCATGCTCGCACGCAAACACCTACTTCCCGCATTAGTTACGCAATATACTATTTGTAAATACACAATTATACACTCAAAACTTAAAGAAGTCTGGCAGACACCTCACTTTAGAGTATAAGAATATCTGTATACTATATATTGGGAACTAATATTTATTACGAAAAACGTTATGCCTAAGGCCTCGAAAGAGTATAGAATTCAGTGATAAAAAATTGCAGAAAAAACGCTTTTACTTAAACATACCTGGACCAGAACTCGACTGGCTCTGTCAGCGCTGTGTGTTTTGGACGATTGGTAGACAGCCAGATTTCCATCTTCCAAAGTCCAGAGCAAAGACTCTGACTTTCTACTGTAATATACTATGGCTCTACTTGCTGTACTTTCTTATTTTCATTGCAAGTGAATGATGACCTACTGTTGTACAGGTGTGCAGAGCCTTACAAGTGAATGGCCAGAGCAAAGACTCTGACTTTCTATTGTAATATACTATGGCTCTACTTGCTGTACTTTCCCTACCTACCGTCGTACTGGTGTGCACAGCTTTGCAAGTGAATGGTGACCTACCGTTGTACTGGTGTGCACAGCCCTGGAAATGCACATCTAGTTGTGGTCCACCGGTTCGGTCCGGACAGTTTTCAAGCTGCGACAATGCCGGGCTGCACTCTACGCGATTGTCCGTTTGGTTGAACAGGTTGTATGTGAATGTGTACCTTCCAGCGATTGGACAGAACATCTTCTTGATGCTCCCTCCCCCTATCTCCTTTGTACCTGTACACATAAATCAACAGTATTTAAAACAACACATTACAAAAAGAGGGTCTTGTATTTGTGTGTATATTACATGTTGTACATGTATATTACTGGATGCACTGGTAAACATGAAATAACACCGAGCAAGGCTCGGTCCACCAGGTACTTATGTATAAGGGCTGTATAAGTTATGGAAAACGTCGTAGTCTTTTTTAAATCTCCCATGAGACCAATGCACAAATTCTCAAAGGGCACTACCAATGAATACACAAACGTTTGTGTATTCATTGACACTACGCAATGGCAGAGCTAATAGTTACGCAGTTTCTAATTTCAAGAGCGGGGAACGCGCCAAAGTCGGACAGTGCCAAAGTCGGACAGCGCCAAATCGAGACTGTTTTTCCGTCCTGAGTTGGCGCTGTCCGACTTTGACGTTTCTGTGCAAAAATGAAACAGTCTGGGTTTGGCACCTGACGCTCCCGCCAAATCGGGACTGTTTCAAAACAGTTCTGAGTTGGCGCCGTCCGACTTTGACGTTTCTGTGCAAAAATGAAACAGTCCCGGTTTGGCACCTGACGCTCCCGCCAAATCGGGACTGTTTTAAAACAGTCTCGGTTTGGCGCCTCGCGCACAAACGGAACTAAGCACTTTTGGCCACATCCCGATTTATGTCATTGACTGTACTCTCCGCCATATTAGCCACACCCATCGCTGTATTTAAACCACACCCCCAAATTCTATTGGTTGTTTTATGAGAATCCCGCTCCTCCGTCGAGGGACATTTGAAACAGAACAGCTGGATACGTTTACACGATATTTTCTTAACTGTGGTGAACGTCCTCGTGATTTTTCTTGTTTATGAAGTGGCAGTTTTTTAATCGAGTTCGTGCAATGAGTCATTTAATATAGGCCTATTTTTAGATCCGCCAGTAATCCGGTTTACCAAGACCAAGTTAGACAACATGTTTTTGTAATATATTCCTGGGTAATATTTAGGGCATTTTATTATGTCAAACAATTGACTCTCCCTGTTAAAAATAATCCCTGCAACATTTTTGTTAACTCTTGAGTTTAGTAAATGTTTTATGCGGCATGTCTTAAGAATAAGGAGGTGACTTACGGGAAAGTCTGAAAATTGTGAAACCATTTTATATTTTTACTACGAATTAACCAGAATTTACAATTGTTTTTCCATAACCACCCCTTTTTAGAAAGGATTTTAGACTTTTTGAGTTGAATGGCAGGTAATAACTCAAATATTTCCCGCCAACCTGGAAATACATCGGTAACTACGCCGGGATGACCTGATAGTTCTAAGGAATGTTGCAGTCGGAATGTGTTTTGGCCGTTCCAAGTGATAGGATTAATTTGTGCTTGTTGATTGTCGTGTCCGTTCTCAGTACCTGTGAATGACCTTTCTAATAACCTTTCTAAACTTCACGTCAAGTCCATTTTCTTAGTTACACGGCCGAATTGGCCGATTGGGGACGCGACGTGACGTGACGTGTAGCCTATAGCCTCTATCAATACCATTCGCCCAAGCGGCTGTTATGAAAGCAAATTTTATACTAAAACTGTACAAAGTGCTGTTTTGGCGTTCACTATTTATATTAATTATATTGATGCTTATCGCTTTTAATATCTTATAAATGTCAGTAAGATGTATCCCCTTTAAAATAAAAGGGTTACGAATATATAAAAGTGTCAATATCAAACGTTAGAGTAACAGCAAACCTTAAGTTTATACCTTGTGTTTTATTAAGCATGTAACAAAAAAATTTATATTTATCATATTTATCTGTATTCGATATATACTTAATTCTCATGCCAGGGGTATTTATTTAATCCGCTTTTCACCGCGACTTTGGATGTCGCATCCTCATGTGCGCATGCGATCGAGGACGTTACGTACCGTGCGAATGTGAATATGTATAGAACCCTCTCCGGAATCGCCGTATTGGCCGTATGTGGACGTCGGGGCCATAGCAGTTATGAGACCGTATATGCCTTCTATGGCCCCGTGTGGACGTACGTGACGTGTATGTATAGCAGCACCTTTAAATTCGCAATATAAATATGTTGCAGAACTTACTATTACTAACTAAAATTTCAAACTTAGTTATATTTTAAAAATTAAGCAGCCACTCCAAGTTCCGTATTGTGCAGTCAACTAATAAACAGTATACACCTAGTTAATTCACTTCAAGAAATTAAATTGTATTTAGAGAATAAAATATTACTTAACTTGTATGCCGAGTATGTGTTATACGCTTTGAGACTTTTGAAAAAAATAAATTTTCCAATCCTTTTTTAGCTTTGTTTCCAAACCTAGGTTTTAAGCTGAGTAAGCACAAAAATCTATTTAATTAAAATCTAACTAATAAAATTAAAACCCTTTTGCTATTAAATTAGTTGTAAATCCGTATAAGGAATATGGAAGGGTTCTATTTCTCACCATAGTACTGAACTATCCATACTATACTATACCATACTACGGTATACCGTACTATACCATAGCGCTGTAATAGAAATTAAAGAAATATTTAAGAGTAGTTTTGAGTTTTGAAACAATGTAGTAGTTCAATACATAAATTGAATTGGAAAATAAAACCCAATATTCAAATGTTGAATTGTAATTAATAGCCTTCGTTTGAAGAAAATGTACGCTTTATAGAGAAACTAGAACTCCAATTTTGTTTCTTTCATAGTAAATCCAGAAATATCAATTCAAATGTGCAATTGGACAAGTAAATTAAATCGGACATGTTTTAGGCGTGTTATAAAATTCCAACTAACATTCATTATTTCTAAGATTTTTCTTTGGTTAAAGACCTATATCTTTAGTTCTTATCAAGCTATACAGTAAAATTGGGTCTAACAACTTTCTCTGAAAGAACCCTCGCTGTAATCTGAATCTGACTCATCTAATTTACTGTAATTAGATGAGTTTCAAGCGATTACGCTGTGGACTACCAACATAAATTTGATTTTTTCCAAGGATTTTCTCTAAATAAAGATCGATGGCTTTATTATTATAAATATTAGAGATCGCCTACGGGTCGAAAGGTCGAAATTCAATCAGATAATATTTTACTACAGTTTTTACTCATTGCTTCAATAAAACATGTGACATTTTGTTGTTATACTTTTGATACTATTTCAATATTTTTCCTTTAAATGGTGACCTACCAGGTATTTTAAGCCAATTTATGAATGAGAGATAAGCGTAGAATGATTGTGGCACGATCTTGTAATATTGTTACTATAATATTATTGGCCGACGGATGGGTCGCCGGAATTTTACCCCCTGGTTTTGTACCCCCACAGAAAAAACGCCTACGTCATTTTGACGTCACAGATCGGGGGGTACGATTCTGGGCGCGAACTTTTAGGACGGATAAATTACTATGAATTTTAATAAACTGACGTTTCACGGTTGTCTGAACAGTTGTATAATTGGTATAAATCCAATTAAACCTGGCTTCTTAAGTCCGACCCCAGAATTGTACACCAGGATTTGTACCCACTTTTTTTAAAATAAAACTAACATTTTTAACAAATTAATTGAAAAAGAGATTCAACCTTATTAGGTGTTCAACGATCAATCTGGAATGTAATAGAACTCTACGTAGAAGGGCGGAAGTACATAACAGTTTTCTTGCTGCGTTGGGGTTTCCCGAGAGGCAGGTGTTCAAAAAATATTTTCAAATGCCCTTAGAATTCTTGAGTGGACCTGATGGAATGTACCGTTCCTCCCTCTGTAGGTGTATTTAATGGGCTTTTGGCGTTTTCATTGGATATAGTTTTCTTTATTTGATTGAACATGTTCTTCATATTATTTCCTGTCGTTAGCCACCGAATCACTTTTTTAGTTATTGTAAAACTGCAATAGCAAACGACTACTGCGGTTGGACTACGACTTTTTTAGTTGGATTGAAACTGCAGTAGCCAAACGACTACTCTAGGATCACTTGACGTTAGAAGGTATCTAAACCATTTTTGTATTATTGAATAACTTTACCACAATTTGTTCCTTGTTTCATTTTTTTGTACATCTTCCTAGTTTCAATATCTTAATGTTATTTCAATATTTTCTTTAAAAAATCTTCAACATTATAAAATATTCCTTCCATGAGAATCGTTTTCAATTTTTTCTTAAAATTTTTAATTTCTTTTTCTTTTTTTAGATGTGATGGTAATTTATTATATAATTTGATTCCATTTATTTTGAAAATTCTATGTTCAATGTGTTGTTTTGAAATTTTGTATTTTGTGTTTTGTCATGTTGCTATGTATTTCGTTTCTCGATATTAATTGAAAATTCATTTTTTTAAACCATTGCAAAATGTTATGTGAATTTATATAACTTTTAATTTCAAGGTTAGATTTATCATGGTCTTTTATAATTATTGTTGTGTCATCAGCAAAAAAACATAAATTTGAGTTTGACACGGATTCATTGATATTATTGACTTATATTATAAAAAGGACTGGACCTAAAACCGATCCTTGTGGTACTCCAGCAGTTATTTCCAATTCATTTATATAATAAATAAAGTTGCTGTGTAAGTTTTGTTGTTATTTAAAATACCTTAGTACTTTGGTAAATCACATTGGATGCAAATATTTGAATGGGCACCTACTTATTTTATAGACTATGCTATTATAGATATATTTTACGTTTTCCTTTTTGAATTTTCTAAATTGCCAAACATACATTCTAGAACCTATACATTTAACAGACAATACCTGACCGTTAACAAAAAGGCTTTAAATATTTACATAAAATCCGAAAAATAAATTTGGAACTTATATGGTCCAAAAAGGACTAATGTGTTTATATAATGAGTCCCTTGTGGTCCGAGCCTTGGTAGGTATCATTTCATGTTTACCACTTCATCCAATTACTATAAAACATGTTAGTGTCACAATTTTTATAAATGCACATTTTTTATTGCTCCATGCGAACTTTATCCCACATGCCGTATTTGTCCTACATGGCTGTAGGCCTATAGTTTGTATACAGCTGTACGGTGCAGTAAGGTTGTTTGTTTATTTTTTTGTTTATTTGGTTGCTATCATGGCAACTTCAAATGTAAAGTGTTTCGACTTTAAAATGAAATTCATTAACTTATTAGAATTTCTTTAGCTAAGTAACCTACATGAGACTTTTTTTAAGTCAGAAATTAGATATTTCAAGACTTTTAAGGTAATCCTGGTAGCCGTTTTTAAGATAATTGAGCAAGCAAGAGTATTCTCATATATTTATTGCTCATAATTTAAGTACGGGTATAAGATTTATTCATTTTTTTTTGTATGAAGAAATGAATTTACCAAATAGGATATTTTTCATTTATTGTCGAAAATGGGTTGTATTTAACTTTTATCAATTTAAATTAATACAATCTAAATTCAATCACAATTAAAAATCCAATTAAATTCAATTAAATTAAAAATCACATTATTGGCCCATTAATGGCTAATATTAAAATTCTGCCTACCTCATATTTAATTACAGAGGGTAAAAAATGAAACACAATTAAAATTCTTGAGATTGTAAAATTAATTTTTAATAAATTACGTAGCATATTTAGTTCAAAAGGAAATTAATTACATTATTCAACAATGAGTGCAGAAAAACCAATTATGATCGAGAAAAGGGTTGGATTAAACGTAAAATTATTCTTAAATTATATACAATCTGATAATTTAAAATCACAATACTAGCCCATTGTCATCGTCCCCTTTACAGCGAGCCAATGAGAACAAAGGGGAGGAGCCCGGTACAGTAAGGTTCAAAAACAAAACCGTCCGGGTTTGGCGCTGTCCGACTTTGACATTTCTGTGCAAAAATGAAACAGTCTGGGTTTGGCACCTGACGCTCCCGCCAAATCGGGACTGTTTCAAAACAGTCCTGAGTTGGCGCCGTCCGACTTTGACGTTTCTGTGCAAAAATGAAACAGTCCCGGTTTGGCACCTGACGCTCCCGCCAAATCGAGACTGTTTCAAAACAGTCCGGGTTTGGCGCTGTCTGACTTTGGCACTGTCCGACTTTGGTGTTTTGGGAATTTTAAACAGTCCCGATTTGGCGCTGTCCGACTTTGGTAGCGTCCCCAAGAGCGAACATCATCACATTGTCTACTTCAGTGCATCCGTGACAGGTTAGAGAAAACAAAAATTCCCAACTCTTTAGACCGCAAATCTCTATTTTTTTATAAATCTGCCAATTTAGTAACTGTTGAACACTATTGGATTGGGACACTTATTGATTGGAAAATTTAATTTGGCGAGTAGGGAAATTCACAGTATAAGTTGAGAATTTTATGTTGTCTCCTCTATCCTCAGTTGGGCGATTGTGTCTTGTGTCGTGCGCCAACGCTACTGTGTAACATTTTGTAATTCACTGGCAATAACCTTTCCGCATAGAACGGATGAACTAAAGTAAAGGAACATTAATTTTCACTGGCTACTTCCCTTTGGTACCTAGTGAGGACTGAATTAACTATGAATACTTCCATAGTAGTTCACATCTTACTATTTTCTATAGGCCTCGCCTAAACCGCACAACTTTATCAAAATAACCTAAAAAGTAAAGATGTACAGTTTTGCCGCCTTTTTAAATTATAGTTTTAATATTACAAGCAATCATTCTCATGGATTAATAGATATCTCTGTGTTGTTTTATTGTAATTTTATTATTTTTATCACCTGTTTCAAACAAAGGAAATTTCTTATCAGAGGCGCGAGGCCCTCCCAGGCGCGAGGCCCTGGGCGGCCGCCCCTGTTGCCCTCCCCTAAGGCCGGCACTGGTTTGTGTGAATATTACATGCTAAACGTCCTACACCACTAATCTCGGGGTCAAATCCAAGCTTGGAATCTCGAAATGTGCACCGTGGTGGTTTCATTTAAATCATTTTTACAGCTTGCCATGGGTGCCTTTAAAAGGGACCCATTTCATGATTTTTTAAATGCCCATAGTTTTTTTTATTTGGGTAGTAAAAAAAATTGCCAAAATTGTAAATAGTTCAAGAGGTTATACAAAGCATGCACCATCTGCTTCTTTAACAAGCAAAAACTCCTTCGTAAAGTTGGGATCACCAGCTACTGTTATGAAATCATCATCTTTTTTCTAATAAGCTTCAAAGAAAGGAAGAAAATAATCAAACTGTATATTAAAAGGAAGACTAAAGCTCAAAATCAAAATTCAAAGTTCATCGAATGTTAAGGGCAAGGGAAAGTTAAATTGGCTACCATTTTTCACACGGTATCAGTGGTGTATATAAAGTAAATTTTTTTGGGGGGGCCACCTCAAAAAAGAGACCCTTCTTTCAGTGATTAGTAAGTGTAGCATTTATTTATTTGACAATTATTATATGACAGTTACAGAACAAGTCGAAAACAGTCATCTTAACTAAAAACCTGGAAAATCAATACATAAACGAAAATAAGAAAATTAATAGTAAAACATACTATGCTACCAGATATCTCATAGTAAAGTTACAACTTAAACTATCTCTAACTATATTAAAATATGTTATTAATATGTTCTCTAACTCTCCTAATAAAAATATGATAAACATAAAAAACCTTTCAATTTTTAACCAAACAAAAGGTTACTGCATTCTTTTAAGAATTTATTTAAACTGTCATTGAAAACATCTAGATCGGACCAATGATAACTGAACAATATTAAAGCCTTAAATAATGATAAGTAAATGAGCTACAGTCATGCATCGAGGTAGAAAAAACAAACGATCTAATATTAAGATGAGGTACATACAAACAAATATTTTCTAATAAAAACCTGTCAACAGAACCATAATTAATCTTGTAAAACATACAAATAAGATTTCTTCTCAGCGATAATTCTGAGACGGAAAAAATAGATCTCAGGTGTAAGTAAAGAAATGAAATGGACGCGGATAACACTTAAAAAAATGAATATATTAGAAATTTATTCTGCAATATTTTGAGTTTGTCTCATGATTTGGGGATCGGTTGCCACACAAGAGAACAGCATTCCAATTAACTTCTGATTAGGGTTTAATAAAATTTAACAATGATGCAGTGTTCTGGAAAGACATAGTATTTCTTCTGAGAAATAACTTAATGGTCCAACACCAAAAATAGAGCTGGACTATTAATGTCTGTAACATTTGCACATTCAAACTACTGTTTACTAGTCTAAATATTTTTAAGCCATCGGTGAATAACATGCAGTTCCAGTTGAGAAACAGGTAGGAAGATCGTTTATGAATATTAAGAAAAGGGAGATCCTTGGGTCCGACCTTAAGAGACGCCAGAAGAACTTAAAAAAAGAAGAATTTACATTAAAAATTAGATTTTACTGAGGTTTAGGGGGTGTGGAATTCCCCCAAAATGACAGGGGATCTAGGGTGGACTGTCTCCTAGTTGGATTATGATGGCATCGGATTATCGGTCAGTAACAGCACAGCCATGTCACCAGTAAAGATGTGTGAACTTTAATATTTGTTTCTGTTGAAGTGTAAAAGTAAAAAAGTTCTAAACAGTGCCAGATTTTCCGCTAGGCCCACAAAGCCCGGGCCTTGGGCCGCACAGCGATGGGGGGCTGCGCACGGGCGAAAATAAGTCATCCAGAGTGAAGCAGAGGGGATAATTGGGCTTGAAAACATAATTCATCGACTAAAAAAAGGCCACCCCTTCTTGGGAAGCCCAAGGGGATTTAAGGCTCAAGGGGGTCGCATAGACATCTAGGCCTAGGGCCAGGGACGTAGCCAGGATTTCGGGAGGGGGGGGGGGTCCAGACGACGTACCCCCCCATTTTTTTGTCGAGAGGGTCGTGAGTTTGAGGACACGAGATTATGCGTAGTAGTAGGTAGTAGATACTGCTTGGTAGACTTTATTAGGCATCATTATCTTAACTTTACACTTTACATTTAAGAATAAACAAATAATATTAGTCTCTGATATTATTAAAATACAAAATAATTTATCGGTAAATGACAGGATAATATTACAACTTAAGTAGTGGACAAAATAATAGTGAAATTCGACCCGCGTAACAGCGCTGAGTATTTCGTAGTTATAAAATACCACAATTAGCTACTTTAGCACTTTAAATGTAATAAATTAATTTTCAAAAATACGGAATTGTATTTTTATATTTATTAATAATTTAAAATGTTTACGTAAAAAATCTGAAATTATTTATTTTTGTTTTTATTTGACCTTTTTGGAAAACTTCAATGGTACCGATTACATTGTATTTCAAAACATATATTTTACGAAGTAAAGAGTAAGTTCGGCTCGGGAAGAGTTGAGTCAATCACAGGCGTGCAATGATCTGAAATTGGAATTTTTATTTTTGGAAGAGGTAAATTTAAAAGTTGTGTAAATGAAATGCCTCATACAGTAATAGGTTCGGAGACTTAAAAACTGTCGCCAATAATGCGTTTCAGTTTTATTAGGGATATCATTCTAATTCTTCCCTTTCACTCAAAACTTATGTCTAGAGCGCACAGTGGGTATAAGAATGTCATGGATGTGTTTTTCCAAAAAATATTCAATACTTATAATTATATCAAAGAACAATTAGCAGTGAATATACCACTTAACTACACTCCAGAACTGGATATTATTCGCCAAGACGCGACTCACTGTCATATATGTGATGAGCCTTTCACAGTAAATGATATAAAAATATTAGACCATTCTCACTTGGCAGGGGTGTTTCGTGGAATTGCCCATAATAATTGTAATTTACAATATCAAGTTACAAAGAAAATCCCTATAATATACCATAATCTTAAAAACTATGATGGGCACTTGATAATGCAACATTTAGGAAAACGTAAAAATCGTAACATAAACGTAATCGCGAAAGATATGGAAAAATATATCTCGTTTTCTATAGACGATTTAGTATTTCTTGATTCTTATAATTTCCTGTCTCTATCATTGGATAAATTGGCTTCCAATCTAAATAGTTTCCGATTTGTACATCATCCCCTATTACAAAGCAAAAGTGTGTTTCCATACGAATATATGACAGGTCCCACAAAATTTTTAGAAACACAACTCCCCCCGATAGAAGCATTTTATAGTTCGTTAACTAAAGAGCATATTTCAGAACAAGAATATGAACATGCAAAAACAGCGTGGAGGGAATTTAATATACAAAATTTAAAACAATATCATGATTTATATTTGGAAACCGATGTTTTATTGTTAGCTGATGTATTTGAGACATTCAGGGAGTTGTGTCTTAGTGATTATCAAATCGATCCCTCTCATACATACTCTCTCCCCGGTTTCACCTGGGAGGCGTGTTTAAGGAAGACAAGAGTACAACTAGAACTGTTACAAGATATTAATAAGCACTTATTTATAGAAAGTGCCATTCGAGGTGGTATTTCTATTATATCAACCCGTTTTGCCCATAGTAATAATAAATATATGGGGGAGCATTATAACCCTAATAAAGATAATATATATTTAATTTATTTAGACTGTAATTCACTGTATAGCACGGCTATGTGTGAGCCCTTGCCAGTGGGTGAATTTAACTGGGTATCATTAGAGATGTACAAATCGGAAACGCGAGATGAATACGGGTTTATTTTAGAAGTTGACATAGAATATCCTAAAAACCTACATGATTTACACAACGACTATCCCTTGGCACCAGAGACGATGAATGGGAAGTTAATTCCCAATTTAAAAAATAAAAATAATTACATCCTTCATTACAAAACTTTACAAAAATATGAACAGTTAGGTTTGATAGTAACGAAATATCATAGGATTCTTAAATTTAAACAATGAACATGGATGGCACCATACATAATTTTAATATAGAAAAACGAAAGTGTGCAAGAAATGATTTTGAAAAGGACTTTTATAAATTACTAAACAACAGCTTATTTGGAAGAACAATAATGAATAAAAGGAAATTTCGTGATATACACCTTTTGGATGAGTCAAAGTTGCCAAAATATGTTACAAAGCCAAGGTTTGATTGTAAATAAGAAATTTGATAATAATTTACATGCTGTGCATTTAAATAAACTAATTGTAAAATTGGATAAACCGATATATTTAGGCATGACGATTTTGGATATAAGTAAAGTAATAATGTATGATTTTCACTATAATTACATGTCAAAATTCAAACATAAAAAGTTGCTTATGACTGACACCGATAGTTTGGCCTATGCTATTTACACAGAAGATTTTTATAAGGAAATCGAAGATGACCTGGATTATTTCGACACCTCAGGATATAATAAAAACCATTTCTTATACTCGGATGAAAATAAAAAGGAAATGGGCAAGTTTAAAGACGAGATAAATGGGAAAATAATGTTAGAGTATTGTGGTTTAAGACCAAAATTATATAGCTATGTTCCTTTAAAATGGCTAGAGTGTAGGGATAAGAAGGCAACTCAAACCCATTTCTTACGACATCAGCATTACTAAACTGTTTGATGACGGGAGAAGACCACTACGAAAAAGTCACAAGAATCCAGTCCAGTAACCATAAATTAAAGACTGTTACAATGTATAAAAAAGTACTATCTTATAACGATGATAAAAGATATATATTACCAAATTGGGTCAATACCCTTGCATTGGGTCATTATAGAATAAATCAATCATATATCTATATTTTCCGTTATTTTTCCCTCTCTCCTTATCTATAGTAAAAAATGCATATTTTGATTTGTCCCAACACTGGTGGCATAAGTCTCTAAACTGTTTAAATGTGAAATCATTTCCCACATGGTTGTTGTATATATGTTTTAAATTTAAATCGTCTTGTTAAATAATATTAAAAACTTGACATTGTCTCTTATATATTTATCAACTTTACTGTATGATTGACATAAGTAAAAACTGTTAATATTTCTATGTCTACCCATGGCAAAAAAAGTTACTGATATTTGGACATTTAATGTCGTCAAACACTACGACAGAGTGTCTTTCTACAGCACTTGGTGTAATTTCACCGTCAGAAAAAGTGTGTAATTTTACGTAATCTCCACATAAATTAAAAACTTCAATTAATTTTTTTATATTTTTCCTGTTCTAAACTTTTAGATATCAAATATAAATTTGTGAATTTTAAACCTTCTTTACGTACAATCAAATTATAAATAACAACAGTCTTTCCACAACCAATAGGGCCTGCAATAATACATCTTACTTACTGAATTGCAGTAAAATGCAGCCTACTGTGTCAGTTCAATTTTTTTTTTCCCGTGGAACCGGTTTCAAGTCAATGACGACTCATCTTCAGCCACTAAAACTTGGTATTTCACACTTCTGTGGTCGTCAAAATTTCAAACATAAAGCACATTTTACACTGAACAGTCAGAAACAACACATACATTAAAATTAACATAAAAAACATCGATACTAAAAACGTGTGTACACCTCTCGCGCGATCCGCACCCATTGAGATTTGTAGATCTACTGGCGGACGATCGTCTACTTGTTCATCAGCAGTGAGTCAAAGTTCAGTTGGGAGATATCAGCTGACTGTTTCGCTCTAATTCATTATATAGTCTAAACGTTATTTTGTCAGAGTACTCATCTTTCTTATTAAGCATATCATTTCTGTCATCATTTTTAAAATGTTTAAATATGTAATATTCTTCCCAGACTTTTGCCTTAGATTTATCGTTACATTGTTTTAATACACTAACCGATGAATTAAAATCTACATTATGATTAGGGAATTCTTTGAGATGCTGGGCTACTTTAGATGATGGATTATTTTGTCTACGGGCCGTGTGTTCTTTGAAGCGTTCCTTTAGAGATCTATTAGTAAAACCTATATATTTCTTATGGCATCCCGCTTGCTTATCACACTCCACCATATATACACCTTTCATATCTTCCTTATTAACATTTCTTTTTGGCTTCCCTAATCTCAAACCCCTATTTACTTTGTATCCCGGTTGAAAATTTGCTTTTTTAAATACATTTCCAATCGTCATTGTGTGTTCATTAATATAGGCCAGAGGAACATATTTATTTTGTTTTGTACTTACATTTGTTTGATTTAACATTTTGAATTTTGTTTTTCTAATTAGGTTATCAATCACATTTGTGTTGTAACCATTTTTTACTGCGATTACTTTTATTACTTCCTTTTCTTTTTTGAATTCGTCTGGTGTTAGACTGTAGTTAAGAAGCCTATAGACCATAGACCTAAAAGAAGCCATTTTGTATGTCAGCGGGTGATTAGAATCCATTGGGATAACCAAGTCAGATTGAGTGGGTTTCCTGTAAATACCAAACTGCAATTTATTATTTGCCCTAATAACCTTTAAATCCAAAAAGTTTACCACACCATTATCTTCTGTTTCCATCTTAGGGAGATTAGGGAAGCCAAAAAGAAATGTTAATAAGGAAGATATGAAAGGTGTATATATGGTGGAGTGTGATAAGCAAGCGGGATGCCATAAGAAATATATAGGTTTTACTAATAGATCTCTAAAGGAACGCTTCAAAGAACACACGGCCCGTAGACAAAATAATCCATCATCTAAAGTAGCCCAGCATCTCAAAGAATTCCCTAATCATAATGTAGATTTTAATTCATCGGTTAGTGTATTAAAACAATGTAACGATAAATCTAAGGCAAAAGTCTGGGAAGAATATTACATATTTAAACATTTTAAAAATGATGACAGAAATGATATGCTTAATAAGAAAGATGAGTACTCTGACAAAATAACGTTTAGACTATATAATGAATTAGAGCGAAACAGTCAGCTGATATCTCCCAACTGAACTTTGACTCACTGCTGATGAACAAGTAGACGCTCGTCCGCCAGTAGATCTACAAATCTCAATGGGTGCGGATCGCGCGAGAGGTGTACACACGTTTTTAGTATCGATGTTTTTTATGTTAATTTTAATGTATGTGTTGTTTCTGACTGTTCAGTGTAAAATGTGCTTTATGCTTGAAATTTTGACGACCACAGAAGTGTGAAATACCAAGTTTTAGTGGCTGAAGATGAGTCGTCATTGACTTGAAACCGGTTCCACGGGAAAAAAAAAATTGAACTGACACAGTAGGCTGCATTTTACTGCAATTCAGTAAGTAATTATATACAAGGTGTCTAGGCTTAAAAAGAAAAATAAAATAATACATCGTATATTGGAGGGAAATAAGCCTGTATTATTACACTTGTCTTTTTCTTTATGTTCAATTTTAAATTTATTATTTTGTTGTACAAATGACATTTTTTATTATATAAAAAATGGCAAAGAAAAAGAAGACAGCAGGTAAAGGATTATTCTTAAAACCTTACCGTGGCTTATTAAACATTTTGATTGATAAGCTTCCATTTAGTATAACGATTCCAGGTACTAATTACTGCGGGTCAAAAACAGACCTTTCCAAGAACTTGGTTAAAAACAAATTAGACTCCTATTGTAAAGAACATGACATATTTTATGCCAATCACCGTGATGTAGCGTCACGAAATAAGGCAGATATGCGATTGGCAGAACAGGCGTGGAGTAGAGTTAAAGCCAAGAATGCCAGCTTAGCAGAGAAAGCCACTGCTTATGCTATTACGAACTTAATGAAAGCTAAGGCCAAATTAGGCATAGGATTAAAATTTCCAAATAAAAATATATGGACAACTTCCAACTGTTAGAAGCCGGAAGGGAAATCCCAAAATTTCGCGGTGTATATCTAAAAAGCCAACTAAAAAGTCAAAAACCCAGGATAAAAGAATGCGTAATAATTAATTTAGATAATAATAAAGATACTCATTGGACAGCTTACCGTAAAAATAAAAATATTGTAATCTACTTTGATCCGTTTGGTATACAACCTCCAAAAGAGGTAGTTGATTACTTCGTTCCTTCTAAAATTTACTACACAACAAACCAAATTCAAGATATAAACACTTCTAATTGTGGACAATTATGTTTACTATTTAAATAAAATTTAGTTTATAAAAAAGGATGGATTCATTTACAATTACATTCACAGGAACAGAAGCAGAGTTAAAATCTGTCTTATTTCCTCCAATTGAATTGGATGGGGATTATGTAATTGGTTTAGTAGATTTTCAAAGCTATAATTCAATATTTAATGTTAAAAAACCTTTTAATACCTTAACGTATTATGAAATACAGAAATTAGTAACTCCTAGGGGCACGATGAGCATAGATGAATTAAATAAAGCTCTAGATGGTAAACTCACTATTAAAGTAACTGATAAGGAAACTCTAACGAAATTCAATGATAATTATACCCTATAAGGGTTTAATTCCAAAGTTAAATAGTCATAAGGGAAGTACAATAACTATTGAGGAGGGCGAAGATATATTTTATTATGCACCGAATCCAAAAATTATAGAAATTCTCAAAGGATCATATGAGGTCAATGATTTAGCTAAAGAAATACAGAAATCAATTCCAAGTTTTGTACTAACCGCCGATAATCGAACAATGAAAGCTATAATTGTGAGTCCTTATGCATTTGATTTTACGAAACCATGTTAAGGCAGTGTGTTACTGGGGTTTAAAGGTTATTCTACACCATTTGTTGCCTTTAAGTCAGTAAATAAAATTAACATAAATAATGTTAATGTAATTAGAGTAAAGTGTAATATCGCAAATGGATAATTTTTAAATGGTGAAAAATCACACACTATACACAGCTTTTGTCCAGAAGCTCCACCTGGATATAAAATAATTGAAGTCCCCAAAAATATCTTATATTTTTCTGTAAATAAAAAAAAACTTTAGACGTAGTTAGTATAACATTTGCCGACCAACACGATAGACCCATTGACTTTAATGGTGAAGAGACTACAACTACATGCCACATAAAAAAGATTGTATAAAAGATATGAGAATTTATAAAAATAAACGTAATATACTTAGTATGCAAAATGCAAGGTTCTTGCAATCAATCGGACTAAAACTAAAATCTTCTATATATAAAAATGGAAACAGATTTTCTAGACGTTACCGGGATATCCCCATTCGATGATAGTATTGTTAAAATTACAAATCATGCATACGTGCCACATAATACTTTAGCTATAAATAATTCAGACGAGATAATTTTAACAATTAACAACCAAGACTTGATAACACCCCCCTGTAAAAGTTATTTATATATAAAGGGAGAAGTAGAGAATAAAGCTAACGGACATTTAATAAATGATGCATTTGCATTTTTATTTGATGAAATTAGGTATGAAGTTGCTGGAAAGCAAATTGATCTAGTAAGAAATCCAGGAATTACAAGTCTCATGAAAATATTATGCTCTTACAATAAAACCAGTAAATTAACAAATGTAGCATTTGATACAGATGAAAATTTAAAAGATTTCCATAAAAGTGGTAAATTTAGTAAGTGTATTCCGTTAGAGCTATTAATGGGTGTTTTTGAAGATTTTAATAAAGTTTTAGTGAATGTTAAACAGGAATTAATATTAAAACGGTCTAAAAATGACAATAATTGTATGTTTACAACATCTAATGTACTTCCTTCTGGCACTGCAGACGTACTTCCTAAAATTATACTTAAATCAATTCAATGGGTAATGCCCCATATTACACCCTCTGATACTGAAAAATTACAATTGCAAAAAATGTTATTGCAAAATAAAAATTTACAAATTGCATTTTGAAGCTTCGAACTTTATAAATACCCCTCATTCCCACAGACTACAAGAAATACTTGGAGTTTAAAAACTTCGTCACACCTTGAAAGTCCTAGGTACATTATATTTGGATTTCAAACAGATAGGGATAATAAACCTCGAAAGAGAAGTGATGAGTTTGATCATTGTAAATTAAAAAATTTAAAAGTATTCTTAAATTCCGAATACCATCCTTACAATGATCTTAATTTAGATTTCGAGAAGGGTGATGTGTCTAAGGCTTATGAGATGCTTGTTAGATTCAGAGAAAGTTATTATAATACCCTACCAGATCCTATGATCAGTAGAAGTGAATTCATTAAAAAATATCCACTAATTGTTATTGATTGTTCGAGACAAAATGAAGCTATTAAAGAGGGAGTAATTGATATAAAACTAGAGATTGAAACATACGAAAATTTCCCAGAAAACACTTCAGCTTACTATCTTATAATACATGATAAATTATTTTAATACAACCCATTGACAAATGAAATAAATAAACTATAATAAAAATGAAATCTAATATTCAAAAAGAATTAATTGAATCTGCTAATCAAATTAGGAAAACATACAGAGCATTAAAACGAGGTAAATTTTTAGAGGCTGAGGTTTCAAACATTTCAACCTTTAATTGAACCATTACAAGAATTAAAAAATATAACTGCTGCTAAAAATTCCATAAATAATGAAATGCAAATAGTACCTATATCGTCATCAATACCAAAACCACCTCCCATGCCTTCATTACCTGAAACACCCTCTAAAATACCACAACTAATACCACCCACTCCATTAAAATTAGATTTTGGTCTATTGGCATCACAATATTTAGGAAATTATCTTAATAAATGTAACATAACAGATACTATATACGGTATTAGGCTGAGGGAAATAAATTTTATATCGGTGACAAAGAGGTTGAAATTGCTAATGACGACATAACAATAGGAGATAAAATATTTAAAGGTACAAAATGTCTTTGGGAATTATTAACCCTCAAAGAACCTAAAGAGTATACACAATGTGATTTAAAAACCTATAAAGAAATATTAGAGCTTACAAATAGCCATTTAAAAGGTTACAAGTCTGACGCAGCAATATCGAGTAACAAATATCATAAATATACAAATGTAATTAAACCTCTATTCAACAAAGTTATATCTGGTGAGGGATTAAGATAAGTAACCGGAAATAAAATTGACTAAATTTATTGGAATGACCCTAATGAGCTTGTAGATAGATTAAAATTACTTTGGTTATCAAGGCAAGCTGGAAATATGGGTGTTGATAACGAAATTAATTCAATTATAGAAGAATTGCGTGAAAGTGGAATTATTTATTAAGTTAATTTCAATAAAACAAAAAAAGTTTTGTTTTTATAAAAAAGATATGTTTATAGATAAATTTAATCGCATATACAACCCATATTCACAACATTCAGAAGCTAGGAGTGCCCAGGGTCCAAGTTTACAATTAATAGAAAATAATTGGGATGCTTTAAATTATAAAATCGTTTCTGTAGAAGACGGTAAACACGATAATGACTGTCGGGCAAACTTTAATGAGAAAAGGCGATAGCTTTGTACAAGGAAAGCGTACGTATGAGTTTTTAGAATTATCAGATAAAAACTGGAACGCGAAGAAGCATAAAATTAGTAATGTCGAGAAAGCTGATAAACCAGAAAAGTGCCCATATTAGCACAAGTTTTAATAAAAAAAGATAAGCAGTATGTACAGGGTGATAAAAAATATGAACTTTTAGAGTTAGAGGATAATGTTTGGGATGCCAATAAACATAAATTAAGTAATTTAGAAAAAGCAGAAAAAAGCAACGAAGCAGTAACATTAGAACAGATTTTAATTAGGGATAAAAATGGTTTTGTACAAGGAAATGAAAAATATGAATTTTTAGAATCAAAAGATAATATGTGGGATTGTAAAAATAAAAAAACGTAGTAATTTAAAACCTGGGGAAGGTAGTCATGATGCTATTATTTATGCACAAGTGCCTAACCTTTATAAACTCCCTGGAACACAAGAATCAAATTAGGGTTTTTATGATAGGAAATTAAAAAATGTTAGCCTTGCAATAGATGATCATGATGTAGTAATTAAACAACAAACTATTACTAATATAGATGCAAATACTTTTGATGGAAAACAAAAGAAAATATCTAATGTTTTACCTGGGAAATTGCCTTCAGATGTGGCTATTATGGATCAAATCGTACAGTATTGCGAACAATTGAATCAGTTTGAATATAAAGATAAGATATTTAAATTAGTAAAATATAATCCGAATATACTTATTGCTGATCCATACGTTTTAAGCGGTTTACGGAAATTAGATGGCACACCTTATTTACCAAAGAGTTATGTTTACAGAAGGGAGAGTGATCACATATTAGTTAATTCTGACAATAGACCTTTACATGTGGATAAGACTAATAAATCAATTAAGTAGTAATAAAAATGAGTAAAAGAGATATAGCTTATGAATTACATAAACCTGTAAGAAAGAATTTTCCAAGAAGGTCGTTTAAACTCATAGGTATCAATGAGACTTTACAAATCGATTTAATAGATATGCAAAAATATTCTAAGGAAAATTATTCCGGTTATGATTGTATTTTAACCGTTATAGATACGTTTTCTAAAAACGCTTATACCAAACCACTTAAAAATAAAACAGGATTAGTGGTCACAGAGGCGATGCGGAAGATATTGAATGATATACCAACAGCAGTAAAAAATATCCAGTCCGACGATGGTAAAGAATTTTTCAATAAGCACTTTACACGATTAATGCGTAAGAATAAAATCAATCACTATCACACATATTCTACAACAAAAGCCGCTATAGTGGAAAGATTCCAGAGAACTTTAAAGACTTGGTTATATAGGGAGTTTAGTGCACAAGAGTTATAAATGGTTAGACTTGCTTGCTAAATTAATTAATAAATATAACAATAAAGTACATAGAACAATAGGTATAGAACCTAACCAAGTCAATGCTGATACATCTAAAGATATACATAAGAAGTTAGTTAAAAAGGTTATAGTTAAAAAGAATAAATTCAAAGTGGGAGATACTGTTAGGATTTCTAAATATAAGCACATATTCACCAAGGGTTACACCCCCAACTATACCCCGGAATTATTACCTCTATAGCGGAGGTAAACAATACCAACCCTGTAACTTATATTTTAAAAGACGAGAAAAATAATATAATCAAAGGGGGAATTTACGAGCAGGAACTATTGAAAATTATATATAAAGATTTGTATTTAATAGAAAAGGTAATCAGGAGGAAGGGTGACATGCTATACGTAAAGTGGCTCGGATTTTCTAGCAGCGAGAATTCTTGGGTAAATATAAAGGATGTGTTAAATTCTTAAACACCATTCTAAAAAGGGGGTTTAGTTTATGTACACGGAGGTGGGTCCTTCTGATTGTGGCTGAGACCCTGCTATTATATACGTGCATCGAACAATAAAGGGCAAAGTTGAAATGATAAATACATACCCGATCGCAAAGTTAGTGATTACATATCCAAGTGGGAAAGATAGTATTTTAGGAATAACATATGCCATAGACAGTAAGAGTAAGTTTAAAACATACGGACAAGTAGTAGGAAGACGGTGCAAAAATGATCCGGCCGTTGCAAAAACTGATCCCATGTTATTTCCCATAAGAAAGTTGCTAAAAAGTGCCATCTCTTTCTGGTTTTATATCTACTGCGGTGACTTGTCCTTGAACATGTAACTGATTAGAATCGACTTATTTATTAGATTTATAATGATTTTTGTCTGCAATGATCATAGTTCAGTTATTTTATAGATTAAATGTAGTTTTTAACTACTTTAAAATTTAGAGGAATTAAATTTGTAATTTCATTGTATATATAATACATCTGGTGATATTATTGGGCGGAAAGGGGGTTAAAGGGGAGGGGGGCGCCAAATCAACTCAAGCCTAGGGGTGCCACACCTCTTAATCAGGCCCTGGAAACACTACCTTATAAATTCGAAGTCACCCTCTACAGCTTTTACTTAGACCACTGTAAGGCCTCTGAAATTCGAATTGAGCACTAAAAACCTTTCGAATTGTGTACTAGTGCAATCCTGAACTCAGAATCCTCAGGCGAGGTTTCTTTGCAAAGTTGAACGTGCTTATAAACAGACCGACCTCAATAATTCTAATTACATTCGCAGTTACCTATATAATTCAAACCCTCGATATTTAAAACTTCCTACAGTTTGAAATAAATCGGCTGCCCCTGAATTTCGAATAAGTGAAGTTCTACTACTGATAAATTTTGTTAAATATGAGTGTGATTTGTTTACGATGCTAAAACGAACTGATGCTAAAAATTAACAAGACTGAGACGGTGGCGTCCTGTGATCGGCTACTTGAAAGTCACGAATTGTGGATAGTTATGAGGGATGGCTTGTGGGTGCGATATTCCCTCTCGTGGGAATTAACTTCCGCGCCGGTGATTACTACTTCCATCCATAAGACCGTCCTCATAATTAGACCAGTTCATAAGAGGATTTGGCGAAAGTGGTTCGGATCCCACAAGCTGTAGGTCCCTCAGTTTCCATTAGCAGTTGGGCAATTAATTAACAGTCCTGTCTAAGGAACGTATCAACCTCAGTAACAAGGCAACAATATCGCACCACTTATCTCACACTCGTATCTCATTCATGGCTTAAAATAGCTTGTAGGTCTCCATTCCAATCGAAAGTATTAAAGTATTACTGTGTTTCCGAAAGTGAAAACCATGAGACTTACGGAAGAGGGTGATCTCCTTGTACTTGTTGTTGGCGAAGTCGTGGCCGCGGGGGCAGGTGTGACGCGCCGCCTCCTCCGTCACGTAGCACTGGTCCAGACACGTGGCGCACGTGTGCACCTGCAGCACGTTGGGCGAGTGCAGCTTCAGGTGGAAGCAGCGGATACACGCCGTGCCGTTGAAGCTGGAAATCACAGTGGATTATAAACAAGAATAAGAATACTAAATAGATTAAGGCCCGATTCTACAACCGGGCAGAACGGGCACCTGCCCAGGGGCGCCAGGGCTTAGAGGCGCAAGGAGCGAGAGAGAGAGAGAGAAAAGAATAACCTAGGCGGCGTTAAAAGGGGGCCGTCCATAAATTACGTCATCTGAGAATAGGGGTTTCGAATGGAAATGACGGTAGGAAGATGTGCATGGGGGGACGCTGAGATGACGTCATTTTTCAAATTTTGGTTTAAAACTAATTTACATAGAACAATTTTTAACATTCAACATGAATTCATTAAATTGAAGTTAAACAGTTTAGAAAATTCACTAGAAACTATATAGGCTACTCAGTTTTTACAATATCCGTTAAAATGGCCATTTTTGCTCTAAGTAAAAACAAAGCAACAGTAAATGCAGATTTTAAACGATCAATGTTTTTCGTTTTGCAGGCAGCGTCAGCGTCTGCAAATGTAGTGCCACAATGTTCAAAAAGTTCAAATTTGAATCGATTATCTACATAAAATTGGCCAAAATGAGTTTAAAACTTAATTTGGCGGTTTTTACAACCTGACAGAAGAAAACTTGATAGGGCTTTCCCAAACTGGCATTATTTTAAGAGTTAGTACCCCAAGACGTCTTTTATAAATGGGGGGGGGGTACCTGGGGTCAGGGTATCCACATTTTAAATACATTTTTGGAACTTTACCACATTTTCAATAGTTTGTCGAACCATCGCAAGGTCCCCCTTCTCCCTACCACTAAGGGATCCCTTCAACATCGCTTATAGATACCCTTTGGTGGTTTTGATTTTGCCAGCTAAATCTATTTTATTTTACTTGTCAATGTACATTTGTCGTCTTGTCGACTGAAGTTGGCTTTAGCACTGATGTGAGGGCGCGCGTGTACTCGTGTATAATCCGCCCTCTTCCTCCCACTCCAAGGTCTCCTACCACGTCCAGTGGTCGGTTATTACACAAAACTGTACTGTTTACAGCAGTGTTTCCCAACCTTTTTGTGCTCACCGACCTCATACCACATTTTCAATAGTTTGTCGAACCATCGCAAGGTCCCCCTTCTCCCTACCACTGAGGGATCCCCTTCAGCATTGCTTATAGATACCCTTTGGTGGTTTTGATTTTGCCAGCTAAATCTATTTTATTTTACTTGTCAATGTACATTTTTAGATCGTATTTTGATTATAAGGACATTTTGACAAATTATATATTCATCTCAGCTTTGCTCAATTTGGTCATAGTTAATTTTGCGTAAACACCCTAAGAATTTAAATATGAAGTTCGTCATTTGAAAAATGTTTAAGGACACAGGAAAAAATAATCTGTTATTTATTTGGAACATTACATATTTCTCATATTATATTTTGAAAAATAACATAAACAATTCAGTCATTCAAAGTTTACAGTATTTTCACCAATGATCTTATATAAGCATATTACAAAAACTTTATACAACAGATCGACATAATTGGACTATATGTTCACAATAGAAAATAGGTTTGGTTAGGAACTCGTATTCAACTAAAAACTATAGTAATACCACCGAATCAACACTGTAAAGCTTGTACTATATTTGAAATGGAAGGAACATTTTTTAATGCCAAAATGTTTTGTAAAAAGAATTACGCGTAAAATGAAATATTAAAAATAAATCCTAAAATATGGTACAAAATTGGCATATTATGACCAAAACAAATACTGAAAAAGTTAATAAAGTTAAGGCATTAAGTGTCACTTCACTGTTCGATGGGACAGCGTTCGTTCGTAAACCTAGTATTTCAATCTCATGCGTACCACCTGAAAAGCCTTCGTGTACCACCAGTGGTACGCGTACCACCGGTTGAGAAACACTGGTTTACAGTCTATTTTTTAAACTACAAATTTTTCATAAATATAATAGAATAATAGGTAGTCGGTCTACTTTGACCTCATGAGAAACTTGAACACAATTATAAAGACATTTTGCAAACTATTGTTTTCCTTTGTTGAACTGACTATCTGAGAAGATTTGACGTGACTTCAATATGAAATGAAAATATAAGGCAAAGACAAGCGAGCCGAAGGCAGCTTAACTATTTGTCGTTGTCCTTGCGACCTTGGGTGTATAATGATGTTATAAATAGGCGTGCAAGTCGCTTATGTCCGGGCCAGTAGCAGCGGTCTTCGCACCGATTCCTCTAGCAAGACTATAGAGAGATCGTCGCAAGATTAGAGAGCGTCACAGAGGGCTACAATACAATAGAGGTTTGAATCTTTGAAACAGTTGCGTTTTCTGTGGACATTTCAACAAAATAAGCTCACTTTCTTTACAATTAAACATATATGAACATGGTTTTAAAAAGTATTAAAGATTGACCAAAGATTGTAGCACTAATTATTTATATCCCCGACAAAGTCGGTACCACCCAAGGTCCATAGAATAATAGATACAAAGGTTATTTCACATTTTACTCAAAAATGTCAAAAATGTACAAAACTCGAGATGTCATGAAGAGACCGAAACAATTAAGCTCCCTGTAGCCTCCAACTGGCTCAAACATGTATCGTGGTCGTGGTCATTCAGAGGGTACAATGGAAACCTCCTTAAGGCTACATTTAACCACATAAGCTAATAGATTAGGATAAAATCAGAAAAGGGACTCCTGTTTATGTCCCAAACTCTCTGGCTTCACAGCCCAAATAGGATCCTGTTATTTACACGTTCCTACTCAATCGCTCTGTCCTATTACGGTCTATACAGCTTGGTAAGCTAACGCAATTTTTTGTGCTCTAAGGTATTTTTTAAAGGTCTCTAATCCCCTTTTCTTTATTTTTATGAATCCAGTTTATCAAAGCCCATCATCATGTACAATAATTAATTAACATTAACTTACCATTAATTTAAAATAAGAGGTACAGTCAAAAAGTTCCCGGAATGAATATTTGTGAAATAAGTGCCCACTGTGAAATTCGGCGCAAGCGTGGCTGGTGCTAACCACACGTATTTGAGAGAGCTACGCCGAATCCCTTCAATTAAAAAAACATGATTATAAAAATTATGAAAATATGAAATTATGAAAATAAATTTTTAAAGTCTTGAAAATGTTTAACAAAAATATCGTACAGATGTAAAACAAAAATGTCTAAAATAAAAGTTATTTTTAGCAGTTTAAATGAAGAGATCTGGTGAAGTGCTCGGGAACATGTACAGTCGGCGCTAGGCTCGCTTGCGCCAAATTCCAAAAGAGGGCGCGGGCGCCAGCAGCAAGGCTGAATTTCACTACTATATAGTGTGTTGCGATTATTTTCCCACAGGGGACGCTAGCAGCAGAGCATAATTTTGCCACTAAAATTCATTTTAAAATACGTATAAATTCTGTTTAGCGATTATTTATCTAAGATTTTTTTAGGCTATATCGTTCAAATGTTTATGTTAAATATGTTCATGAATTTTTATTCATTTCTACCGACGGATAAAGTATTTATTACGATAAAAGTCTTGAGCCTGTCCTTTTTCCCTATGCTTAACATGGGGCGACCAAAAACTTCTGTTGGACCTTCAAAATGGATAAAAAACTAGAATTATACTATTATGATCGATTTTTCTCGGTCGTTTAGTTATTTTTCTTCATTTTTATTCAGGTTTCACCTCAATAATAGGTTTTTTACCCCATAAAATACCGAAAAAACTAGGCTAACTCGGAAAATGGCCTGTGCGTATATTTTTTGGGGCCATTATTCTGATAATAGTTGACCTATTGGAATAAAATTTCTGTGCGTATAAGTTTTCAACCTAGAGAATATTCTAAATTTAGCCATAGCCTTGTTGAGCCCCTCTAATCGCATTTTATTGAGGAATTAGACTTTCCCATGGAATTAAATGGAAAATTTCGTTTTTCAAATATACAATGAAAACTATTAACTTTAGAAAAAAATGTTAAATGCAAAAAAGTTTTATTTCAAAAATATCTTTCAAGCAAAAAAAGGTTTATCAAGATCGGAATACTATTACCGGAGTTATAGAGTAATTTATGAATGTAATGGCGGCCATCTTTAATGGCTGATATGGGGGTGTTCTACACGAATTCAAGGTTGGATCTTCGGACAAAAATACTTCTACAGGTATCTTCTATACACATACCAAGTGGCTAAGCTGTATCAAAGAGTGCAAGGTTTTGGTGAAAATTTACGCTAACCGCACGTACTATAGTGGTATAGCTGACTTTACATAGTGTAGCATTGGAAAGCGCTTTTCGTGTATCTGCAAGTCGACGTTGTCGGATTTTTTAATAATGGCATTTCATGAACAGCGCACTGGGTGATGCTGATGAAGAAAATATTGGGGGATTTCTTCATCGCCTCTTCTCCATAAGCTTGAATTAACAACTTAAAAGTCTCACTGGGTGATTTTTAAAGTAAAACAAGAACAATGTTCGTGTGTTGTTCATAAAATGCCATTTTTCAAAAATCCGACAACGTAGACTTGCAGGTACACAAAAAGCGCTTTCCAATGCTGCACTACGGCAAGTCAGCTATGCCACCACTACCGATATGTCCTCCCAAGGAGTCGTACCAACTACTGCAAGACAAATTGACCGCTGGCGATTGCGCTATATGTCTACAAAAATTCATTCCGGGAACTTTTTTGACTGTACCTCGTATTTAATGGATTATGCTGTATTGGATTCATAATAACAATAAATTAAATAGGAACAGCTGATTGCTAGTTAACGGCTGATTGACTACAAACAGCTGGTTAACAGTAAAAAGATAATTTACAAATAAATCAGTTGTTTTAAACGAAGATGCTTATTTGTCCATAACAGCTTTTTTCTGCCAATCATAGCTGTTTCGAGTCAATCAGCTGTTTCCATAGTTTTAATTTGTATGATAAATCCAGTGTATTATAACCCATTATAATTTATAAAAAAATATGTCCTCTGATTTAAAAGACATTTGAAGAGGAAAATATCACATGTGTGGTATTTTTTGTAATCAGGAGAAAAATATCTTTCCAATGAAAAATTTAATTTTACATGTTGGCATTTAAAATTCTGGACTTGAGCATCATTCTCAGAAAACCATAGATTGCATCACGTTTTGACTGAATATTTAGATTCTACGTAAAATTTCGTGTAAATGTGACCCCACTTGCAGTCTCGTACCTTAAAAATAAGGGAGTTGTGGGCAATTTCAAATTTGGGGCCAAAATGGTTTTTGAGCGTAGCGAATGAGTTTGGTGGAATATTTTTAATTGCTCGCCACCATTTTACTTGTCTTATTATTACGCATTACTTTGATAATTTAATCTTTCTTGTATCTCTTATGGTTTACGGGGTCCCAATGGTGTGCACAACAAAATTAACACACTATAGATATGTATATGAAAGTGAACGAACGGTGTATAGATAATAGCATAGGTAGCTAACTAATTTATAATGTTTTCCTAGCACAAGACTCAACTGGGATTTGAAGGGCAATAGGGGAAAAGGCTGCAGTTATATTGGTTTGTTAAGCATGCTTTCGGTTTATTTTGTGCGTACAGATAACAAAGGGGACAATTTCGGGGTCTTGGGTGAGAGAGTGTACAGTTGATACTTACTTACGTGGTGTACAGTCAGTTATTCACTAGTCGACTCAAAATGGACTTAACTTGACAAAACCAGGGCCCCCACATGGCCGGTGCTACCGTTGCCATGGCAACGGGGCCCGTGAGCCGAGGGGGCCCGCAAGGATAAGGAAAAAATAAAATTTGTTTAATAAATCATAAGAAGAGAACAATAATTACATCACTGGGACTAGATTCATGTGTATCAATGAAATATTACCAGAGTAATATAAATAGGTTAATTGGATATTATGCAGTGCGTTGCGTACAAATCGTGTCTGAATCTGTAACAGCTGTGAGTAACTAAACCACCACCAACTGACGTAAAAATACGTCAATACGTGACGTGACACCTTGTTGACGAACGAGAGCAGACAGAAGCAGAACACTGCCCACTGCCCGCCGGCGCCGGGCCCGCGCGATGTGGCGACGCGCGACGTTGCTATTACGTTGCTATGCTATCACACACCACGGCCCGTTTGCGCAAGCGCATCCCCAGTGTTCCCAGACGTACCATAGTTATCGTACTTTTACGATATTTTTTATGGCGCTATCCTCATTTTGTCTGATACGATGGATTGATGATATTTTAAATCCAATTTTATATTTTTGGAATTTTAGCCTCCGGATACCAATAAATTCTAAAAAGAGGTGTAAATATCTGCTTTAATGGTAATTCAACGGTACCGTTGTCTACCGTTGGATTACCGGTACCATTAAAGTAGGTATTTACTCCAATTTTACCAATTTTATACTTTTATTTTCTTTCTTTTTAAATATAATCAATAATGTTTTAGTATTTAAATGGTTTTCTGGCAGCATTCCAGGGGTGTCTTGGTTAAGTAATACCAAATTTATAAAGCTTATTGGAAGACGATAATTTAATGGTCTTGTACGATAGTGGTTTTTTAAAATCTGGGAACACTATGCACCACTCCACTCCAGTCACATCAGTGAATAAGTTCAGTTCAGTTCAATACGTGCAGGGCGACGTATTGAAGACATGGCAACGTTCATCAATGTCTCAAGAACGTCTTCATTCACTTGGAGTATTAGCAATCGAACACCGACTTGCGTCAAGTCTTGACTTCAGTGATGTAATTGTTAAATTCTCAATGACCAAAGCCAGATAAATGTAGCTTTCATTCTTTCAATACAATACAGCTTATAACTTTCATGTATGTTTACATAGTGTTTAGCTCTGAATTTAGTTTGAGCTTGTAAGCTATTAGTACCGGTAAGACCATTTTGTGAAATATGCATTAGATTTTTCTCATTAAATTCTTTCTTTATAATTACGTATTTGCTTTGCTTCCTTCATTATTACCTAAGTTTTATCTTCTGCTACTCAATGTCTCAATGATAAAATTAGGATGTGTTCTCAATCTATGATATTTTTATTGTAATAATACAAATGCATCAATACTTAATAAAAAAACACTAGCCTAGCTATTACATTACTCATAGTAATTTTTTTTTAGTAGGAAGAGGGGGCCCATTATGACTTTTAGCAACGGGGCCCACGAAATGATGTGGGGGGCCTGGACAAAACACAGGCTATGCTTGTTGGTTACCCACGACTACTAATAGGATAGATTTGCGGACTGCTCCCAGATTAACTGTTGTCGGAAATGATCTTGAATACTTTGACAAAGTTAAAAATTTGGGACTTACTATTAATAAACACTAAAAATGGACTGACCAAATAAACATAATTTGTAACAGGGTCTTTGCTGCAATTCATAATATTAAACCTTTTTCAACGTATCTCCCACTGAATCTCAGACTATGTGGTAAAAACCCTCGTTCTAACACACTTTTAACTACTGTGATCTTGTCGTCGCCGATATAGGCCTAACCGTCCGAGACTCCGGCGAGCTCCAGCAACCACATGGTACAAATAGATAGAACACACGAGGCGCGACGTGAAGCCTAAATTTGCTTCTAGTCCCTATGCATGGAAAAACAAACTACGTAAAGCAGGGCCGGCTCGAGGATTTCGGGCGCCCTAGGCGAAAATATTGCCAGACCCCCCTCCGATTAATTTATTGCACAGTAGCCAAATAAAAAACAATCTTTTTAAGCAGTAGGCCTGACAGCACTTAAGTAAATATGTGAAATGTAGTATGACTGTTAGATAATTACCGGCATTGTAAATAAATAGGAAATTTGCACTACAAAATGACGTACCTGTTGATTACGAGATATGGTTAATCTACTGGGAAAGACGTGATCGATCACGTCAAACATCCTCTTTATACTTGCAGTGTGGTCAATATGAAAATTACTCTTTATTTTCAAACTTTTCAGTTTATTAATCATAATGTGTTTCATATTTTTTCACGAGAATATAGGCCTACAACGTTAAACAAAACAAAGAATTATTCAACACATAATCAAATAACCTCAAAAGTATATACAAATTACACTATTTTTACAAATTTCACATAAAATAGGTCGTTAAGAGTTTTTATTTACATCTTCGACTATTTTTTACAAATTTCACAGCAAAAGGTTTGGTCATAGTTTTTTGTGTCTTTGCCTTTTGCCTGGCAAATGCTGCAACTAAACTGCTCAGGTCGATCTTTTGGGCTAGTTCTTGCTCTGTTGTGTCATAGTTGATCGGAGGTAGGTTTTCACGAGCTTCAGCTTTGAGAAGCTTCTTTCTCCTGATGCAACGGACATTGGTAGTGGGCCGAAAAAAGTAAATTTTATCCGATCAAAAACATGTATGTCTTAAAAGTTGTGTAGTAGGCCAAGTATGAACAGCATAAAATATTAAGCTTGAGAGATAATATCTTTAGACTGCGCAAACCGTGTAAAGTTTTAATGTTTTGTAAAAAACTGAAATTTTGCGAAATTGTTTAAATATATTTAATTTTGTCCTATCGTAAACATGTATGTCCCAAAAGTACCATCAAAGAGTCACAATGCCTATTGTAAATCAACAGCCCCAAGCAATAATATCTTTAGACTGCGCAATCAGCTTAAAAATTCAGTTATTTAGCGAAAAAATCAAATATACTCAAAATACAAATATAATTGTTTTATTGTTATGTTTAAGCAATACTAAGCTAAAATGGTCAAAATAATACTCAAGATCTTGTTAAAAGGTTGCATTCCCACCTCAAAACTTTTTTATATATATAATTTAAAACATGTATATACAGCTCGAATATTATGAATACACCTTCCTTTTAATCGAATAAATCGGGATTCATTGTTTCACTATAATTTATATTTTGCGGTGTTATTTTCTGTCTGTTTTACAGTGCCATACCAAGCACTTCTTTGCTAGTTCATGTAGAACTACCCAGAATTCACCAATGGGAGGTGGTTGAATGTCGAGTCGTTGAGTCCGATCCGTGCTCTCCCTACCACCCAACCATGAGAGCACGTTACCGCCAGTTATCTTTTTTACTATAAACCTTACAAACTTTTTTGAGTTAATCTTTGCTCTTACGTCCTGTATTCCGGCTCTTATCACACCATTTTCTTTCTCTTACTTTCTTGATTGCATACTTGCTTAGGATGACCTTGTCACTTCCTTGACAGACCTCCCCCATAGCTTGTGTACAAGTTAGCAGCTTCAAATAAACTCCTTCTGTGGTCAGACACATCGTTGTCTTGCTCCAGGATTTGGTATAGATGCTTACGAAAAATACATTGTTATCGGTTGTTCTGTTACTTTTAGGGACTGCGTTGTGATTAAATCAATGATGTCTGCCGTAGTAAAAATTATGTTTGGAATTTAGAACTTTTATCACCAGTATTTTATGTACATTACTCGACTTATTTCTACCTGCAATGATTATAGTGCAAAGAAAAGACCCCCGCACTAATTAGAAAACACGTTTGGTATAAGTTACGTAAGGTGGGTTCCACAGGCGACAACCTCACTGGATTCGGAGAAGGAGTTACAGGAACGCTAAACCACACTAGTTAGGTTACGACTGCCAACCGAATTGCGCGTATGTATATTTGTTCTGGATCACAAGTGAGATATTGAAAGAGCAGGCCACATACGTTGTAAGATCGTATGCATTAAGCTCGTTCATAATAAAATATAACTCAAAACTACAAGATGGACCGATTAATTTGTGGAAAATGATCCAATTCTCGAGTTACACGAAATATGAACACAAGAAAGTAATACTAAACCTTTTTCAGGACAGTGGCCAGTGGCTACTTTGCCAACCCGAAAACGTCTTAGTTGCAATGTTTACAGACAGCAGAAAAAACATCCACTAGCTTGTCATTAAGAAAAATCATTGCAGCTCGAAATAAGTTGGGTACAGAAAATGCTGGTGTTAGGAAGTTCAAGATCTGAAAAATCAATTTAGGTAGTGAGTTCTGGGTAGTTTTATACGTAAATAGCGAAGTGACACACGAAATAGCACGAAAAGACAGAAAATAAGAAAACAGCATAGAAATCATAGTTAAAAAAATTAATCCAAATTTTTTCGAATAAAAGGAGGGTAGTTGAAAATTTATATTTATAGTATTCGAGCTGTCAAACATGTTTTAAATTATGCATAAAAAATTTTTGTGGTGGTAATACAACCTTTTAACAGGATCCAGACCATTGTTTTGACGATTTTAGCTTAGTATTGCTCAAACATAAGGAGAAAATAATTATATTTGTATTTTAAGTACATTTGATTTTTCGCTAAATAACTGAATTTTTAAGCTGATTGCGCAGTCTAAAGATATTATTGCTGGGGGCTATTAATTTACAGTTAGGCATTGTGACTCTTTGATGGTACTTTTGGGACATACATATTTACGATAGGACAAAATTAAATATATTTAAACAATTTCGCAAAATTTCAGTTTTTTTACAAAACATTAAAACTTTACACGATTTGCGCAGTCTAAAGATATAATCTCTCAGGCTTAATATTTTATGCTTTTCTTACTTGGCCTACTACACAACTTTTAAGACATACATGTTTTTGATCAGATAAGGTAGTGTTAAGGAAATCCTCAAATCCAATATCTTAAAATCCGATGATAAAACTTCTGGGTATTCTTCTTATGTTTTGTGTGTATAGCTAATGTTAAAAAAATTCTTAAAGATTTTTAAAGATAGACAAAAAATAAAAAAGAGAGATAGAGCTTCTTTTAAAATAAATAAAAGACAGAGTGGTCTCATCTTTAATTAAAGTAGACAGACCTATATTTTGCCTTTTCAATTTTTTTTTGTGTTAATCGCTAACTATGAATTTGATTTGACAATATTATAATAACAACAACCACAGTCGTGCAAAGAGTGCATTCACCGTATAAAGTGCCTAAATCCTCCCAATCCAAATTCGTTATTTTATTGCGACTTGCATCCCACTAATTTTACTGTTTGACTAAGAAAACTACCAGCTTAAAATTGTCTACAGTATTCACCTAAAGCAACATTATTACATTTTGTGCTGTTATAAATGACAGACAATCTCGTGTTATACACAATCTCGCGTTATGTGCTAGGATATTATCATATGGTCAATCTAAAAGCCATTTTACTATGAATTTATTTGTACCATAATAAAGAAGATTTGGGGCTTTCAGCCCCTTAAAACCACTAGTAGTTAATCATTGTGAATTATTGGCGAAAAGAAAAATTAATATATCTGTCGAAAGTCAAAATCAAAGCTATACCTATACCAATGTAAATTATGGGTTTTGATTAATTAACTGTTAGGTTTATTTATTGTAAAGTAAGTAAAACTGAACAGACGAATTTCTGCATTTATATAAACTATGTGACCTTACCCTTGGGAACGCAATCACAAAATTTTGGGATGGACCGGCATATGATATAATTTGGTGGATGGTTTAACCCTTATATTTTATGATGTACTACAGCTATATCTCAGTAGTGGGATGTTGATCGCACGATGTTCTGCTGATTCAGTACAGTAGTACGTACAAAATAAAAGACAAAAACTCACTTCTCACTACTAATGAACCATTAAACAGTAAAAAAAATGATAATAACTTATTAACATTACACCGCTGCATACACAAATAAATAGAAAATGTCAAGCAATGACTCGCCTTTGAGGAGAAGGGGGCGCCCGGAAATCGGCTGTCCGGCGCCACGACGCTGGCATGTGGCTAAAGAGATACTCAGACTTTGTGCGCAGGAGCGGTTTAGAGAAAATCTAGGTGCAGCAAAGGCTTGACTACTGAAATTGAGCGATTGGCGAATAGATTGGGAATCTTTACTCAGAGAAAATCATTTAATTGTATTAGAATATAAGTCAAAAGACCTACTGTATGGCAATATAAATAAATTTTTGAAACTATAAAAAAACATTTCTGGTGTATTTTTTTACCACCCGAGCCGCCACGCGCCCGGACGTTCGCGCCGCGAACGCCCCTTTAGGCGCCCCTCAGGCTCCGGCGCCCTAGGCGGTCGCCTAGTTCGCCTATATGGTAGAGCCGGCCCTGACGTAAAGACATTAATGTTCAATGTTACGTGTTCTTGTTCGTGTTAGTGGGTTTAACAATCATGACAACCCTCATGAGTGATATTTTATGATCTTGTGCCCGACGATGCCCAGTGCATCGAAACGGCTATAGCAACAGCAATAAAAATTTGGATTACTTGACGAAACAAGGTAATATAAACCATTTTGTGTTATACATCAGTAATCCGGAGGCTACAATCATTAAAGTTTAGAATTATCTTTGTAGGCGCATGCAGGCGCCGCACGGATAAACTCTCTCACAAAAACCAAGTTATCAACCAAGCTACAGCAGCTATTTTTCCAAAAAATATTATTAAAAAATTAACTCTAGCAACAATTTCCACCATTTCTTATTTTACCTGACTAAAAAATAAAAAAGTAACAGCCGATTACTTTTTTCATGTCAAGTTTTAATGTTGAATAAAATCTTATGACTTTTTTTCATTTTTAAAATAGGAAAAAAGTATTTTTGAAATATGATTGATACTATCACCGTTTAAAACCAAAGGACTCTTCACATGCAAAATTTCAACCTTAAGCCTCACTGCTAAATAGTATAAAATAAGAGTTATTTGAGCGTGAGCACTGCCACATTAAGCGGTTTTAAACGCCGTTTTATGTTTCTATACCTAGGCAATATGGCGGCCCAGGCTTCATTTGCTGTAATGCTAGTAAGATGAAGATAGGCACTCCGTCTATTTGTACCATGTGGTCGCTGGCGAGCTCAGAATTACTGTATTCAGTTCAGCTATGCTCATGTCACTCCTTGTTACAGCTCGTTGTCTTCATTAAACTTGAAAGAACTTCGTCAATTTTATTATCTTCATCTGTTATACTCAATAATCAAGAAAAAAAATCCCAAGTATCTCTCAGATAATTGTGTATTTGTTTCTGAATTTTGCAGTCGTTTTACTCGAAGGGGATCCATTCACAGAACAACAAATTAAAATCAATCCTTCACTGTTTCTGCCTCCAGACTCCGGAATACTCTTCTGATTCTGTTAGAATTCAGGGTAACCATTATAGCCATGCTCGGTTTGAGGCGGTACTCAAAGATCTTTTTACTGCGTGGTGGACGGGAGTGATAGTCCAGTCAATCTTTTCCTAAAAAGAGGTGATAGGGGAAAATACCCCCGTTGCAGCAGACCTGCATACTCAGCGAATTTCAAATGCAAAACAACATATTTCAATCCAACATAGCGAGATTCAACATGTTTTTGTAAGCTCCATAAGAATAACATGGGGAATGAGTATGCAGGTTTGCTGCTACGGGTATATCAAAACTGGGTGGTTTTAATTCAATATTTAGTTGATCTGAACGAGAAGAAGCCATTTACCAAGTTTTATCAAGATATGTTGAGAAATAAGCGAGATATAGAATTTTCTTTATTTCCCATAAGGTTAACATTGGGACAACGTACTGTGTTTACCACTTTCAATATCTCGGAAACCAATGGACATAGAGCAGTGATTCAAATTACTAAATTGGTTGTTTTTTTGAGCTGAATTCAATAATGCTAGCAAAATTGGATAATTTTAAATTTCTATGTAAAAAACTCAAAAAAATCCATTTTTTTGGGGGTTTACCCCCCTTTACTCCCCCTTTCGGTGGTCCGATCAGGCTGGTTCACGAACTCGTCCGAGTGATTACCACTTTACACGTCTGCACCAAATTGCATTAAGATTGGACCATATTTACGGCCGCTATCGTGTTAACAGACATATATATATATATATATTCGAACGAATAGTGTTTTTTGCTTCTGGGGGCCCCAAAATGAAAAGTTAACATGGTCTCGGGTTTAGGTCTTATCATGAGACCTACGGTAATAGCTTATTCCTTTAAGGAAATTCGCAAAAATTAGGAAAAAGCTGAATTTTTCACCATTGACTACTACCATATAGACAAGCTTCTATCCAAAAGTCCCCACCCCTAGCCCCCTTGATTCCCCCCTACAGCCCCCCATATTTTCCAAGTCTAATAAATGCAGTATTTTGCTTAGCTGTTTATAGCACAGAAACCATTTGAGATAAATTTTATAATATGTTGTTTTCAGATTCCTCATATAATAACCTAAAAGTAATGTCATATTGTGTTTTACGATTAATTCACTCCTTCTACGTCTATTATCTTGATTAAATTGGAAAAAGCATTTTTCTTCATTTTGAACAAATATATTTATATTTTGCCTAATAACAAGGCTCCAATCACCTCCGTTATGAAACTGTTTTGCAGTAAATATTTTCTCCTGTTTATAAGCTTTGAAATTATGTCACAAATTACTTGCTTTTCTCACATAATGCCCTGCTAATACAATACATGTAAAACATGTTTTACAGCGCCGCCGCGGCCGCGCGCCAAGCCACTGAAGTTTATTCAACCTGGGGTTTTTAAGGGGAGGGGAAAATAGGAAAAGCTTAATTTTTCACCATCGTCTACTACCGTATAGACAAGCTTCTAGCCAAAAGTCCCCACCCCTAGCCCCCTTGATTCCCCCCTACAGCCTCCCATATTTTCCAAGTCAATAAATGCAGTATTTGGCTAAATAGTCCATCCAGGCAACAAAATATATAGTTTTGAAAGCTGCAAAGTCAAAACAATTTTTGACTTTGCAGCTTAGTTTAGACTAATTAGGAGGTAAACATATCATAAGTACTCGTCCGTAGCCCTTGAGCGGGTGGAGGGAGGGGGGTGTCAAGGTACCATTTTTTTGTTTTTCCTAAATATCTTGAAAACTATCAACTTTTAGTATTCCCTATTAAATTTGAAAATTAAAGAAAATTAAATTTCCTGTCAGAAAAAACGTAGTGGCAAAGTGGCGTTTCTGGGCCAAAACGCATTAATCAAATTTGACAGCTACATCCGGTCTGGTGACGTCAGAGGCTGTGACGTAGCTGTGACGTGTAGAGGTGGGTATTTAAAGTTTAAATGACCGGAAGTGGGTCAAGGTCAGCCAGGGATGTTTTTAAAAAAGATCTTGCATTTTCGGAAAATCCGAAAATGCAAGATATTTTATTTGTTTTCTTTTTTACAAACTGTTTCTTAATTGTTGGTTTGTTGATTTTCATTTCTGTTAAAATACCATGTAAAAAATGGAATCGATAAGTTAACAAGAAAATATCCTGCTACAAAGTATCCAAATAATGATGCAATTACATAAACATAAACTTTAAAATATAGCGAATGTTCTTCCTCTTTATCTGTTAGCATTTCGTGAACAAGGTAACCAAAATTGTAACCACATAAAAATGAAAGTAGGCAAATAACAAATTTCGACGGGTTCACCAAAACTAAGTTGTAAAGTCGTGAATTTCTTTCTTCTTCCATTGTTGAATTTTTAGTCGAAATCAATTAATTATAACATTATTGCTTGCGCATCAGAACTAACAGTTGATGAAATTTCATTTACTTGTATACTTGTAGTAGTTTCATTTGTAGTAGGTAGTTGTTCGGAAGTTGATGTAGATGTAGAAGAAACAGTATTATCTTGAAGCTCAGAGTCCATGTGTGCTCGGGTGAAGAGCTGAAGCTTTAATGACGTGTGGTAGCCTTGTCCTACTCCGTGTCAGCAGTTGTTGGTGGTGGGGGGTCGTTAGGTTCATGCACTGAAATGTAGATGGAATCATAATTTTCTGGAGGATGTACTAAAATTTGTTGTACAGGATCCGCATCAATAGTGAAACTTTGCGTTTCAATGCAAAGTCCATCTTTCATAAAAGAAACATATAAAACAGAACTCATGTTTATTTAGATGTTTACTCTGCAAGTCCTACCGGCAAACTGATGTGTTGGTAGTGGCTCAGCGACCTCCCTTGACATGGCATGTGCAGGACGGAACATCTGCTGCACAACTGCCTTCCCCCACCACCATGAAAGACTCCTCGCAATTTTTAGATATGTAGTGTTAGTTGTAATGTAGGTGTTGTAGGGTCAACATCTCAGTGCTAAACAAATGTTCTTAACATTTGGCTTGAAAATATTTGCAATCAAATATTGTTTTGAAATACTTATTTAAGTTTGTACAAGTTACAATATTTTTAAAGATGCTACTTTATTATATTACCTTAATTCTTAGTTAAAATATTTAGTTGAAGAAATGAAAACTAAACTACAGTTGCGATTAAATAGAGACATGGTTTCTTAACATTTGGCTTAAAAAATATTTGCAATAAAATATCGTAAGAAAATTTTTACAACATTTTTGAATTAATATGTTTACAAACCCTATCATGCGAGTTTTAAAAATAAGCGAAATAAAAGATAAACGAAAAAGGTTTAGTAAAACCAACGAGACCAAGTGGGCCAGGTTTATATTCCTGGTGACCTCGCATGCTTTCGCTTGCTGCCGACCAGTTAGCAATACAAGTCGTCGACCTTGTTGCGTCACGCTTTCGCTTGCGGCCGACCAGTTGGCAATACAGGTCGTCGTCCTTGTTGCATCACCTGGCACACCAGGTGCTCAAGTCCTTGATTGCTTAACACACTCTACACTCGGCAAGTTACTCTCTCCTTTGCCACCGACCTAACAACACCTACTTCAATTTCAATATGAACCGCTCCGAGTACACCAAGATTTGGTATAACTGGTTTTCCTATCTTCAACTGCTAGGGGTACGAATTATTCAATCGAATAACAATCGTGATTGGTATGATGTTACAACCACTATTGCTCGAAAACCTTTTCAGCAAGTTGGAAAGAACATTCTTACCGGCACCAAAACTACCACCGAACTACCTCTTTCACCTGTATCTTCAAACGTACCCCAGCAAAAATTGCATCTAAAAAAACTGAAACCTAACCGAAAATATGAAATCTTTAGACATTTATCTTCTTCCATTTACATTTTTAACTCAGAAAAAACCATAATTTATGTCATTGACATACCAAAAAAATTCCTGTTCCCCTTAACCCTCGACACTTGAAAATAATAAAGACAGGTGCCAAGTTGAAAATAAATTTTACCGAGTAAAACCTTTTATCTTTCCCCACCTCCAAAGTCCACCCTGGTGGCAAAAACGGCCCTTCTAAGGGCCACCCTAAGACTTTCAAATTTAGGCTTTAGCTAAAGGCTCAACCCCTGGTGACTAACAAGGGGTCCACGTACCTCTAAGTCCCAAAGGGGTAAGTTAAAGGGGTGCCCCCCCGGCAAAATGGGGTGCCCCCCACTTGATCTCGTCGCCGTTCGACTTTGGAGCTGCGTCGACGTACACGGTGGCAGTGGATATAACAAAAATGCTCTAAATCTATCGTGCGGGTACTCAAATTACGCGGAATTAAAAGACAAACAAATAAGGTCCAGTAACATTTTTTGATATAACCAACGGTGTAAAAGTTATAACGCAAAAACTTAAAAATAATCTACATTTTCTATTATTTTTTACTTAATATATTTCTAAACTACATCATGTGGGTACTAAAATTACGCAGAAAATTATGTAATTTTACCCCCCGTCTTTAACTCCAGCCCTTTGGGACTTAGAGGTACACAGACCTCTTGTTAGTCACCAAGAGTTGAGGCTTTAGCGAAAGCCTAAATTTGAAAGTCTTAGGGTGGCCCTTATAAGGGTCGTTTTTGCCACCAGGGTGGACTTTGTTTGAGGAGGGGAAGGAATAAAAGGTTTCATTTATGATATTTATTTTCAATTTTCCACCCTCCATTGTTACTTGCAAAAATTTTGGAGTTGTTGGGATAAGTAGTGGTTTAGTTTTTGGAGTTGTAAGGATATAAATTTTCGTCCTCTCCTCATTGAACATATAAAGTTTGTTTTCTTCAATTTTGTAAAGGTCATATTTTTTGTTTTTCTTCAATTCTTTTAGTCTTATGTTTTTCAGTGGTGCGGGGTGAATTGGTTGGGGGGTGGGGGTTTCTCTGATTTTTGGTGCGGGTTGAATTGGTTGAGGGGTAGAAGAAGGGAACATCTCGCACAATTCCATCCAATCTTCATTTAGAACGTCGTCACAAATTGGGGCGATGGGAATTTCTTCAATTTTCGGCGTGGAGGTTTGTGCAACTGGTGCGGGATGAATAAATAATTGGGGTTCATTTTCTTCATTAATAGCATCGGCTATGATATCATTAATGGAGGAGAGGACGGGAGCAGTCGGTTTTTTCAGAAGAAAATCAGAAATTGAAGAGAGGTTGATTGATACGGGGATAGTAGGTTTCTGCAGCAGAGGTTTCTGCAGCAGACCCAGGAGAATGGGGGTGGATGAAGAAGATGCTGAAGAGTCCATAATTAGATGGAAAGAATAATAAAATGGAAAAAATGGATAAAATAGTAAAATAGAAAAAATGGTAAAAACGTGGGAATGGACAGTAACAGCGATGGTGGCGAGTGGCAGAATGACACAAGGCGGGCGAATGGGTTTATTATAGGCAGCAGACACAACAACCTTGTAGTCAAGGTAGTGAAAGCTGAGGCTAGCGACCAGGCCAAAGTAGGCCAGACGAAGTTGTGAGAGCGGTGGCTAGCGACCCGGCCAAGGCTACCGGCCCCGGCAGAGCGACACGTTGACCTACTAGTCAAGGCTGCCGTCTCCAGCACGCTAATATAATGGCCCCACGGAACGTTTCACTTCAGCATTACGGTAGAGGTGTAACTGGTCCGCTTACGTGGACGGTTATATCTAACGTAATGTTCGCCATGGTGTGTGGGTGAGCTTATGTTCAGCATACACCGCGTTCGGCTATTATGGGAGAGGCGCCCTTCTATAATAGTTGACCGCAATGGCAATCCAACTACCTTTCCATTTCCTGCGTGGTTTAATTGTCAGGGTGTAATATTACAGCGAGGTGTGTGAGTTCGCTTACGTGATGATCACACCGTAACTGTAATATTACGTTAGGGATAATATCATGGGGAGGTGTGTGAGTTCGCTTACGTGATGATCACACCGTAACTGTAATATTACATAGTATAAGATAGAATAGGGGGAACGTTAGGTAGGGGTTAAGATATGATAGGGCGGTGAGGTGTGTGAGTTCGCTTACGAGATGATCACACTGTAACCGCAGCATGGTAGCATTTAAGGGGGTAGCATTGGTTATAATAAAGTAGTATAGAAATAAAGTATTATAGAATAAGGTAGTGACCCCACGCTTCCCCACCCCCTTTTTTATAATTTTTAAATGACCTTGGTTGTCCTACTTTCGGACTTAGCATTATTTTAAAAGACCTACTTTTTAGACTTAGATATTTTGTAAAAGTTTTAAATAACGTAAAATTTTAGTTTTTGCGTTGTATCTTTTAGTGCATTTTTTTTTAACATTTGGGTTTTTGTAAATGTTTTAATCCCTGCAGACTAACAAGAGGTCCACGTACCTCTAAGTCCCAAAGATTGAGTTTAGTTTTCGCATTGGTTATTAATATTTGGGTCTTTGTTAAAGCCTCAACCCTTAGTGATTTTTTTTAAGTTTTTGCATTATAACTTTTACACCGTTGGTTATATCGAAAAATGTTACTGGACTTTTTTGTTTGTCTTTTAATTCCGCGTAATTTGAGTACCCGCACGATAGATTTAGAGCAATTTTGTTATATCCACTGCCACCGTGTACGTCGACGCAGCTCCAAAGTTGAACGGCGACGAGATCAAATGGGGGGCACCCCATTTTGCCGGGGGCACCCCATTTTGTCGGGGGGGCACCCCATGTTGCCGGGGGGGCACCCCATTTTGCCGGGGGGCTCCCCATTTTGCCGGGGGGGCACCCCATTTTGCCAGGGGGGGTTCGTTTTTTTGACCTTGACCTTGACCTTAATCGCGGTTGATGACACACCCCCCCATTTTTCTTCCTCGGGTTAACTAGGTCGCCATAGGAGGCCATCGCCTTGAGCCTACAGTATATATAAGGTGTGCTGCAGTCTTGTGGTTATATTTTCCATGGAATCCCTCATGATCTTTGATGCTGTGCACATCTTTGTTGAAGCCAAAAAAGTACTATGGTACATAAGAACGTTTCATAGCAATCTGAATTGTGTCAGCGGAGTACTTGAAGCTGTTAAAGCAGACGGTACGAAAATCTGTTGCACTTCGGATTCTATGGATTATGAAGCACTCGAAACATGGGTCCTTTATTATGTACAATTTTGTACAAAAATTCACATCAAAGTTGACACGGACTAAAGGGGTTTTCTAGGAGGAAAGAAAAGAATAGGTACAAACAATGCATGTTGGTAGCTATTCTTTTCATTCTTCCGCTAAGATTTAAATGACCTTGACCTACTTATGGACTTAGAAAATTTTCACTAAGTTACAATTGACCTTCAAAATAAGTAGGTCAAGGTCATTTAACTTTAAGTGGAAAAAAGAGAGGAACAGTGTTATTAATTAACACTGTTCCTCTCTTTTTCCTAAAAGGCAGGGGGAGAAGTTCCGTTAATGTCTACTTTTATGTGGCAGAATCATATCCATCATCATCTGATTCATTTTGAAAGTTGATGTAATCTACATTAACCCAAAGATAATGGTATCCTTGTTCAAAAGCCATAGTATCAATGTATGTTTCAAGTGTTGAAAACCAATTCGGATCTAGCAAAGGGTTGATGGTAACCGATAAACGTTCATATGTTAAATTTACCAATCTTTCCCCAGTAACATTAATTGCAAGAAAATTAACATTCTGGGGAACATGGATTAAATTTAACATAAACTGAATATGTTGTTGAGGAGTGAAAAAAACATTGTAGAACATTCGGAAACTTTCCATGGTGATCGGTGAGGGAAGTGTTGCCTCTTCACATAATCCACGGTTTATATATACATTTTCCCCACCATAAAGTTTTAAAAGTGGGTCAAGGTCATCTGAAGATACCCTATGAACGGGGAACAGAGCAGTAAGCGGTTAGACCACAAACTGCTCTTTTTTTCGTCCCTATTTAATTTCTCATAATTATATGTGTTTATAAACACATACAATTAATTTCGTATTTCGCCAGGGGGAAGAAACCGCAGAGATGGCATTTTCCTTGAGGTACTGGCGTTTCTAGTTTATAGCCGATAACTCCGCTTCTATACGCGATACTTCTATAAAGTTCTTCACCAGGCCCGGCAAGAGGAAGCGACAAAAAAAATTATTAATTTAAAGAAATTTAATAAAATAATATATTGTTAATAGAAAAAACAATGCAGTTAATGAAAACGTACCATGTGACATATGGCACATATTTTGCCAACATTTAGTCCTTCAAACCAAATTTTGGTTTTGTACACGCATCGTCTTTTATGCTCATTAATGAGCTCGCCTTGCAAGATTTGCGGCAGCGGCTCTGACACCCTTCTGATATGCCGGAGCATAGGGTTATCTGAGCAGATCCGCAGCAAACACAACTCGTACAAGGAGCTCATAGTTATGGTCTGGCTATGCACACCTCACAGCCTTAAATACGTACCAATCACCTTGATGGCAAAGAACCCCCCCAATTTTTTTCCCGGCCAAGGTCACTAGGTTGAAGGCAATCACCCTGGTCTTTCAGTATATATATTCACCGAATAACAGCTTTATCAAACTTAGTAGTTTGCTAAATTTTGAGTTGACAAAACATCATGGATTCCTTGTCGCAAAAACAGATTCAAGAAAAATTAAGAAGACAAAGAAAGGAAAAACGAAGAGAACAAAAATTAAAAAAAGCTTTCGAGAATTTAAAATTTGCTGCACCGGACAGTCGAAACCAAAAACGTATCAACAGAAAACTCATAGTGCAAAATGCTATAAATTATATAAAAAAATTGGAAGAAGACTTGAAATCACCAACTACAAACGAAGTTACGACAGCTACAAACGACTTGGAACAACTAGAATTCGAAAAGAAGTTTGTAGAAGAAATAGAACAATTTCTTCTAATTAATGAAATTATTAATCAACCATTACCGATTGAAAATGTTCCCTTACCAACGTTGGAAAACTTGGATGAATACTTTTTAGAGTTATAAAAAATTTATTGTCCTTAAAAAGTGGAGGGGGGCTGTTATAAGAGCAGGGCTAACAGAGTAATCTTTACTTTCTTAGGATCCAGCACTATGGCAGGTACTTCCTCGTCGTCCAGGTCTTCCTCCTCCTCATCAACAACATCATCATCATCATCATCTTCTGTTGTTTCTATTGTGAAACAAAAATCTCCTTCTCCAAAAAAATCTTCACCGAGAAAATCTTCTCCGAAAAAATCTCCTAACAAAATTTCTGAAAAACTTCAAAAACTTCAAAAATTAAGAAAGTCTTGTTTTAAGAAAGAACAGTGTACTCATATTAAAAAAAAGGAGCAAACAAAGGTGAAAGGTGTGTGAAATTGTGTAGTGTGGGTGAAAAATTGTGTAATTTGCATAACAAACGTGAACCTTCCAAAAAGGTCAAGATTGAACCTTCCAAAAGTGAATTGCCAGAAAAAACTGAAAATTATTAAAGAATTAGAATTAATAGATTGAAATTAAACCACAAATACGTTTTTGTAAAAAATATCAGTAATAGGGATGTTGTTGTTAGCTGTTGTGGTGAACACTACATACTCAAATTGCCGGTAAATCTTCAAATTCCAAACATCAGTAATATTCATTATTATTTAGTAAGAAAATCTTCATCTGATAAAGTTAAGCGGTTAAAGTAAACAGAAGTGAAAAAAGACAAAAAAATGGAGCGGGGGAATATACCACTTTGTAATTCCAAAAGAATTACTTAGCGGTCTATTCCCCCGCTCATTAGGTATTTTTGAATGACCTTGACCTACTTAAAAAAAGGGAGTAGAGGGGGTAATATCTTATAAAAGAGGAATAACAGAATGACGTTTTACTTTTTAAAATCCAGCAACATGTCAGGTTCTTCTTCATCGTCCAGTCCTAAAACAGAACAATGTTTGTATATTTTTAAAAAAGGACCGAAAAAGGGTAAAAGATGTGTAAGGATGTGTTGTGTAAAACAAACATTATGCAGTGTGCACAACAAATACCTCCTTTTTAAAAACTGAGAGGTTAGTGTAAAAATGAAATAAAATACAAAAAAAATAGGAGCGGGGGAATAGACCACTTTGTAATTCTAAAAGAATTACTTAGCGGTCTATTCCCCCGTTCATAGGGCATTTTTGGTGACCTTGATCTACTTTTTACACTTAGAAATTTTCGCTAACTTCTATTGACCTTGATAATAAGTAGGTCAAGGTCATTCAATAATTAAAAAGAAAATGGGGGTGTACGGTTTTACAGAACCGTACACCCCCGGAAACCTAACAGAAGAAAAGCTAATTCACAATACAATTTGCCTAGACTTTAAAAATTAATAAAAATAAAAAAAAATAAAATTAAGTTTAAAATAATAGCTAGACAGCCCAGCGCTGCACATCATGATTACAGTGTGATCATCACGTAAGCGAACTCACACACCTCACCATAAGCGCACAACGCTAAGCTAAAACAAAAAAATTCTATTCTAAAATAGCAAGTTGCTTAATTAAATTTAGGAAAAATGTTATACAAATATCTTTTTATTTCCTAACACTAAAGGAGCCATTAGCGACGCAGTACAACTGAGGTCTAGTGAAACTCCGGAGGTAGGCGAACTACCCATCCAGCACGTATAGAGGTTGTAAGTGACCCGGTCTGGTGGCCGTAATCACCACAAAAGCGGGAGCCGGTTTACCATAAATTGATTGGTTTACCATACTCCAAAGGAAGGAAGGAAAAAAGGAAAGGAAATTGGAATTGAAAGGTGTCCCTAACTAAAAAGGAGTACAAGACAAGAGAGGGAATGCCCTCAACAAGCTTGTTGGAAAAAGGAAGTTGGAATAGAAAGGTATTAAAAACATATCATATAACATTCTTAAAAACAAAATATTACTTTAAACTTAAACACTCCAGGCAAAAATATATTGTAAGTAAAAGATAGATTTTAAATTAATACTAACTACCAAACCAGCAAACTAGAAACAAACTACAAACCCTAAGGTATCTACAAGCACAAACAACTACCATGCCTTAAAATTAATCAGTCCTTCGTCAAGATGTTATTATACAAATAACACCAAGATATTTTCACCAAACAGCAAAAATGATAAAATGTTCAGGGCGCCTTCTGAACATGTTACCACCTCACTGTCTAGCGAGCAACTGATGCCGAAGCACAAGCGCAGACCCCGGACCCCAACTCGGTGCGAGGTCATCCCCCCTCCTCGCTTACCCCCTCCCAAACCACAGGAGTCTTGGTGCGGGTTTGGTTTCCATCATTCGTTTGCCACCGTTCCAACAGGCAACAACACTTCTTTCTTTACTTTACATTGGACTTGTACAAATGTTATGTGTTAAAACTTTCCAATAATTAATATTTTAGGACTTAGAAAATTTTTCAAACCTATCATTCTTTTGTCACTGTTCCAACAGGCAACAACACTTCTTTCTTTATTTTACTTTACATTGGACCTGTAAAAATTTTAAGTGTTGAAACTTCCCAATAATTAATACTTTAGGACTTAGAAAAATTTTCAAACATTTGCTTCAACATTTATTTTATACAATATCAAGTTTCTTTTAGAATGCCTCCAACAGACAACAATTTTCCTGCTGCATGTGCAATCTGTGAACAAATATATAAATTGGTTGAGCCAGAAGATTTAACAGATGAGGAAAGTATTTTTGAAAATAGTTTGATTCCAGTAGAAGATACATCTGATGCTACATCTGATGGTACAACTGATGAGGAAAATATTTTGGAAGAACCAGTACCAATAGGCGAAGAAACACCGTTAACACATGTAGCAATTGACTATGATCCAGAACAATATATACATGCTTTTGTTCGGCGTCGTTTGTTTCTATTTTCAGACACGGAGGAAGATGAAAGCGATTTGGAAGTAGAATATTTAGACAACAGCAATGATATACATACTTAAAACATATAACATGTATTTTTTAAAACTAACATTATTTAACCTTGACACTTAGATTTTTTAAAACTTAAACTATTTGACCTTGACACTTAGATTTTTTAAAACTAACATTATTTAACCTTGGCATTTAGATTTTTTTTAAACTTGCATTATTTGACTTTGACACTTAGATTTTTTAAACTTACATTGGATGATCTTAATACTTAGGGGTTTTGAAAAATAATATATTTACACTTTTTGTGTTTAATACAGAAAAAAGTGGTGGGGCACTTAGATTTTTTTTAATTTGCATTATTTGACCTTGACACTTAGATTTTTTAAACTTACATTGGATGATCTTAGTACTTAGGTGTTTTGAAATATAATATATTTACACTTTTTGTGTTTAATACAGAAAAAAGTGGTGGGGGTATTGTTATAAATAGGGGTAGTTTTAGAGTGGTTTTCATTATTACGCCAACTTTTGTGAAGAGTACACCTACATCATGTATTACTGCATCAGTTGCGAATAATCTTTTGAAGATGAAAACTTACTACAATTACACAAAGAACTTTATCATAACAACGAAAAAACCAAGAAACAAATAACAATGCAGAAGAAGAAGATTTGGAAGATTTAGATCAAATGCTGGCTACCCATCAACAACAACTAAATTCAAGAACAAGTGTTATTCAATACGCACCCGGACCATCTTTATATGTGGAATTATACGTCCGAGCTTTACCAGGTAGTGTAGTAACTCATTTTAAGATTGACAATGCTCAATTGCAACTAGCACAATTTATATCGAAAGCAAAAACATTAGTAACAGAAACATTGAACAATGAACTAAGAAGATTAAATTTTATAAAGTTTGAAATATTATTAGATACTGTATTTACAAATGTTCAAAATGAAACATCACCAAGAGGATTTTTAACTAAAAACAAAACCATCATGTTTGCATCGGATATAAGCTCAATCGTGGATGAATGTTTTGAAGAACTTTTAACAAAATTGCAAGAACATGAAGGAAGAGGTTCAGGATGGAGTTTGTTAAGTATAACAGGGCTAGATATTAGAGTTCATAAACATGGATATGGAATAAGAGGTAGTAGTCATATTGAATTGCCAAAGAAAATTCAAGATACCAAATCTTGTATTAAATTTCAAAATAAAGATGCTGAATGTTTCAAATATGCAATGCTTGCAAAATATGTAAGAAATCATGCGGAACGACCGAGTAGAGCATACAATGAGGTTTACCATAAGTATAATTTTCAAGGCATGACTTATCCTGTTCCAATTCAAGACATATCAAAATTTGAAAAGAAAAATCCTTTTGCATCTGTAAACATATTTGGTTTAGATTCATCCAACAATGTCTACCCCTTACGTATACCACCCACCGAACGCAGAGATCATACTGATTTATTATTAATAACCAAACGTGATATTCCACATTATGTATATATAAAAGATTTTGAAGCTCTAGTTTCCAAACAGTTATCAAAACGAGAACAACCAAAATCAACTTGTAAAAGATGTTTTTGTTTTGTAAACAAACCTTTGAGAAGAGGAGGTTCAGAATGGCTGACAGAACACCAAAGACTATGCAGTGGAAACTATGAAGTAAGAATTAAATTACCACACCCTAGAAGATCGCAAGTAAAATTTGACAAAGTTATCCAACAATACAGAATTCCCGTTCCGTATGCAGATTTTGAATCTTCATTGCTTCCACTTGAACAAGAAGAAGGAGAGGAAAATACCAGCAGAATAAAGTATCAACTTCACAAACCAAACAGTTATTGTTTAATAGTATAATCCACTTTATCTGAACAACATCTTCAAGAATATGGTTTGACATCTACACCGAAGATCTATCGTGGAGAAGAAGCAGCTCGATACTTTGTTGATGATTTATATGACATCGCTGGCAAAGTGGAAGCAATGTATTGCAATGTGGTTCCTATGTCACCTATGACACCGGATGAGCTTTATATTTATGATTCGGCAACAACATGCTATTTGTGTAACAATGAATTTACAGAAACTTAAGTTAAAGTTCGCGACAATGACCATCTGACAGGAACCTACAGAGGTGCAGCTTGCAACGGATGTAACATCAACTACAAACTACCATCTTTCATTCCTGTGGTTTTTCACAATCTTAGCGGATACGATGGACATTTTATTATTCCCGAATTAGCAAGAGACAACGGTGAAATAGACGTTCTGGCACAAACTATGGAAAACTTTATAAGCTTTTCAAAAAAGGTGGCAAAATTAAACTTAGATTTGTTGATTCTTTTAGATTTATGCCTTCTAGTCTTATGAAACTTTCTGAAAATTTAAGAAGAGAAAATCTAATAGAAGAAGCAAAATTGTACCTGCAGAAAAAATGGATTTGGTTCTTCGGAAAGGAGTTTTCCCGTATGATTACATCGATGGACTACATAAATTTCAAGAAACATCACTTCCTCCACCAGAAGCATTCGGACATTTCACCTGAAGACTATCAACACGCTTGCAGAGTTTGGGACGAATTGGAAATGAACATTCTGGGAGATTATTCTGACTTTTATGTAAAACTTGATGTGACCCTTCTTTGCGATGTGATGGAAGAATTTAGAAACAATTGTTTTGAAGACTACGGATTAGACCCTCTTCATTCTTATACTTCTCCAGGATTAGCTTGGCAAGCTATGCTAAAAGAAACAAAGTGCAACCTTAAATTATTAACAGATATTGACATGGTGTTGATGATCGAATCGGGCGTTAGAGGTGGATTGACCCAAAGCGTTACTAGACATGTTAAAGCTAACAACAAATATCTTCCAGACTACGATAAAGAAAAGCCATCAGTGTTCTTGGGATATTTTTATGCCAACAATTTATACAGATGGGCCATGTCTAATCCACTTCCTTTTGAAAACTTTGAATGGGTTAATCCAGACTCTATTGGTGACATTTTGCAAATTTCAAAAGACGGAGACACCGGATACATATTGGACTGTGATTTTGAATATCCAGAACACTTGCATGATCTTCATTATCTTTCTGTTTTTGCTCCTTGCAAAAACAGAAGTTTCACCAATTGGCAAACATCCAAAATTAATGATGACTCTTGAAAATAAACAAAGATACGTAGCTCACTTTTGGGTTGTTCAACAAGCACTCCGATTGGGTTTACGTATAACCAAAATTCATAGAGTTTTAAAATTTTCCCAATCATGCTGGTTAAAACCGTACATTGATTCAAACACCAGAAGAAGAGCAGCTGCAACATCAACATTTCAAAAGGATTTTTTTAAATTAATGAATAATGCGATATTTGGCAAAACATTGGAAAACAAAAGAAAACTTAAAAATGTTAAATTAGTTACAGATCCGATAAAACTACAAAAACTTGTACAAAAACCAAACTTTGGAACATCTGTTATTATCAATGAAAACCTTGTGGCAGTATCTATGAAGAAGACAAGCGTGAAAATGGATCGTCCGTTGTACGTTGGAATGTCAATCTTGGATATTTCCAAAACCCACATGTATGATTTCCACTACAACAAAATGGTCGCCTTCTACGGTAGAGATAACATCAGAATCGCCTACATGGACACGGACGCTTTCATCTACTGGATTCTTACTGAAGATATGTATTTGGATCTTCGAACAGTTGTTCACAAAGATGAATTTGATTTTAGTGACTATCCAAAAGATCATTTAAATTATGACAATGATCGGAACAAAAAGAAACTTGGAAAATTTAAAGACGAAGCAAATGGAATTTTACTAAAAGAACTTATTGCACTAATGTCAAAATTGTATTCACTACAATTGCATAAAGAAGAAAACAATGTTATTAAAAGAGCTAAGGGTGTAAAAAGTTTGTATCTTAAGAAGAATGTAAATTTCGAACACTACAAGCAATGCTTATTTGAAGAAACGACTATAACTGCAAAATTCAACACCATCAGAAGTTTCAACCATCAACTGTACAGCGTAACAGAAGTGAAAAAAGCACTCTGCTCCAATGATGACAAACGACACATTCTTCCAGACAAAATTCACACTCTACCATTCGGCCACTACTCTCTCAATCCTACCGATGAGTAAAAAGAAAAAGAAAAAAAGAAAAAAAAGAAAAATAAGAAAAAAGGGGAAATCAAAGCATGCTCGCTGTGATTTCCCCCTTTTTTTAAAATATGTTGAAATGACCTTGAACTATAAAAGCGGATGCAGAAAAAGAAACACTCAATACTAACTTGACTTTGTTAGTAAAAACATCATGACAGTTAAAGGAAAAGATTGTTAATGGACTTCATAAACCTGCAAGAATAAAGTTTCCACGAAGAAATACTGTTGTAAAAGGAATAAATGATTTATATCAAGCAGATTTAATTGAAATGCAACCGCATAGTAAAATAAATAAAGGATTTAAATACATACTTACGATTATTAATTGTTTAACTAAAGTTGCAGATGTTTTGCCATTAAAAGACAAAACCGGTAACAGCATAACAAAAGCTATGGAAGTAGCTATAAAAAGAGATAAAAATAAAACTAAACATTTACAAACTGATGATGGGAAAGAATTTTTAAATAAACCTTTTGCCTTGTTAATGAAAAAATATAAGATAACTCATTATTCCCCAAATTCTGAGAAAAAGGCAGCTATAATTGAAAGATTTAATAGAACCTTAAAAGGTGCAATGTATAAAATGTTTTCGAAAAGAGGTTCTTACGTATGGGTTGATATTTTACCAAACTTAATAAGCGATTACAACAACAAGTTTCATAGAACTATCGGTATGGCACCTAACAAAGTGAATAAGAAAAACGCTAAACTAGTTTTACAACGAATTAAAAAGAATACACAGCCAAAAGCGGAACAAAGAAAACCAAGAAAATTTAATGTAAATGATAAAGTTCGAATTAGTAAATACAAAGGAGTGTTTACTAAAAAATACCTGCCCAATTGGACAAACGAAGTTTTTACAGTGTATAAAGTACAGCCTACTGTACCGGAAACTTATATTTTAAAAGATAACAAAGGAAATTTGTTACAAGGCGGTTTTTACGGACATGAATTGTTAAAGTCAACAGTAGGCGATGTCTATCTTGTTGAATAGGTGTTGCAAAGGAAAAAAGACCAAGTTAAAGTACGTTGGTTGGGGTTTGACAAAACTGAAGATTCGTGGATACCTATTAAAGATTTGATTTAGTTTTAAATCAACTTATTTACTCTTCTGCCTTTGGATAAGATGGAGATTGTTCACCATAAAGATAAATTTAATATTAATAACATTGATGATTTAACTGTAGATAACGTTAAAATCAACAATGGTAAACACGGCAGTTTATTTCCAAACACTGTACGATGTATAGTAAGCGGTCCTTCAAACTGTGGCAAAACTAACGTTGTGTTTAACTTAATTACAAACACAAAAGGACTGCGATTTAATAACCTATTTATTTTTTCAAAGTTCTTACATCAACCAAAGTATCAATTGTTGGAAAAGATCCTGACTGATGTGCCTGATGTTAACTATTACAAATTTAATGCTAGTGACAGTGTTATGCAACCAGACCAGGCTAAGCCGTATTCTGTATTTGTATTTGATGATGTATCTAGTGAAAATCATGATACTATTAGAAACTATTTTGCCATGGGAAGACATAATAATATTGATAGCATATATATCGGACAAACTTATAGCAAAATTCCAAAACAACTAATTAGAGACAATGCAAATATTTTAGTTTTATTCAAACAAGACGATACAAACCTAAAACATATATACAACGATCATGTAAATGCTGATATGTCATTTGAAAAATTCAAAGAGCTTTGTGGAAAAGCTTGGGGGGAAAAATACGTATTTTTGGTAATTATGAAAGATAAAGCTATAACAGATGGTCGTTACCGCATAGGTTTTGATAAATTTGTTTTAATACATTAATTAACAACATTATTGTACAAGTCTCCATGGTGTAAACATGGTTAATCAGGAAAAGCTATTAAAAGAAATAAAATCACTTAGTGCTTCTATTAGACATAAAAACAGAGCGTTACGATTAGGAATAAGTGAAAGAGAGAAATTTCTGGAATCAACATTTAAACCTATTATTAAGCCATTAAAACAATTACGGCAAAATGTTAAACCTTCAACATTTAATTTTTCCGGAGATGCTATTTTACCCATTTCAAAATTTGAACAAAAAGAAGAATATGAAGGTGATAAAAGTTTTACGCAACAAGGAGAAACAACTGAAGAAGAAAGCGAACAAGGTGAAGAAACTGATGTTTTAACAGAAAAAGAAGGTCTTTCTACAAGCGAAGAACAACAAGAAGAAGAAGAGTCTATTAATCCGTCCAACTTGAGCAAATTGGGCTCGGATATTGCGTATAAAGGGCCGCTTGCAAGACAATTTGTATTAAAAATGTTACATTCTGCACAACCAACTCGAAAGTATCATACTTTTGGTGCTAGAATAGAAGAAAATGGCCTAATGATTGGAGATAGCAAGCTTGATGTAGACGAACATGACAATATTATTATAAATAATAAACAATACAAAGGTACAAAAGGATTGTTTGAACTTATTTTTAAACCGAAACCTAATAAATATACTAAAAAGGATTTAAACATTTTTAAACAAATATTGGAGGATACAAATGCGCATAAGGAAAATTATTCTAAAAATTTTAATGTTCATAGAACATATACATCAGAAAAATATAAAACTATTATTGCTAAACTTTTCCCACCAAAAAGAAGGGAACCCATAAAAAGAAAATCATTATCTTCTGCTGAAATAAATATTTTACATAAAAGGAGAAAAACAAATCAATCAAGTTTATCAGGAAAAGGATTATTGAAAAACTTGTATGATACTAATATAATATACTACAACGATATAAACAAATTGGATGATGGAATGAAGTTGATATATGAAGCTAAACTAGCCGGACATAGCGGTTTAGAAAACGAATGGGTAGCTTTGGTCGGCGAATTGCGAAATCGAGGAGTAATTGCATAAAAATATGAGTATATAGAATACAAGTATAACCGATTAAACATTCAGTATAACCATGAGTGTGGATAAGTTTGGACGGTATTCCGAAACTGGAAGCAAATCAGGATCTTATGGAAAAAGAGGTGGTTTACCACTAACATCCGATGGAGATTATGATATAAGTAACAAACGTTTAAAGTTTTTAAATGATCCAAAAGATGACAATGATGCAGTAAATTTCAAAACTTTAAAAAGTGAAACATTACATAGCTTAAAGCTTCAAAATGAAGTGTATAACGCTAATTTTTATAGAATTGTAAATCTTCCAAAACCAATAGATAAAAATGATTCGGTAAATAAAGAATATTTAATGTGGTACATAAACCAAACCTTGCGATATGATCCTAGGAGTAATAATAAAGTATATGATGCAAAAGATCTTAGAATAGCCAATATAGCAGATCCTGTTAATGATCAAGATTCAGTTACAAAAAAGTATTTACATTCAGTCATCCCTGAAAAAACAGATAAATTTTCCTTTTACAACTTTGTAATACATGATATTGGAGACCCTAAAGATATGAAAGATGCTGTAAACCTTCAATATATTACAGATCATTGTATTACACATGATATTAATACAATTGATTGCAAAAATAAAGTGTTAACTAACGTTAAGGAAGGAACTGCAAAATCAGATGCAGCTACAATAAGTCAAATAATGAAATTAAAAAATAAGAAATGGGATGTTGAATCAAAAAAAATTACTAATGTTAAAAAAGCGTCGGATGAAATTGATGTTGCAACAATTGGACAAGTTCCTGTATTAAAAGAATAGGAAAACGGTAGTCAACATTTTGATTGCAAAGGGATACCACTATTCAATGTTGCAACAGGAATAAGAGACAGTGATGCAGTTACATAAGCACAAATGCATAAGAGGGAACAAATTTTATATAATCTTTTTCTAAGAAAAGATTATAATGAGCAGTCTTTTAATTGTGAAGACTTGCGATTGACTAGCTTAAATGACCCTGTTGATTTTACTGATGCTGTTAATGTAAATTATATTGTAAGACTCTTAAGTGTAGTGTTATATGATATTTATAACACAATAAACCCCACAAAATCTGATCAAAAATTACATTGGGTTAAAAAAAGTTATGGAAAAATATTTTTTAAATAAAGAAACTGATAGTTTAAGATCTTCTAATGATGATGATGATGATGAAGATACAATCCTACCGCAAAACTGGAAAAAACATTATTTACCCATAAACAAACATACTTATAAATGTTTATTATAAATAAACAATGTCAAAGGATAAGTGCATCATTCATTATAAAGCATTTATAAAATAAACAAGTATTGGCATTTCCTTTCACTATAAAAGATTATGTTGAAAGTTCAACGCATCAGTCATAATCGACACGTTATAAAGAGAGGAAGAGGAATAGCATCAACAGCACTTTCTCTTATTACTAAGCCGGTTGGAGCTATAGTTAATAAATCTATCGATTTATTACCTGTGGAACTACATTTACCAGGAGGTTATCAATATTGTGGTCCTGGAACAAAATTGAAAAAAAGACTTGCTAGAGGAGATCTTGGAATAAATAAACTTGATCAAACCTGCAAACAACACGATATAGCATATTCAAAGTTTGCAGATACTAAAAATAGATCAATAGCGGATAGAGCACTTGCTGAAAAAGCTTGGCAAAGAGTAACATCCAGTGACGCTAGTATCGGTGAAAAAGCAGCAGCTTTAGTGGTATCAGCAGCAATGAAGGGTAAAACGATGTTTGGAGGTGGAAAGAAGAAAGGAGGTGGAAAAAGGAGGAGAAAACCTGCAAAGAAACGTGGAGGAAATATAAGAAGAAAACGACGATCCACCGCAGGTAAAAATAAAAAGAAACAAACAATATGGTCAATGATAAAAAAGGAGGAGGATTACACCTAAGACCGTATCGTGTGTATTAAACAGAAAAAAACAATTACTAATTCCAAATAAAGAATTAACAGATAAATAATTAATTACTTATGTTTCTTGTTTCAAAAATTCCATTTTTTAGAGGAGTCGTAGATAACACTATCACTGATGTCTTCCGTCTGCACACACTTAATATCTACATTCTGTAGGACGCGCGTTTCGGCTTTCGCCATCTTCAACTACAATACTGATGCTGGTTGTGTGAATGGGGGTTTATATAGTAGCGACTGAAATTCCAGAAAGTTCCACTGTCTTCGATTTCGACGTTTCCAGGTATGCGGTGGGGTCGAGGGCGAATTCCAGAGGTTGTTTACATCAGTGCGGCGCGGTGTGTTGACTTCTCCATCATTCTAGATTTTTCTTGAAACTTTAATTATATGATTTTCGTTTTTCCTATAGTGAATAGTTAATTTTTACGTATCAAATATTCATTAAAGATTTTAAATGTGTCCGTGCCAAGAACATCAGACTGTTGGTTAAGAATATTACCTTTTAGTTTTTCTTTATAAATGTATAAATTTTCAAATATATCTAATTTTGGTCCTTTTTCTAAAACTTTTAATATATCCATTGTGTCTTCAATTTTGCCGTATTCATGGTCTTCTTCAACAATGTGTGTAGCAAAATGTGACCTTGGAATATCTTGTTTTACAGAGTAAATATGTTCCTTAAACCGTTTTTTGAAGTTTCTTCCTGTTTGTCCTACGTATATTTTATTGCATGAGAGGCATTTTAATCTGTATACACCTGATTTTGAAAACCTGTCATCCTTTTCTATCTCATTGTGTAGTCTTCTTTTTAAGGTATTGTTCGTTCTGAATGCCACTTTAATGTTTCTTTTCTGGAAGATTTTAGCTAATTTATACATCTCCGGTCCAGTGTATGTAAAGCATATCCATTTTTCGTTGGTTTGTTTTTCGTTGTGTTCATTTTTACTTTTGATTTGTGAATTTAACCTTTTTATTTGATTTTTAGAAAAACCATTGTTTACTGCTAGCATGTATATTGTATTAATTTCTTCATCATAGGCCTGTTTATCTAATGGCAAGCTATTTACCCTGTGTAACATGCTCTTGAATGCTGCAATTTTGTGCTGATACGGGTGGTTCGATGAATTTCCAATTAAAACATCTGTTGTGGTTTCTTTACGGAATATTTTAAATTTTAAAGTTGGTACTTGCTTGATGATTTTCAGATCAAGGAAATTTATTTCATTATTTACTTCTTTTTCAATGGTGAACTTGAGGTTTTTGTGCTGGTTGTTTAGAATATTTAGAATGTTTTCAAACTGTTTATTCGGATTATCACTTTGCACAATACAAAGACAATCGTCCACATACCTAAACCAAGCTTTTACGTTATAATTCGCTACAATATGTGGGATAACTTTTTCTTCTATATTTTGCAAAAACACTTCACGTAAAATAGATGAAATTGGCGATCCCATCGCTAGGCCGTCACTTTGGCTGTATATTTTATTATTGAATTGAAAATAATTTTGTTTTAGGATCGTGTTCAAAATGTATTTGACCTGTTCAGCCTCATCATTGGGTATTTTATCTTTTAAATTACTAAATGTAAGCTCTATTGTTTCCTGTATTGGTATATTTGTATATAGATTACTTATATCGAAAGATGCCATATATGTGTTGTCTAAAACTTTCAAATCTTTTAATGCATTTGCTAGCTTTGTGCTGTTTTTAACATTGTACTGGTTCTTTAACTCAGGGTTTTCGGCCAAGTAATTTGCTATAAATTTGGCTGCTTTGTAACTCGGGGCACTCCTGTGATTTACTACTGGCCTGATAGGAACGTTCTGCTTATGTATTTTAAGAAGTGCTCTTAATTTAGGCGTTTTTGGATTCATATTTACTATATTTATTCTTGAATCATTGAAAACTAGAGTTGCATATTTCTTCATTTTATTAATTTGTTCCTGATACTGTGGCGTGGGATCACGTTTTAACTCCTTACAATTATTGTTGTTTAAAAATTCAAGTGTTTTGTTAATGTACTCGTCTTTATCGACAATTACTATGCTATTACCTTTATCGGCTTTCGTAATTAATAAACTGTTGTTTTTTAACTTTTTCTTTAATTTATTTACCTTTTGAGTCTCATGGTCTGGCTTTGATTTATGTTTATTTTTTATTAACTTTTGGATTGCATGTGCTGCTTCATTTCTCACGGATTCTTTGATTTCAGTAGGAACCTGGTTAATAGCTAATTCAGTTTCTACGATTATGTTATCTATTGTTTGCCTATCATATTTATTTGGAAAATTATGTTTCAATCCTTTATTGAGAATGTCGATTTCTTCATTACTGAACTGTGTGTTGGATAGGTTAACCACTCGTGGGTAAAACTGAATATTTGCGTTATTTTCTTTCCTATGGGTTTTAATTGCAGTTTTCTGTAGATTTGTTAGTTTTTTGTTTAATGTTCGGTATTTTTGTTTGATAAACTCCTGGATTTTAATGTCTTGCTGTAAATAAATACTCTCAAAAATACAAGGATGAAGAGTGTTTGCCAGATAGAGGTGTAACTCGTAAAGTTCAAGGTTTATGCTATCTTCTTTCTTATATTGGAACTTAATTTCATTATTAATCCATATTTTCTGTGCTTGTTCCCTAGTTTTTTGTGCAAGTACTCTAGGGAACAAGCACAGAAAATATGGATTAATAATGAAATTAAGTTTCAATATAAGAAAAAAGATAGCATAAACCTTGAACTTTACGAGTTACACCTCTATCTGGCAAACACTCTTCATCCTTGTATTTTTGAGAGTATTTATTTACAGCAAGGCATTAAAATCCAGGAGTTTATCAAACAAAAATACCGAACATTAAACAAAAAACTAACAAATCTACAGAAAACTGCAATTAAAACCCATAGGAAAGAAAATAACGCAAATATTCAGTTTTACCCACGAGTGGTTAACCTATCCAACACACAGTTCAGTAATGAAGAAATCGACATTCTCAATAAAGGATTGAAACATAATTTTCCAAATAAATATGATACGCAAACAATAGATAACATAATCGTAGAAACTGAATTAGCTATTAACCAGGTTCCTACTGAAATCAAAGAATCCGTGAGAAATGAAGCAGCACATGCAATCCAAAAGTTAATAAAAAATAAACATAAATCAAAGCCAGACCATGAGACTCAAAAGGTAAATAAATTAAAGAAAAAGTTAAAAAACAACAGTTTATTAATTACGAAAGCCGATAAAGGTAATAGCATAGTAATTGTCGATAAAGACGAGTACATTAACAAAACACTTGAATTTTTAAACAACAATAATTGTAAGGAGTTAAAACGTGATCCCACGCCACAGTATCAGGAACAAATTAATAAAATGAAGAAATATGCAACTCTAGTTTTCAATGATTCAAGAATAAATATAGTAAATATGAATCCAAAAACGCCTAAATTAAGAGCACTTCTTAAAATACATAAGCAGAACGTTCCTATCAGGCCAGTAGTAAATCACAGGAGTGCCCCGAGTTACAAAGCAGCCAAATTTATAGCAAATTACTTGGCCGAAAACCCTGAGTTAAAGAACCAGTACAATGTTAAAAACAGCACAAAGCTAGCAAATGCATTAAAAGATTTGAAAGTTTTAGACAACACATATATGGCATCTTTCGATATAAGTAATCTATATACAAATATACCAATACAGGAAACAATAGAGCTTACATTTAGTAATTTAAAAGATAAAATACCCAATGATGAGGCTGAACAGGTCAAATACATTTTGAACACGATCCTAAAACAAAATTATTTTCAATTCAATAATAAAATATACAGCCAAAGTGACGGCCTAGCGATGGGATCGCCAATTTCATCTATTTTAAGTGAAGTGTTTTTGCAAAATATAGAAGAAAAAGTTATCCCACATATTGTAGCGAATTATAACGTAAAAGCTTGGTTTAGGTATGTGGACGATTGTCTTTGTATTGTGCAAAGTGATAGTCCGAATAAACAGTTTGAAAACATTCTAAATATTCTAAACAACCAGCACAAAAACCTCAAGTTCACCATTGAAAAAGAAGTAAATAATGAAATAAATTTCCTGGATCTGAAAATCATCAAGCAAGTACCAACTTTAAAATTTAAAATATTCCGTAAAGAAACCACAACAGATGTTTTAATTGGAAATTCATCGAACCACCCGTATCAGCACAAAATTGCAGCATTCAAGAGCATGTTACACAGGGTAAATAGCTTGCCATTAGATAAACAGGCCTATGATGAAGAAATTAATACAATATACATGCTAGCAGTAAACAATGGTTTTTCTAAAAATCAAATAAAAAGGTTAAATTCACAAATCAAAAGTAAAAATGAACACAACGAAAAACAAACCAACGAAAAATGGATATGCTTTACATACACTGGACCGGAGATGTATAAATTAGCTAAAATCTTCCAGAAAAGAAACATTAAAGTGGCATTCAGAACGAACAATACCTTAAAAAGAAGACTACACAATGAGATAGAAAAGGATGACAGGTTTTCAAAATCAGGTGTATACAGATTAAAATGCCTCTCATGCAATAAAATATACGTAGGACAAACAGGAAGAAACTTCAAAAAACGGTTTAAGGAACATATTTACTCTGTAAAACAAGATATTCCAAAGTCACATTTTGCTACACACATTGTTGAAGAAGACCATGAATACGGCAAAATTGAAGACACAATGGATATATTAAAAGTTTTAGAAAAAGGACCAAAATTAGATATATTTGAAAATTTATACATTTATAAAGAAAAACTAAAAGGTAATATTCTTAACCAACAGTCTGATGTTCTTGGCACGGACACATTTAAAATCTTTAATGAATATTTGATACGTAAAAATTAACTATTCACTATAGGAAAAACGAAAATCATATAATTAAAGTTTCAAGAAAAATCTAGAATGATGGAGAAGTCAACACACCGCGCCGCACTGATGTAAACAACCTCTGGAATTCGCCCTCGTCCCCACCGCATACCTGGAAACGCCGAAATCGAAGACAGTGGAACTTTCTGGAATTTCAGTCGCTACTATATAAACCCCCATTCACACAACCAGCATCAGTATTGTAGTTGAAGATGGCGAAAGCCGAAACGCGCGTCCTACAGAATGTAGATATTAAGTGCGTGCAGACGGAAGACATCAGTGATAGTGTTATCTACGATTCATCCAGTGCCGCACGGATGTCAACCGAGACCATCGCTTCAAATTTTTAGAGGAGTGTTTATGAAAGATGCATTACCTGTTAAAATTTGGAAAAATGAAACCGGAATAGTAAATTTAGATAATAGTAAAGGATCAGGCACTCATTGCGTATGTTACAAGAAACTAGGATCAACTATTTACTAAGTTGATAGTTTTGGTAATCTCCCACCACCAAAAGAACTACAATATTACTTTAAAACAGCTAAAAATGAACTATACAATTATAAAAGAGAGCAACCTGATGATACGGTAATCTGTGGACATTTATTTTTAGATTTTTTAACAAAAAGCGTTAGTCAACTTTAAGATGTCTTCCTATACAGTATCATTAACTGGAACTTCATCTACTTTGCCAAGTGTTCTTTTCCCTGCGTTACGTTTGGAAAAAGATAAATTATGGGAAGCCGCATTATTAGATATAACAACTTATAATTTTATTCCCAACGTTACTGAAAATGTTAATGACAAAATTCATTATTACAAAACAAAAGATAAAAATACAAACAAATATTCAGATATACAAGTACTTAGTTTACCCACTGGAGCATATGAAATTGATTATATAAATGAAGCGATACATAATCATATGGAAAAAGATAATATAACAATAAAAGGAAATAACAATACCATGAAAGCTGAAATTAAATCTAAATATTATATAGATTTTAGCAAAGAACATTCAATTGGTAGTTTATTAGGATTTCCTAAAACAACAAAAATTTTAGAACCTAATATTAACCATTCAGGTGCTAGAACTGTGACAATAATGAAAGTTATAGATGTTACATGTAATATTATACAAGGGTCTTATAGAGATGGTGAAAATACTCATACATTGCACACATTCTATCCAACGGTCGCTCCGGGTTTTAAAATTGTGGAAAAGCCACAAAACTTAGTGTACCTACCGTTAAACACCAGTTTTATTTCAGACATTGTGGTGAACATACTAGATCAAGACGTAAATCATATTGATTTTAGAGACGAGCCCATAACTATACGAATACACATAAAATCAACCTTATAACAATGGGGTTATCATTTAAAAAGAAAGAGCTGACTGATAAACAAGTCAGTAGCACTTCAGCTATAGAAGGATTAACAAGTGATAACATTCGTTTTCTAGAAGAAATTGGATTAAAACTTATTAATATTAGAAATATTGGATATAGCGCAGGGTCCGACATTCGATGAAACCTTATGGGAAAAGGAATATCATACGCACAACCCTTACGCTTCATCAAAATTAAATAATAATGATGAAATTAGAATTCCCATACAACAATAAGATATTTATACACTTCCATGTGAAAGTTATTTGTATATCGAAGGAAGAGTAACAAAAAGAGATGGAAGCACTGCAAGTACTGTTCCGTTCATAAATAACCCCATGGCATATTTGTTTGATGAAATAAGAAATGAAATTTCTGGAGTTACAGTAGATTCAACAAAAAAGGTGGGAATTACAAGTACATTAAAAGGATTAGCATCTTTAACACTGAGTGAAAAAATATGCTGGCCGCCGCAGGATGGGTACCACCCGATTCCAGTACAATCACTCCAAACAGTTCAGGCAATTTTGACTTTTACATTCCTTTAAGATTACTTTTAGGCTTTGCCGAAGATTACCGAAAAATAATAATAAACGTAAAACAAGAATTAGTTTTGTTAAGATCATCAAACGACAAAGATATTATTATGGCGCCTGATAGAACAACGGAAGCTACTTTAAAATGGAAAATGCAATTAGACAAGATTGTTTGGAGAGTACCGCATGTACGGTTAAACGATCAAAATAGAATTTCATTATTAAGAACTTTAAAATCAGATCGTGATATCGTAATACCATTTAGAAGTTGGGAGTTTCATGAATATCCGGTTTTACCGGAAACACAACGTCATACATGGACTGTAAAAACTTCTACTCATTTGGAAAAGGCAAGATATGTGATATTTGGATTACAAACAAAAAGAAGAAATGAAATAACTAAACATGCTGGTGAATTTGATCATTGCAAACTTACAAATTTTAAGGTGTTTCTAAACTCGCAATTCTTTCCACACGACAACTTCAACATTAACTTTACAAAAGAGAGGTTTAGCGTTTTGTACGATATGTACGCAAGATTCCAAAATTCATATTATGGAAAAACAAACACACCTTTATTAACGCCAAACCAATTTAAATCTACCTATCCGATTGTTGTAGTTGATTGTTCCAAACAAAATGAATCTGTAAAATCTTCCAGTGTAGATATAAAATAGAAATGAAATTTGAACAAAATGTACCCAAAGATACATCTGCTTATTGTTTAATTTTACATGATAAAATTGTTACATATACACCTTTAACTGGTATAGTAAAAGCAGTTTTGTAAAATGAAAAGAAAAAAAATACCCCCACCACTCGGTTATAAAAGCAGGAGCGGGAACGCAAATTGTTTAGTTGACTGTCTACAGTTGTATGGGTAACATCGTCTACAGCATTATAATCAAAATGAGTTCTTTATCAGTTGTACAAGGCGTTTCCAAAACAGCACCTTTATTGGAAAATGATGATAAACATTTTGAAGAAAATATTGTAAAGGAAATTGATGACTTTTTAAAGTTTGGAAAACAAAATAAAAAGTTGGAAAATAATAAAGCAAACGTAAGAAAGAAAAGAAAACTTGAAAAAAATATTCCACCAAACATTTTAACTGAAGTTTTCCTTCGCATCTTTTATCCTATTTCATCTTGCATGAGTAAAAGTGTGTCGATAGGATTGGTAAAATCATTAGACTACTCTCCCGCAGTAATACTAAGCCATGGTACAAAGATGGTTTTATTTTCAGAAAATGCTTAGGATTCCTTTTTAAAACATCTACATCTTATTGAATGATACTTAGCCAACAGTTTCTTTGGAAGAAAAACTAACATTCGACTTCTGGATTGTGACAATGAAATTGACATTATTAAACATCGTGGTCAACAACAAGTAAGAATTAGAGACTCGACACAATTTGAAAATAAAATTCTACTAACACGTGAAGAATTCTACATTTGAAACTATGGAACATCACCTATTACCAGGTATATGAAACAATTAGTATTTTCAAGCTCTGTTATTAAGGAATATCTGGTAGATGCATGCGAAAAACAACCTGACAGCACTTTACAAAACGGACCAATAGATACATCCATCTTTAATAGAATACCTCACGAAGTGGAAATGTGGAGGCAGTTGAGAAACTTTGAACCTTTTACTGAAATTGCAACGGAAGCTACAGAAGAAGAAACCAACAACAACAGTACAAAAGAAGAAACCAACAACAATACAGAAGAAGAAACTTTGCTAGTTTAAAAACTACAATGTAATTTAACAAAAGAATAAACCGTGGGGTAGGCCTACTGGGGACGGTGCCCACGTTAAACATACACCAACGCGCCTACAAATGTACGGCCTGGTTTATATATCTAACCTACCGTGGTGAGGAAAACAGTTGATCAGCAGACACCGTGATGAGTAGACAGGATGAAGAAATGGCAGCAAAACCTTGTGTAATTGAATTTGAAGCATTTCGCGGAAACGATGATAGATTTATCATAAAAGAATTGGTAATTTTAGATTTGCTTACACAAGTAGCGTACCCGTTTTTATTTGAAGCACCGTGTTCTGTCCATGAACTAAATTCAAAAGCTAAAATAACAAACAGATGGCTAACAAATAATTTTCATCATATCCATTGGTTTGAAGGTTTTCTACCATACAACAATGTACACAAAATTATGTTTCATTTTTGCAAACAATTTACACACATATATACCAAAGGATTGGAAAAAAAGAATTGGATACGACAGTACACGAACAAAGAAGTTTTAAACATAAAAGTGGACAAAACATTTCACTTTGATGCTAGAAATATTTGTGTTTCTACAATAGATCCGAAACACAACCAATCTCAATGCGCATTACAAAACGCATATCACTTGGCTGCTTACTTACAAGAAAAAGAAGAATGTGGTGGGGGTTATGAAGGTTATAAATACGAGGAAGCAACACACCCCGAGTATCACTCTAACTCCATACTTCGAACAGACAACATCTCCAGTGAAGAAGATGGCATCACAACAGTTTCTCCAATGTTTAGCTGAACAATTCAACTTGCATTCAAAATCAAATACTCTAATTATCAAGAAATGTTCAGAACTAAAAGAACAGAAACATTATACTGTTCATGAAATGAAGAAAGTTGATACAACGCATGGAGACGCAGTCGTCGCATCTTTAGCCGATGCACCATTTACACCAGGTTATTAACCAAAGTTTTAAGTATATCTTCCAAAACTATTCGTCCAGTTGCTGCAAAATGAAGATCTGCGGGAAATTGTGCCAGGATCATTATATTTGGTGTCACACGGAATGAGCGGAAACAACTCTACGGAACCTACTCTGCACATCGCACAAAAATAACATTGTAAATATTGTAAAAAAATGTTTTAAATAAAAAGATAAAAAACAACATATCAGTATATGTTTTTATATACTGATATGTTGTATTTTTTAAAAGCTCAAACGGATGACCTTGAACTTTTAATCGATAGTATTATTCGTTAGTATTATTCGATTATTTTATTCGATAATTTTATTCGGATACTTTACATAAATACGGAACCTTAACGTTGAGAGGCTCAGTTCTGTTTAAGACAAGCTACAACCAACATGTCATCCAACAGAAATAATCTAATACTTTTAACTTATTGTTGCAAAGAAAAATGTTTTAGAATACCTGAAGATCAAGTTGACGGATAAGCTTGTACAAAATGTAATTCTTTTTGTTACTGTAAATGTAGTTGCAAAACATATCAAAAGAACCGGTTGGATAAACTAGAAGAATTGCAACATTGACTCGGTCTATTGTGGCAGCGATTAAATTCAAAGTGATTAAACAAACGCCTGCCATTTTTATCCCCACCATTACCCCCACCACTATCCCCACCATCAGAGGTACCCGCAGCATTGGCTTTGCAATAATCATTCCTGCTACACCTCTAGTCGAGTAAACAACTCTAGTCATGTCTCTCAACATTCGCGGGATTCACTACAACACTATCAATCTTACAACCTACAAGGATTTGGAAATTTTTAGTGAAGAACTAAAACAACTTATAGCCACTAGGTTTGGTATACCTTTAGAACTTTATGCAACAAACAATCAAAACGAAAAAAATGTGTTTCTGCCTTACAACAACAACAAGTAGAATGAAAACAAGCAAGAAATTACAGCACCGACAACAACCTACTTTTCAAATTTGGGAGCAAACTTTTCAACCTTAATGTAAAATTTTAAAAAAGAAAATATCTTGCATTTTTGGATTTTCCAAAAATGCAAGATCTTTTTTAAAAACATCCCCGGCCGACCTTGGCCCACTTCCGGACATTTAAAATTTAAATACCCAGCACAGCCGGGCATTTAAACTTTAAATGCCCGCCCTAACACGTCACAGCCTCTGACGTCACCAGACCGGATGTAGCTGTCAAATTTATTAATGTGTTTTGGCCCAGAAACGCCACTTTGCCACTACTGAAAAGTATACAATATGTCTATTTTGGTCCAACCATTTACTAGGTAAGCACTAATTATATTAATATTTAAACAAATATCCCTTCCATAAGAAATACATGTGAATTTGTGGGTAACATACGTTCCCAATGGGGCAACGCTTTTTTCACCTACAGGAAAATGAACAGTATTCAGGAAATATTGACAAAATTTCCGTCAATTAGACACCCACCTTAATCATAAAAATTTGTCTAAAGTAAAGGTGTTGACGAGCTCACAAAAAAGGTTATTTTTCAAGGAATCTTATATGTTTGTACTAATTCCTTGAAAAATAACGTTTTTTGTGAGCTCACCAACACCTTTATTTTAGACCAATTTTTATGATTGAGGTGTCAAATTAATAGAAATTTTGTCAATATTTCCTGAATGCTGTTCATATTCCTGTAGGTGAAATAAGCGTTGCCTCATTGGGCACGTATGTTACCCACAAATTTACATGAATTTTTATGGAAGGGATATTTTTTTCTAATATTAATAAAATTAGTGCTTACCTTTTAAATGGTTGGACCAAAATAGACATATTATATACTTTTCTGGCAGGAAATTTAATTTTCTTTAATTTTAAAATTTAATAGGGAATAATAAAAGTTAATAGTTTTCAAGATATTTAGGAAAAACAAAAAAATGGTACCTTGAGTCCCCCCCCCCTCCCACCACTCAAGGGCTACGGACGGGGACGTTTGATATGTTAGTAGTTGAAAATGGTTGTTCTTAGGACAGGTAGGTGGGTCGGAAAAAGGTGGCTCATGACGTCACCCCCCCGTGGAAAAAACCCAAGAAGCCCACCACCCACGAAGAGTACTTAAGGTAGGTGGCTCATGACGTCATAGTACTTAAGGTAGGTGGCTCATAACGTCATACGTACTTAAGGTAGGTGGCTCATGACGTCATAGTACTTAAAGTAGGTGGCTCATGACGTCATACCCGGAAATTTATTAATGAGATAACAGTACTTACCCGCACTCACTCGCACAATTCACTCGCACTATATATTAATCGCGGATATATGCCTGTATGGCGAGGACACTAACTCCTCCTCGCTTGAACATTAACATAATTAAATTAAAAAGTAAAAATTAAAATTGAAAATCAAAATACATGCGGACCGAACACTGCCTACAACTCGGGAAACAACCGGCAGAGTGTTGATTGATTCTGAGAGAAGGGTTTCCCAAAAGGAAAACTAGTAAGTCAACACATAACTGTTGGTGAGAGAGAAAGTGACTGAAGATAAACATCTTTTAGCTCGAGGCAGGATGAGTCTATGCCGAAAGTATTGAGTAATCAGAGGGATTGGTTAGACTTTCCTTGTGTCAAAGATAAACAATAACATTCAGAAATATCCACCATAGCAACGACCACCCACGAAGGTCACTCGACCCCCCCCCCCCCGATTGAAAAGATGAGGACCCCCCCCCAAAGCTGGTAGGTGGCTCGCCAAGTGTTTATTTTACAACACTCGGTTAATTCTAACATTATTTGTGATTGTTTGTTTTTTTTGTTTTTTTATTTATTTTTTAATTACAAAACATTAAAAGAAGGAAGGATAGGGTTAAAAATATATTTAATCAATAACGATTATTTCTATTTCTTCCTGCCCCTTCCTCCTTTTGATCTGTGAAGTTGGCGGAGCTCTGCGACGTCTCGCTCGCCGGGTGATACCGGTGCTGGTCGACGGCACTGGATCGAGCTCCATCGCTGTTTGTACTGCCTGCACTCGCAGCTTGCACCCCTCCAGCGCTGTCCTCTCGGCCGCCGTAGTCACCGGCTTCTCTGCGATGTCGAGCAGCTCACCGACCTCTCTCGTCCGCAGCAGATGCAACTCCTCCCGATCGGTTTGGAGTAGCTTCTCCGCCTCCATTGATGCCGCTATTAGATCATCATCAGAGATCTTCGCTCCCCACGGGCTTGGCGTAAGCCACGTGTAAAACAAATCAACGGCAAAATCCATTTTTTCCGTCGCTTTGATGAGATCTTCATCGGACAAATCAGTCCCCCAATATTCATTGGGGACATATGCCCTCATGGCAAGGACTAACTCCTCCTCGTCAAAAGTGATTGTAGGCATCGACATAATGAAATTTAAAAAGAAAATAAATTTAAAAAAGAAAATAAATTTAAAAAGTAAAATGAATACAGACCGGACACTGGCTAGAACTCGGGGCAACCGGCAGAGTGACAGTGGAGCGGAGGGCCGGGCGCGGCGATGGCCTTCCCTTTCATTATCCCATTATAGCAACGATCTCCAATGTAGACCACCCATGTAGACCACCAACGAAGGTCACATGACCCCCCCCGATTGAAAAGATAAGGACCCCCCTCTGGAAAATTCCACTCCATCACTCCAGTGTTTATTGATGTCGAATGTTTGTTAGAAAGTTAGAAAGTTCGTCGCGATTAGTCGCGCTGCGCCTCAGGTCTTCAGACTGCAGGAAACATTCAAAGCGACAAGATGCCCGTGCCAGTAGCCCGCGACCACTAAACCACCAAATTCACTTGCACCTCTGAAGTGGATTCCTGGATGGATCACATCTGGGATTACTTGGAGGATAGATCGACAGTTGTGGTCCGAATTATGAATTACTATCGATTCGGACGATTGATCGAGATGGACATGGAGCCTATGAGACTTGATCGATTGGAGCTGGCAAGGACTGCTGACTGGATAGATGATAGAGTACGTCATCAACAGTCATTCGTGGAGGTTCAGGTGCACATCTACAACTAGTGTACCTGACCTTTACCACCATCAAACGGCCTTTCTAAAGGCCACAAAAACGCTAGAGTAGTTAGAATAAAATATTAATAATTGCCAACGGCACTCGCTCGATTACTTCAGCGGACCACCCACGTAGAACACCCACGAAGGTCACATGACCCCCGCCCCGATCAAAAAGATAAGGACCCCCCCTCTGGAAAATTCCACTCCACCACTCCAGTGTTTATTGATGTCGAACCGTTGCTCGCAACCATCTGGACAACTCCAGACTACCACAGTGTCAAAACAAACACTTTCACTTTGTTTGAAAGTTCGTCGCGATTAGTCCGCATAACAGTTCCGCGCTCGCGAGTTTGTGTTGTATAATCGTGATATATCTCTATTGGATCGTGAAATTGGATATTAATCATATAAGTTTATAATATTTATTTATTTATTTATCTGTAGGAAAGTAATTGCAATTACAATTATTCACTGCTATACATCAATCAATAATTAGTTTAAAAAGAAAAAGAATGAATATCCTTTATTTAAAAGAAGAAAATGTTTATTTGCTACCTATTTGAATATTGGGATGTACATTTAGCTTTAAAAATGTTAGTTTAAACGAGTAGAACTTAGATTTTGAACTGCTATACAGTCTATAGTACAACCGCTCGCGTTCGGTTACTCCAGTGGACCACCCACGTAGTAAACCACCCACTAAGGTGACTTGACCCCCCCTCCCCGAGACCAATTACTGTGATACGGACCCACCTTCTGTTTTTTACTGATGCTATGATAATAACTGTATTTGCATGATAGTGACAAAGAAAAGTTTGTTTAACTCTACTGACATGCTATCGAGGGGCGGCTTGACGCTAAATGGATTTATGATTTTTATTAAACATTTATTATTAATAATTATTTTTACCATTCAGTGTTGGGCTTAGGTCAAACTCGGGTCAGTTTACGGGTTATACAAGCTTATGCGCATGGTAGAAAATAAATAGACTAGTGTTGTACGAAAGCGATCATTCTATATCGAGACACGGTATAGAGTCGCGTTTAACTATTGTTTGCATACAGCGAAATTCGTTTTGTGTTTCAGAATGGAGTTCCGCTGTGAAACGTGTGGGAAGGTATTTACGACCAGGAATATTCTTCGTCGTCACCGGGCTGAGCACGCTATGCCGAAGCTTACCTGCGTCCCTTGCGGGTATTCGACTGCACGAAAGGACTTGATGAAGAAGCATAGGTCGACAACGACTCACATGCGTAATGCGGGGCTGACACCAACGCCACCTATGGTGATGATGTCTTGTGAAATGTGCGACACATCTTTCACAACTAAAATCGCACTGGATAGACATATGCTGGAGCAGCATGATCCGGACTTTGAGCGAAAACACCGATGTTCAAAGTGCAGTAAACAATTCTCACGTCGTGCCAACCTTGTCGTACATGAAGAGTTTAACTGTCCCGTAAAAAAGGTAGAGATGTGGGGAGATGAAGTATCCCGCAGAGCCCGGCCAGGGGTGGATCAACAGCTACCTTCTCAACCGTCAACGTCGCAGCAGGGACCGTCGAATTCCCAGGAGCCGTCGGAGCCTTCGACTTCCCAGGAGCCATCGGAGCCTTTGACTTCCCAGGAGCCTTCGACTTCCCAGGAGCCGTCGACTTCCCAGGAGCAGCCGATGCAAGACCCACAATCGGAGCCTTCGACTTCTCAGGAGCCGTCGACTTCCCAGGAGCAGCCGATGCAAGACCCACAACTGGGGCCAAGCACGGAGCCTCAACCCTCGGAAGATTTGTGCACCGACAGTGACAGCCCAACCTTCGTGCTCGTGGAGGCCGGGTTTCGAAATAGGCTCCTAACGTATCGATTGAGGGAGCCTATTCCGGTGCTCAGGACAGTACCTGAGGTTATAAGTGACTTGCTTGATAAGCTAATCGAACTTTTGCGCGATAGTATTGCAGGATGCCCTACTATTAAGGTTAATATGGTGCTCGAGTGTGAATTTATCGGTATATTCGGTGAAAAGACATGTTTGCGGGCGTTCAAAACGATGAACGCACCTCTCGACTGCATGAGCGACTTAGACAAATTCGTTCGAGGCGTTTTTGAAAAGCTCATGTGTGAGAAGGAGCAGTGCGAGATGGTAGGATCTGGTTGGACATTTCTGCGAGTGAGAAATCTCGAAGTGCGTATAAATAAATACGCACCGTTGAGTGGTGGGGGTTCGCATATAACTCTTCCTAAGTGTCTCGCAGGCTCCCATGCTGTGATCAACGTGCAAAATAAAGACAATCGGTGTTTTGCATATGCCATGTTGTCTAAGTTTGTCGGATATAAACCACACAGACCGATATCGTACACTCCTGAGTTGTTCGCCCACTACGATTGGACTGGTATAGATTTCCCCGTTATCCCGAAAGATATTAAAAAGTTTGAACGGAACAATCGCGGTGTAAGTATTAACGTGTATGCACTCGAGCTTATGATAGTCGGTGGTAACCCTACGTACACGGTGTATCCGCTACGTACATGCCGGCAGGAATTAGACGATCATAGGGACTTGTTGTACCTATCAGCGGAAGATGGACGAGCCCATTACTGTTATATCAAAGACTTAGGCTGTCAAGTGAAACCGCAGTTGAATGCGCGTACGAACAAAATGTACCTGTGTAAGCGATGTTTTGCCCACTTCGACGATCGGCCGAATAAACTTGGTATTGACGGTCGAACACGACTCGACAATCATCGACGGTATTGTGGAGTAGAGGCACCGCTTCGAATGGATATATCTCCGAAGAAGATAATCTTTTTTGATCACCCGGAGAACAGCAGGAAGGATCGATTTACCATCTACGCTGAATTCGAGTGCGCCTTGAAACCGATAGCCGAGATGCCTGATGCAGAGATGCCAGTTGGTGCTACAACTTCACACATCCATGTGCCGTACGCATTCTGCTTCCATGTCCACGACACCTACGGAGCTGCGTGCAGCACGGAGACATACTTCGGCGACGATGCGTCTGCAGTCATCATGCAAAGTCTCAGGATAGTAGTGAGGAAAATAAAAAACATTCTGTACAACGAGCGTCGACTTCGACCTAGACTTTCAAGTGCGGAGTGGGCTGCATATATCGCGTGTAATATGTGTTATTTGTGCCGGAAACAGTTTCTCGATGGTGATAAGGACGTGAAAGTGCGCGATCACAACCACGCACCGCCATACGAGTTCCGTGGCGCGGCACATCGGTCGTGCAACCTCCGTTATCGGGAACAAAAACTAATCAATGTTTATTTCCACAACCTCTCCAATTATGACGGACACTTTATAGTTAGGGAGTTGGCTGTGGATCCTGGTAGCGTCGAGGTGATTGCGCACACCGAAGAGCGCTACATTTCCTTCACTAAGAAGTTCGTCTTCGAATATGAGGTTCCATCACAGCAGCCATCGACTTCGAGGCAGACACCACAGCCGTCGACGTCGAGGCAGACACCACAGCCGTCGACTTCGAGGCAGCCATCGACTTCGAGGCAGCCGTCTGCACCACGGGAGGAGAAGAAGAAGAAGGCACTCATCATCCGCGTACGGTTTGTGGATTCGTACCGGTTCCTTTCTTCTAGTCTTGCGTGCCTCGCAGCTGCTCTACTACCGGAAAAACTCATCGAAACGAAGAAGGCGTTCACCGATCCAGCAAATTTCGACCTAGTGCGACGAAAAGGCGTGTTTCCGTATAGTTTTGTAACATCGCTCGAAGTGTTGGAGTCGACAACGGAACTACCTCCGAAAGAGGCGTTCTACAACGACCTCAAACTCGAACACATCTCGGACAGTGACTACGAACACGCTCGTCGCGTATGGGACACTTTTCAGTGCGCGAACCTGGAGGACTATGCGTCGGTGTATTTACAGTGTGATGACGCGTTGTTATCAGACATTTTTGAACAGTTCCGTGACACGTCCATTCAAGAGTACGTACTAGACCCGTCGCACTATATCACTCTACCCTCCTACGCATGGGATGTCATGTTACAGTTAACGGACATTAGACTGGATACGATTCAAGACTTTGACATGTACCTCTTCTTCGAGCAGGGTATTAGGGGTGGTCTATCACAGGCGATTACGCGACACGCCAAGGCGAACCACAATCAGTGCCGCGTCGAAGATCGTGTACCTGAAGAACCGACACGTAACCTTATGTATCTCGACGCGAATAACCTGTACGGATGGACTATGTCTCAACCGCTACCTACCGGGGACTTTGAATGGCTCACCGCACAGGAAATCGAGGACTTAAATATTGCGTCTGTGGATCCGTTCGGTCCAGACGGTTATGTGTTAGAGGTGGACTTACACTACCCAGAACATTTGCATGATCTTCACAAAGACGTTCCGTTTTGCTGTGAAACCCGTAAACCGCCGACAGGTAAATCCAATAAACTGATCACGACGTTATATGATAAGCGTCATTACATATGCCACTACAGAGTCCTTCAACAGGCTATGGAAAAGGGATTATTGTTAACTCGCATACATCGTGTTGTTAAGTTTAGTCAGTCTCGGTGGTTAGAACAGTACATTTTAAAGAACACCGAACTGCGAAAACAGGCGAAGACCAAGTTTCAAAAGGACGTTTTCAAATTGATGAATAATGCGGTCTTCGGTAAAACGATAGAAAATATGCCAAAACGCTTGAACGTAGAACTCGTGTGCACCGAAAAACGGTTCAATAAATTTGTTTCAAAACCGAACTTTTTTGATTGAACCTACTACGGTAACAATGTCGCCCTTATACATCTAGCGAAAGTGCGTATCGTGCTAGAAAAACCTATCTACGTCGGTATGTGCGTCCTCGACATAAGCAAGTGGCTCATGTACGATTTTCTGTGGAAAATGAAGGATCGTTATCCCGATAGGCTGGAAGTCGACTACATGGACACGGACAGTTTTATATTGACAATATTGACAGAAGACGTGTATGAGGACATGAAGGCTTATTTAGGCGACTTGGACACGAGTGATTATCAAACGGACCATAAGTGTTTCAGTCGTGACAATGCGAAAGTGATAGAAAAGTTTAAGGACGAATGTAACGGTTTGGCTTTGCTTGAATATCTAGGTCTGCGATCTAAGCTTTACTGTTTAGACATTGCCGAAGGAGATAGTGATGATGAGATCGCGACCGACAGACCTACACCACCTAAACGCGTAAAAACTGTTAAGAAGGCTAAGGGGATCGCTAGAGGCGTAATCAAACATGTGCTCTCCTCTGAAGACTATAATGAGTGTCTTTTTAACGGTGTGGTTAAGCGAACTGTAAATCCACGTTTTCAGTCACGTAACCATCGCATGTACACAGTGCGGGTTGATAAAATTTCAGTGAGTGCCACGGACGATAAACGCTATGTGTTACCGGACGGTATACATATATTGCCGTGGGGTCACAAGGACATCCCTATCGCCGGTGATGGTGGTGTGGATGGGTTGGACGATGAAGTGCGGGCTGAACATCACATCGACGATGAAGTGCGGGCCGAACATCGCATCGAAGATGATGACAACCCCATCGAAAATTTACAGACTCTCGTAAATTTAATGGATGACGATGATGATGAACCCATCGAAAATTTTCAGACACTCGTAAATTTAATGGACGCTGAGGACCTGTAAGTGGCCGACGGACAATGGACGAGAGGGTGGAACGGAGCGGGCGTAGGGGTGTGTGGGAGCCCGCTCACGGGGGAAACCCCGAAAAATCTAGTATGTTTAAAAGAAAAAAACCTAGGTTGAATATCAATCAAATTGAATTGTATAATTTTATCTCCTTAAAAGTATTTATATTAATCTTTTTTTCATACACCAGTAGTTATATCTATAAGAATGTTTTACAAATAAATATGAAAAAATTCATAGTTTAAACATCATTTACCTGTGTATCATTCTATCAGTAAATCTATTTAAATGGTCATTTATAAAGAATCTAGAGTATAAAGCATTATGAAAATTAAATAAACAAATATATATTTCTTTACTTTATGTTTTTATATAAACTGTGAGTAAAAGTAAAAAGGAAACACCGTATTCAGAACCCTATGCTTGTAGTGTTCTTTTACAAAACAATAAGCTAAATTTGTTATTAAACAAAACTAGAACTCTGAAATGTGACATTTAAAAAAATGTTGGGAAATGATTGATAAATAAAAAGAAATGTCATAATATTGAGTACTCAAGTTTATTTTTCAAAAAACATATTACATCAAAAAATAATTACAATACAAATCAATTTTTACCATATATATTTACAAAGAGTCTCTTGATCAGTGCATCATTGTGAGCAGTCGAAGAGAATTCGAAGAACTGCACAGAGTCCGTCATCTTCATACCGCTGTGGCGAGTGCGTAGGTACGGGTAGACGAGACAGTAGTGTCCACAAACCATTGTGTTGTCACTCTGAAGGCGTTGCTCGTTGTACAGGTAGCGACGAGCGTTACGTCTCAGAAATCCTTGGTAGAAATACAAGTGTGGAGGCTGGCCGTAGCTGTCGAAGATTTCAATTATTCCGTTTGACTCTTCTCCGCCGTTCAAGTAGAATGCCACCCAGTGTGTACCATCTTCATTATGCGGATCGGTATTTACAACCATTGCAGTGGACGGTGATATGCGATATGGTAGTTGATCGGCAGCGTAGACGCCGACATTTCGCACAAGCAGAGCCGAAAGATATTTTTCAATTTCCACAGTATCATAACCGACAGTAGCTGCAGCAGTTGATGTACTAGTAGTAGCAGAAGAGCGAAAATAAGAGCAAAAGTATGAATCCCTATCTCCAATATAATTTTCATCTTCGTCAATTTTTGTTGTGAGGTGGAGAGTGTATAATACGGTATATCACCTTGCTCCCATTGTATACCGTGACAATGTTTTGTGAGCCAGTAGCTTTCTCTCAGTTTTTGTTTGATAATTTAGATCTTTCATACGGTGATTTGGCGATATGATGCATGAGTAGTACACCGCTGTCCGCTTCCAATACGCAAACTTCTTTTATTATGTATTCGTTTTGATTGTCTTTGAAGCATTGAATATCCACAATGACGGGTGCGGCTAGGTTATGTTTTCGATGCGATCTGTGTAGACGATCCATCTTGAACGAGTGATTGATGAATACTGAAAATAGCGGTCTGTGTGTTTAGCCGCCAAAGTCCACGTTCACGTTGCGATGACGATCGATTTCGATGACATTGTCAAATTCTGCATAAACCAGACAGTTGACGGTCTCCGTGAGGGCTTCGTCAAAACCGAGCTCCATGCGTACACTCCCATTGCGTACCAGGTTCCAATGTGTCGTGTCGCTGGCCGACAGATCGGGCGTCAAATCAAAAGCCATAATACAATAGCCATCGTCAAAGTCATCTTTGTTGGAAACGATAACGCTATTGCTAAACTGAATGCCTGTGCCAGAAAACAGAGTGTGATACGCCATTACATATTTTCCTTTATTGCCCTCAAAGTGTGTTTGTATCGGTTTGGACGGCATTTGTTCACCGTCTACATACAAAGAGAAGTAGTTCATTTTAAAATGTCTGAAGTTGTACAGGTTAAATTTCAAATCTCCATTATACGCCTTATTGGTGACCATGCCGACGATAGTACGTTTCGGCACTTGACCTAGGAAAACATTGTCCAAAGTCTTGCTTCTTATGCCGGACGGCAGTGTGAATGTTTTCAAGCCCACTCTAGTGATTGGATATTTAGGTGTGGCCGTTTGTAGAGCTCTATCGTGTGCCAGCAAAACAGTAGGACCGACTTTACATCTGCGCACCCATAGGTTGGCTTCGATCATTTTCACTTTGAAATCACCGGCGTTCACCATCAGGGAGAATGCATCTTTTGATCGGATGAATTTCAAACGTAGTTCAACACCGTTTAGTAGAAATTTATTTATTTACACATATCCAAATGTATATGACCGAGCATGTCACATTCACGGCTTTTGTTTGTATATTTCCGTCTCACTTTCAGTCCGACATTTGTATCGGTACAGTTGTCCATATGTCCGGCATCGTCTGCTGACCATACGCCAGAAGTTAAATGCGACTTTCTAGCATCGTATCCGTAGTTTAAAACTGTTTCGATATACGCTCTATAAGCGTAGGTATTGTTTTGTGGTGTGATCAATTTCTGGTTCATACTCATATCCACTTGGCTGAAAAGTGAATGTAGCCAATTGTTGACGGGTCCGATTACGTCTGCTTCGGCATCCTCGGTGACGTCAGTTCCATTTGGTTTGACGATAGACGCTGTGATTTGAATCATTGTCTGCGAAAGATCCGTGTATTCATCACCATTGCCAGGCACGACAAACTCAATGGGCGAGTCACCGGTCAGAGTAGATATCGGTTTGTATTGAACCCATTTTCCATTTTCGATACTGGTCTGTGTTGGCGGTAAAGAGAACAAATCCAGCGCAGTCTTGACGCATTCACAAGATTTTTGTTGTAAAAAAGACATTGCGACGGTGTTGGTGGTGCGTGCGTGCGTGTCTAACCAAAAATAACTCTCGCTGTAACAGACAAACTCTTCTTCTTCCTCTTCGGGCTTGATTGCTTTTTCACCTTACCAGCTGCTGCTGCGACAGAGCGTCTCTTCGTCGACGTCTTCCCTCTGAGGAGTTTAGCCAAAGACTGAGGTGTGATACGGGTCTTACGGCCGCCGGACTTAGCGCGTTTCGCGGAAGTCTTACGCGTTGCGCGTTGCGCGTTTCCCTTACGCGCCACGCGACGTCTTTTCGCGCGGGTGCCGCCGCCATGTAGCACGCGTTCCAATTTGCTGTCGGCTTTGTGTTTGAGCGATCCCGTAAACTGTCTGAGTCTCGCACTGGCCGCTACCTTGGGGTCCATAGTGCCGGCGGCGATATCGCCCAAAAATCCAACACCAGATTTCAAAGCCTCTCTACCCAAAGCTTTCGCTCCCAACTTGAGCATTGGTGCGAAAGTGCGGAACATACCGCCAAGAAAACTGCCAACTCCATGTCTTCGCTGATATGCCACTCCTCGAAATACTCGGTCGATCGCACCGCCGGTCTGCAACTGTTGACGGTGGTAGTACGCTAAATACGGATCGTTTGAATTCATTATTACTGCTGCTGCTACTGCTGCACTCTTTTGAAATGTAGCTTCACGTACGACGATCCAAAGAGGAATCACAGGCTTTTCCCTGTGTGATCCCTTAAGTCGATTTCGACAGTTTCAAATGTAGCCTTCATGCCGAGCACGTAATGCGGACTTGTATAAACATTCGTTTTATATGCACCTTGAACGTAGTTATCTCTGTCGATATTGACAATCTTCAATAGCGGTGCTGTAGTACTGGACGCAGCCTGTTACCCAAGCTCTTGTGCGGGCTGTTGTTGTAGGCATTCACTAGTTTGTCCAATACACCGATGTATCTGAATGTATTTTTATAAGTCAAATACCGCCACATGCGGGTTTTCAATGTGCGGTTTACACGCTCAAACACGCTAGCTTTTACATCGGGGTTTTGCGTAGTGACATATTTTATTTTATACTTTTTAAATAGTTGTTTTGTCTTGCTGCCGGTGAACTCGGAGCCTTTGTCGGTTTGTAGACAACGTGGTGTTCTAGTAGCTTCTTTGAATATATCCTCAAAAGCATTAGCCACTTCTGCTCCTTCCTTCCGCTTCAACGCTCTCAAATATAGGCGTTTACTAAACACATCTATTACACTTAATAAGTAATTGATACCGTCATTGTATTTACTCAGTCCACGCATGTCGTTCAAGTCTGCTTGCCAAAGTTCATACGGTCCAAACACTATATACGGGTTGCGTGTGAATATTTTACGTACTGGTTTATGCAAAGTATAAGTGTCCTTTGTTTGTAACCAATCAATCACTTTACGTTTCGGGATGTTCTCATTTCTTGTCGCTCGCGAAAGTGGTGACACACCACCGTACGAGGAAGGCTCGTTTGGGTCGTAATACAATCGCTCCATCACGGTGTCTATGGATTAAACTTCTCCCACTTCATGAGTGAGTCCGGACTTATAAACCGTCCTCTCGTCCGCGTACTAGGCGATCTTATTTGAGGTAATGCCGCCGCCGCCGCCGCCGTCATCGTCTCTGCCGCCGCTGCTGTTTTCGATCTTACTCGACTCGCTATCGGTGACTGAGAAGGTGTTTGATACATTAAAGCCGCTCTCGGACTGAATGTCGACTGCTGTTTGTAATCGTTTTTGTCACCATCGAGAAACTGTAACGCTTGTTTGTTGCCGATTATCGTTCTGGGAACATTGATTTCTTTTAGTACGTGCATTACTTCCTCCCAACCCGCCGGCATCTTGTCCATTTTACATACTCTCACTATACTATGCAACACGTCTTCCATATTGGAATTAGGTATTTCCTCATTATTGACGTAAACAGTATCGTCACTGCTCCACTGCACCGGGTTTCCACTACGAGCTAACACATTTAATAAATTACAAGCGTCGTTTTTGTAAATCTTCGGAAACGATGTGAGTAAATCTTCCTCCAATATAGCAGTTCTCCTACGCTCATCACCACCACCACGATCACCACCTACACCGGTGTTCACAATCGGTATGTTGATCGGTTGACGTTTACTTGAAGCGATATTTAAAAATCGATTTAATACTTGGTTATACAATTTCAACTTTTCACTGTCATCGATCTTTTTATCGTTCATTATGTCTTCCATTTCATCATCCAAACTCTTGTAGGATCGTTTAATGGGAGAGGGATGTTGCGGTTTTTCGTTAGCAAACGGAGACTGTAGACGATCAAGTAACTCTTGGGGTACAACAATCATTTTTCTTGCATGATCCATTTTGCTAACCGCGTGTTTCTTTCTGGTACTAGCCTCCTAAAGTGTAACTTCACGCACGATGCCTCGAAATGAAACGACAGGGAATTAGCCCAACAGTCTCTCTTAAGTCATTGTTCACAGACTCGAAATATCTACCCGTGTATTAGTTGCTTAAAGCTGACTGTACTGCTGCTTGCAGTACTGTGCTTAATAGTAGGGGGATGAAAAAGCCACCTCCTTGCTATACAATATACTTACGCTTCTTGGACAATCTTTCACCTCGTTTCACAATTCGCCGAAGAGCGGTTTTGTATTTGCTTAATCGTCTTTTACTTTTATCAGACAGAGGAACGTTACCACGTAACACATTATAAGCACACTCACACACTGATCGAATGCGACTGACATCACACACCTTTAACAGAGCTTTGCGCTCCTTGGGTTTTGCGTGTATCAAAGCTTCGAGCAGATCTCTGTCCTTCCGCAAGCACGACATTGTGACTACTGACGTAAAACCTTAAGACGTTAGTCTATTTGAGTTTTTGTTTCGGTGCATACACGAAATGATAAGTGTCATCTGGAAATATACAGCTTTGTATCCGCACATCATCGGGCGTAGCCTGTTTTAAATCTATTAGTAATTACCCGTGTGGTTTATTTGTAGCATCGGTGTAGGCTTCCTCGATAAACTTTGGATTATCAGGATATATTTGTCTGGCTAAACACTTGATCTGTACTTTATCCCTCGGATTTTTAAAACAGACCATGTAGTGAGCATTGAGAGATATGTCCCGCTGTCCTCGTCCTTGGTGAAATAGGTTTTCAATTATAAAGAACACACTTATGTTCCTATGATGACAACCTTTAGTAAACAAATCGACCACTGTATTGTCTGCTTCTCGCATCATGTCGTCTATGATTACCAAAACCGGTACCTTACCGTCAAAGTCTTTCAAGTTCGGCATACCTTCAATATAGTTTATTTGTGAGTTGTCACCACTCGCACCACCACCACTGCTACCATAATACCAGTTTATCCTAGCAAATTTTTTATCACACATTTGTGAAATGTGTTTTATAAATTTCGATACAAACACTGACTTTCCACTACCCGATGGCCCCGCCACTATGGCTGAGAACGGGTGTTTCCACCTCAAGTCCGTGATTACTACTAACTATTCACCACTGATTGTTCATCACTTAAATCTATACCCATCAGACTAATAATTAGTTTTCAACACTTTAACTCTATACCTTGGTTTTTGTACAGCTAAAGGAGATTCAGGTTAAGTTCAATAATTAACACTAAGTGTGGATAAAATGTTTATTAGATATATAAATTTTATAGAAAAAAGGATCATGTTTTACATAAATATATCTCCAGGCTTCTTGAGTCTTGCTTTACAAAGATTAATATTTTTATATAAACTCGAGCGGAGTGAAACTCGTACCTGGCCTCGCAGCTCGCTTCACCATACGGAGACGATCCCCGAAGCCCTTGTTGTAGAGCTCGATGTCGTTGTCGCTCAGCACGGTGTTGAAACGCCTGGAAAGGTAGACCCGCAGGAAGAAGTCGTCCCCGACTTGACCCTCCAGGATGACGATAATCGTCTCGCCGAACGGTGTGGTGACCCTCTCCATGGCTGTGATGAGATAGCCGCACTCCTCCCGAAGATCGGCAAGCCTGGTGTATGCCGGGGAGCTGGACTTGCATGTGTTGAGGGAGGTCCTCAGGTCCATGGTCAGACCGTTGGCGGCGGGTGAAGTCTCACAGGTGGTGGTGCTAGCAGCGGTTGACTGTTGGGAAGCCATCTTGTAGTAGTGACGATCGTTGATGGAGCTCAGAGAAACTAGCTGGTGTGCTGGCGAGGACTGATGCTCTGTCGGCCTGCGTCTCGGGTTTTATGCCCCATGCGCCATCTTGGATTAGATGTGGAGGGGGAAGATTGAAGGTCAGACTAATTTAAACCATTGAAGGTCAGACTAATTTAAACCGTTGAAGGTCAGACTAATTTAGACCGTTGAAGGTCGGACTAATTTAGACTGTTGAAGGTCAGACTAATTTAGACCGTCAACCGCTTTTTGTTTGGTGTCCGCTTACGTGTTTTTGGCGGGAGGGGTGAAGTAGTTGGCGTGTATTGCGTAACAGTCTGAGTTAGTCCATCGATTTCCGGTACGCCACTCGCTTTTTCAATCCACATGTTTTCCAATTTATCGAATAGATTTTTTACATTTTTAAACATTTCACCTTCTTTGTCCAAATATAACCCGCACATATTCACCATTTCCGCTCCGTCGTACAACTCCATTTTCAATAGTAGTGGTCCGTTGTTTGCTGGGTTTTGTACTGCGTGTAGTTTTCCATCTTCCATCCATGAAACAATAGGCGAATCGTCTGTCGGTTTCGGTACCCATCCTAGCTTTTGCGTGATTTCCATCTTTTGATTTTTGGCTGGTGATGTTATCCTTTTTCTGATGCTGCTGCTGTTCACCTTTTTACTGTTATTCGCTGGTACTGGTGGTGCTGGTGGTGGTGGCGGTGAGGGTGGTAATGCGTTATCGTTTAACGCGTTGATCTCCTCCATAAACGAATTAAGGTATTCGTTGATCGATCCGTGAGCACTCATGTCTGTACTGTTTGGGGGATGGTGCGCGACTGAAGTTAATATAGTAAGGTGACTGTCCCGGTTTTCATTGGTCACGTGGTTGTGAGCTACTACTAATATTCATAACTCGGTTTGGTGTTTGCAACGAGTGATGTTCGACAATAGCCACAATGATACAGGCTTTTGATCTTGTCCCATTGCGGTTTGTACACGCTAGTTGCTTTTAAAACAAATTCAGGTTCGTTTGGGTTTTGTTCACTTGATATGTCATCGTAATATATGAAAATGCACTTACGACAACACCTCTCTACAAAGTCTGCCCATGGCAATGGTTCGGTTTTGAAGTAAATCAGTTCTATTGTTACATAGTTTTCAGCGTAATAGTTCATGAGTTTATTACACAAGTCGAAGGGTAAACGCTCCTCTAGTTCGTAGATGTCTGTATAACACTCGATGTTTTCACACACAACACTCACGCACTGCTCAAAAAGAGATTTCATTTTTATTTTTTTTTATAAAATAAAAAGAGTAAGAAATTAGTAAAACAGATTGACGGTGGTCTGTACTCTAAGCTAGAACACACAATAATGTATAAGAGTTTGTCATGTCCCGTCAGCGTAGAGAAACCCCAGAATGGTGGGAGCTATGACGTATTCACAGTCCCCTCCACCAAACCTCTGACGTCACGAGCCACCAACCCTAAGTACTCTTATCTCGGTTGGGAAACCCTTCTCTCAGAATCAATCAACACTCTGCCGGTTGTTTCCCGAGTTGTAGGCAGTGTTCGCTCTGCATGTATTTTGACTTTTTTTAATTTTCATTTTTATTTTTTAATTTAATTATATTAATGTTCAAGGGAGTAGGAGTTAGTGTCCTCGTCATACAGGCATATGTCCGCGATTAATATATAGTGGAGTGAATTGTGCGAGTGAGTGCGGGTAAGTACTGTTACCTCATTAATAAATTTCCGGGTATGACATCATGAGCCACCTACCCTAAGTACTCTTCGTGGGTGGTCGGCTTCTTGGGTTTTTTCCGGGTATGACATCATGAGCCACCTACCTTAAGTACTCTTCGTGGGTGGTCGGCTTCATGGGTTTTTTCCGGGTATGACGTCATGAGCCACCTACCTTAAGTACGTATGACGTTATGAGCCACCTACCTTAAGTACTATGACGTCATGAGCCACCTACCTTAAGTACTCTTCGTGGGTGGTCGGCTTCTTGGGTTTTTTCCACGAGGGGGGTGACGTCATGAGCCACCTTTTTCCGAGCCACCTACCTGTCCTAAGAACAACCATTTTCAACTACTTATGTTTACCTCCTGAGTAGTCGAAACAAAACTGCAAAGTCAAAAATTGTGTTCCAAAAATTCCCTCTATACAATTTTGTTGTCTGGATGGACTATATAAGCAAAATACTGCATTTATTCGACTTGAAAAATATGGGGGGGCTGTAGGGGTGAGCAAGGGGGGTAGGGATGGGGACTTTTGGCTAGAAGCTTGTCTATACAGTAGTAGACGATGGTGAAAAATTCAGCTTTTTCCTATTTTCGCCTCCCCTTAAAACCCCAGATTAAATAAACTTCGGTGACGTAGGGCGCGGCCGTGACAGGCGCTGTAAAACATGTTTTATTTGTATTAGCGAGGCAATATGTGAGATAAGCAAGCCAAGCATGATATTATTTTAAAGCTCACGCACAGGAAAAAATATTTAGTGCAAAACAGATTCATAACAGAAGTGATTGGAGCCTTGATATTATGCAAAATATAAATATATTTCGTTAAAAATAAGGAAGATACTTTTTTCCAAATTAAACAGGGAAATAGACGTAGAAGGAGTAAATTAATCGTAAAATACTACATAACAATGTTTCTAGATAATTTTATGAGAATTCCGGAAAAAACAAAATATAAGAGATATATCAAATAGTTTCTGAGATATAAGCAGTTTAGCAAAATATTTAGACTTGGAAAATATGGGGGGGCTCTAGGGGGGAATTAAGGGGGTAGGGGTGGGGGATTTTGGCTAGAAGCTTGTCTATATGGTGGAAGTCGATGGTGAAAAATTCAGCTTTTTCCTTTTTCCCCCTCCCCTTAAAACCCCAGGTTGAATGAACTTCGATGGCGTGGCGCGCGGTCGTGGCAGGCGCTGTAAAACATGTTTTACTTGTATTAGCAGGGCATTATGTAAGAAAAGCAAGCCAAGTATGATATATTTTTTAAGCTTATACACAGGAGAAAATATTCAATGCATAACGGAAGTGATTTGAGCCTTTTTATTAGGCGAAATATAAATATATTTGGTTCAAAATGAAGGAAAATACTCTATTTCCAAATTAAACAGGTAAATATACGTAGAAGAAGTGAATTAATCGTAAATCACTACATGAGATTATTTGTAGATAATTTTATGAGAAATCCGAAAACAACAAAATATAAAAGATATCTCAAACGGTTTCTGAGATTTAAGCAGTTTAGCAAAACACTGCAATCAATATACTTGAAAAATATGGGGGGGGGCTGTAGGGGGGGAAGCAAGGGGGATAGGGGTGGGGACTTTTGGCTAGAAGCTTTTCTATATGGTGGTAGTCGTTGGGAAAAAATTCAGCCTTTTCCTAATTTTTTCCCCTAAAAACCCCAGATTAACTGGACTATGATGGCCTTTGGCGGTGGCATGACGGGATAGGGCGACTTGTGTGTTGTGTGGATGTTTACCTGTTTTAATGTTAAGCTCTGTTTTCAAAACTTATGTAGTTATTTTTTTATAATTTTTAGTTTTCATTACCATGATACTTTTAGTTTTAGGCGAAGTTAATAGGTAGACCCGCGGACTTGCTAATAAAGTCGCTTCATTAATAAAGCCATTTCTCATCTCATTTTCATTTCATGCTTATGGTATGCCTGTGTATTTAAGGATGATTGTCGGTTGCGCGCAAGATACACGAATGTAGGTGTATGTCTGTGACTTAGAGTATCCCTCGGCATGTAAAAAAATTAAGCCTTTTCAGTCAACTCTCTTACTATGAATTTCTTTTATTTATAATAGTGTACCGTCAGTTTCCACCACACAGTTGCTAATATCAACGATTCATGACAGACAGATACCTAAGTGATGCCAGTCCAGGTATGTTCGTGTTACTCTTCAGTTTATTTAATTCATCATAACCAATAGAGACTGATGAAGGCGTCGTCCTCAGCGCACAGGTTGAACCTATACGGGACATTTCTCATTTATATTTGATGTATTCTATTTTTTTGAGGATAAAATTATTGTGACTTTGACTGTATTATGTTAGCGCCTAACACACAAATGAAACAACTTAGACCTGCAACCGTAGATGTATATATACTCTCGACTCTCGAGAAACATGTTGAAGCTTAAGAGTCCTCCCTACCCTGCCAAGAATGTTCAAAAACAAGAGACCCATATAGACGCCCCATGAGGAGAGGGAAAATTTTAAATTCAATATAGTTGTAACGGGAAATGTCCAAACTACTAGAATTGCTGTATGGAATTTCGATAACTTAGTTTTTTTTCTATAATCAATATAAAATAGTCAACTTTGGACATTAATATAACGTGTTTTATTACCTTTTTCAAAAAATACAAAAGCAATTTCAGTAGTTTAGAGTATTAATTATTTAAATAATATCGCATAGTATGGATATGTTAAAAAAATGGGCACTAAATGGGTCCGCGCGAAACCTTACATCGCAAAATGTGCACTGATTTAGCATGGGCACTTAAGGAGCCGAAGTTCAAAAAATCGCCGGTAGTGTCGCAGAAAAACGAAAACTGCCGTGGGTAGGGGGGAGTCTTAAGCGGTCATAATAAAAATCAGTTTTGAACAGGATTTGTCGATGCAGATTCTATTTTCATGATTAGAGATTTATAAAACAATATATTAACACCTGACCGTGTAATCCGATGGTTTGTCCGAGTCGATCACCGCCGAGGTGCCGGAGCCCCGCCGGTCGCGGACGGTGTCATTACCACATGGAGTCGACGTCATCCTTCATCCGAGCGATTTGAGTTTCCGGTGCCGCGATCACGAAGTCACAACAACAAATTGCCCTGTTCCGGCGCCGCGGCTGCCGGTGACGGCGGCTACGACTGCGGCTTTAGACCGCTTCTCGGATCGCATTTTGATTGATTTCTTGAGGAACAATTTTTCAACCACGGCCCTCGGGCTGCTTGAAAAAAACATTTTCCACGCCTTTTGGACTTCTTGATCGAGCATCTTAGACTGGTTTGACCGGGAGTTTAAGCTGGTCAACGAACCGCATGACCACAATTTTGCACTACGGTTCTTCGACCCTTTTTGACAATAACTATGGTCTGCTTCCGCTGAAAACAAAACCAGAACGCTTATACCGTATTATATGAAAAATTCACACCCAAATTAGGAAATAATCCTATAATAAGTCGATCATTGAGCAATTCTCAGATTCTCTAGATCGAAAATCAAAAATTCTCAAAAAGAAAAGTTAAAATGCATTTTTAATAAAGACTAACTCCACTAATAAAAATCCACCCTTGTCGATAGGTAGAGGTAGCACAAGTGGAACCTTTGCCACAGTTTACACAATCAATGATTCAAGTGGTGACTGTAGATCAAATTCGATGATACCGAATAAAACATGGATATATTTAATAGACCGTTGGTCAAAGTCTTCCCTCGATGGGTATAGTGGAGGCACTTTACCCTCAAGTAAAGCGGAAGGTATATAATCAATGGTGCCACACAAGTCTACCCTCGGCCAGTAGTGGAGGTGCTTTACACTGCGGTGGAGCCACACAAGTCTACCTTCGGCCAGTAGTGGAGGTGCTTTACACTGCGGTGGAGCCACACATGTCTACCTTCGGCCAGTAGTGGAGGTGCTTTACACTGCGGTGGAGCCACACATGTCTACCTTCGGCCAGTAGTGGAGGTGCTTTACACTGCGGTGGAGCCACACAAGTCTACCCTCGGCCAGTAGTGGAGGTGCTTTACACTGCGGTGGAGCCACACAAGTCTACCTTCGGCCAGTAGTGGAGGTGCTTTACACTGCGGTGGAGCCACACATGTCTACCCTCGGCCAGTAGTGGAGGTGCTTTACACTGCGGTGGAGCCACACATGTCTACCCTCGGCCAGTAGTGGAGGTACTTTACACTGCGGTGGAGCCACACATGTCTACCCTCGGCCAGTAGTGGAGGTGCTTTACACTGCGGTGGAGCCACACAAGTCTACCTTCGGCCAGTAGTGGAGGTGCTTTACACTGCGGTGGAGCCACACATGTCTACCCTCGGCCAGTAGTGGAGATGGTGGAGGTACTTTACACTGCGGTGTAGCCACACAAGTCTATCCTCGGCCAGTAGTGGAGGTAGTGGAGGTACTTTACACTGCGGTGTAGCCACACAAGTCTACCCTCGGCCAGTAGTGGAGGTAGTGGAGATGGTGGAGGTACTTTACACTGCGGTGTAGCCACACAAGTCTATCCTCGGCCAGTAGTGGAGGTAGTGGAGGTACTTTACACTGCGGTGTAGCCACACAAGTCTACCCTCGGCCAGTAGTGGAGGTAGTGGAGGTACTTTACATTGCGGTGGAGCCACACAAGTCTATCCTCGGCCAGTAGTGGAGGTACTTTACACTGCGGTGTAGTCACACAAGTCTATCTTCGGCCAGTAGTGGAGGTACTTTACACTGCGGTGTAGTCACACAAGTCTATCCTCGGCCAGTAGTGGTGTGCCGTGCGCGTCACTTTTATATATATAGCGCGAAACCAGGTACTGGCCATAATACCTTAGCAGAGGCCAGTCCGAAACTTCTGGAAAGACAGAGGGAAAATTTAGGATTTGGAACCCCTGCCTGGCATCTTCCCACTCCGGCAAAATCCTCTGGACGATCACCAGCCCTTCTTATCCAGCTACCAGCGATGAGTATTAAATCATTAGTTAATTGTATTACCGCTTGATTTACATTAAATCATTATGTTTTAACTAGGTTGGTTTTGGGGTGCCGGGGGGAAAAATTCTAGTTGGGGTTTTTTTCTAAGATTTGAATTTTCTGTGGGTCTCGCCTCTCCGTACGCGACCCTTTAAAATATTACAAATGTAGCTTCAACAGGAAATATTGCTTCTCATATCTGTCTTGCCAACAATTAATTACTTAGCTCAATAGTTCATTAAACCTTTATTCAGAATCATAGTAATCAGCGATTAGACCGTTATGCTTAAATCTCAGACAGTTATTCCCAGTCACATGCAAGGTAGGCCCTTCAGGCATTTAATATAGTTGTACATGGAATTAATTACTTAATTATTGTTCATCAAGCTGGCTTAGGTGACCATATGGCAATGGGCACGATCGGCCTCAGGGTAAACCTTCCACCTAGATAATTTATCCTATTCATTTCACAGTTATAGTATTTGGCTTTGATCAATCCTTTCCTGTCAATACTGGATTACCTTATTGTACCATAGATCTATGTTCCACCCTAATCCATATTTAGCTATTTCCAACAACCTATCACATCATCCGACAACCAACAACTCCATCAGTTACAGTGGAGGTACTTTACACTGCGTTGGATCCACACAAGTTTATCCTCGGCCAGTAGTGGAGGTAGTGGAGGTACTTTACACTGCGGTGGAGCCACACAAGTCTATCCTCGGCCAGTAGTGGAGGTAGTGGAGGTACTTTACACTGCGGTGTAGCCACACAAGTCTTTCCTCGGCCAGTAGTGGAGGTAGTGGAGGTAGTGGAGGTACTTTATATTGCGGTGGAGCCACAAAGGTCTACCCTCGGCCAGTAGTGGAGGTAGTGGATATACTTTACACTGCGGTGGAGCCACACAAGTCTACCCTCGACCAGTAGTGGAGGTAGTGGAGGTACTTTACACTGCGGTGGAGCCACACAAGTCTATCCTCGGCCAGTAGTGGAGGTAGTGGAGGTACTTTACACTGCGGTGGAGCCACACAATAGCTCGCCATGTGCTCTTGTTCCCGGCCATGCGCCGGTTTTTGGGCGGTGTAACCGGAGACGATGACTTATGTTCCTGGCCGCGACGCGTCGTGACAGTCCCTTTTTCTTTCACCCCTCACCTCCTTCCTATTCCCTTGGAAGTATTAAATTATATCCAAACTTTCGATAAAATAATATCTGAAGGCTCAATGTAGAGTTAAGGCAGGAAAGAAAGTTCAATCTTGGATTGTTCATGATATGTGTTTATGTTCCTGTTTAATTATATTAAGGATTTAAGATTTCTTTTTGAACTGATACGCCACTTTCAGTTGCAGATTAATCATAATCGACAATTATACTAGCCGCTAAACCCATCTACACTTGACTGTAAAGAGTCTGCAGTACCTTAGCCATCAAATTTAGCCCCATTTCTCCTGGGATTTTAGCCCCATAAGAAAAATACTAATTTCCTTGAAACATGCATGGTTTTGAAAACAAATTATTCGGTTGCCTTATATTACACAAATGTGATTCTTGAATGCGTTTCTTATTCATATTTAGCAGCAAACAGTGAATAAATTTGTTCAAACCATGTTGCATTTACAGCTAAAAATGTCAAGTAAAATTATTGGTAAGTGGATAAACGAATAAACTGATGGATTCATGGATGCACGGGCGGACGAATGATAGAATGAATGAATGGATGGATGGATGGATGGATGTATGGATGGATGGATGGATGGATGGATGGATGGATGGGCGGATGGATGGGCGGATGAATAAATGGATATACTAATTGATTAAAATAATGAATTAATCAATTGATTAATGGAGCCGACCTGTCGTTGAGGATGACGGTGTCGTCCTGGCGGTGGTGGCAGACGCCCCACATGGGGATGGCCTCGGCGGTGATGTTGACCCGCGAGTACTGCACCATCGCCTGTGCCCCCGCCGTGATCGTCTGCATCACGTACTCGCCCTGCAGCTCGGCGGAGAAGTAGCACGACCCCCGGCCTTCAACACAAAGAAGGTTCTCAGTCCCAGTGCCCGGCACACCCTGTTTTTCCTCCAATGTTTATGTTTTTTTAAATCAATACTTTAAGGTCTTACCTTAGCAATCCTAATATTGTCGATCCAATAAAATCTATTTCGATCCCGAAGGGTCATTATCAGTCCGAATCTAGGTCGACCGATTTCAAAAGTTGTATCCACCCATTGGGGTTTCGTTAAATATAAAATAACCCTGGATATTTTACAAAGACACTGAACATAAATTTGACACTTAAACAAGTAACAAAAACCATGTTTTCAAAAACTGGGCTAGCCTTACTTTATTTTTTATTCGACGAATCCCTACGGGTGAATACAACTTTTGAAATTGATCGACCTAGACCTAGACCTAGATCCTGACTCATGATGAGCCTTCGGGGTTTAAATTTATTTCGTTGGATCGACAATATTAGGATTGCTAAGGTAAGACCTTATAAAATTAACTGTTCATAGGCAATCCACAGGCTAAGATGATTGATTTTTTCCAATGTTTATTTCCTCCAATGCTCTTGACTTTCACCTAATTTTCAATTAATTACATTGTATACAATAGCGGAGTAAGAAAATGAATCTTAATAAATCAAATATAGGCCTATCTAAAATGCAAGAATCAAGAATCAAGAATCATTCATGCTATGTATATTGTCATCAGACAATTTACATAGCATGAATACAAAAAAAATCATGTAATGATTATTCTACAATACAGAAAACCTACATTATTATGAAATAAAATGTATTACTACCTAGCATTATTGTCACGCAAATATTCATTGACACTGTAGTATTCCTTAGAAATTAGGTAAGAAAGCTTTCAGCTCTCTCCTGATCGAGCCCACCTCTAACTCTGACTTGATATGAGAGGGTAATGAATTAAAAAGCTTTATTGCAGAAAAAAGGTATGTTTTTCAAAGAAAGACGTGTTGTGCTTAGGTATGACAAAGTGAGTATTGTTTCTGAAGTTGTAGCGAGTAGTGTCACATAGATATGGAATAATTTTTATTTTTCACCAAGAAAGAAACGCAGAGAAATATGTACAAACAAGGCAGTGTTAAACGATTTGGTGCGAAAAATATACTCCTACAAGATTCTAACTTTTGTAAACCAAACATAAATCTGATTGCCTTCTTTTGCAAACGGGAAAGCTGGAGGGTTTTTGTTGACTCAGCTCCCCAGATGATGATCTCATAGCACAAATGCGAGTAAATGCAACCAAAATAAGCTGTACGAAGTATATTAATATCAGAAAATAGGCTTCGAAGGATGAAAATTCCACTACTCACCTTACTCAAAACTTTGGCAATATGATCTGAAAAATCTAAGCGAGAGTCAAAGAATAAGCCCAGGAAGTTAGCATGTGGGCAAAATTCAACCTCCTCTTCACCTGCTATAATAATATTGGAAATGAATGAATCATTTGAATTATCCCTTAGCTTAAAGTCAATTAGTTTAGTTTTATCTGAATTAACAGGAAGATTGTCTTTCTTTAAATGATATGTTTTTGGTGGGGTTTTTATATTATATTTTCTAACTATTGGGCTTCTACCCACCTCCATGTTTATGGCGAAAAGTCCATCCGTCCAATCAGCGATGATTTTTTGAAAAAATCTTCTTGTCGACACTTAAAACACTATTTCACATAGTGGGGTTACACATGTTAAGTGTCGACAAGAGGATTTTTTCAAAAAATCATCGCTGATTGGACGGACGGACTTATCGCCATAAACCTGGAGGTGGGTAGAAGCCCAATAGTTAGAAAATAGAAAGATTGTCATCAATAAGCCATTGCACAAGAAGACTACACTGCAAAAACGATCGATAACTTTTTAAATTTGATTTTTAGGTAGATTTTCTTGTAAGGAAGGGAAAACATTATCTAGCATAACTATTCAGTTTTTCTAATGTTTACATAATTTTTATCTAATTTCGTTTGGTTGTTGGTTAGATTTGATTGTTTTATCCTAGTATTTTGTTTAAAGTTATTTTTTTGTTTAAATTTGTATTAAATAATGATAATTAAATTCGTCCATTTGGAATTTATTATTCCTTTCCAAACCAATATATCGAAATTGCTATTCAAATAGGCATTCATAAAAATCTGATTTGAAAGAAAAAGTGAATCACCCTCCCCCTAAAACATTACACCCTTATAAATTCCAAAAAATTGTCTATAAATTATCAATAATAGAATTCTAGGTGTTTTCATAATAATAGGCCTACTACAGAAGGATTGGTGGAACTCATAATTTGAATGAACTATAACATAAAATGTAAAGGAATCGTTGTTAAAACAAAAGTACCTAGCCTATTGAAATAGAGCTTTATAACTAATAATTTAAGGAGTTTGAATCAGCGAATCTCCCCTATAGGAAAAAGGCTGTTACCGTAGATCTCATGGTAAGACCTACTAAGCCCAAATCCATGATAACTTTTTGTTTTGAGCCCCCCGAAGCTAAAAAACACCACTCGTTCGAATTTTTAAGTATTTATAAAGAGTGACAATTATGTCTTAGGACGGCTTTCTAACATTTAAACGAAAAGAGATAGGTATCACAACTAAATTAGGAATAGTGTTACTAATAGTAATAGTAAGCTACTTTTCTCTGTACATGGTGGTCGGACGTCACCTTTGTGGGACGGCCCGTAGGGAGTATGAAGAAAATCTTTAATGTAAGCATAGGTTGATAGCCTTAATTAATAGAATGCAATGCCGCAAATTTGATCGCAATCGGATCACCTAATCCAAAATGGCGGCCGTTTAAACTTTTCTCAACTGCTACCTATAATAGTGGTGGGAAGTTTTGCTTTTTAACCTATAATAGTGGTTTAATTATCTTCGTCATACAGTTCTGATAATGGGTCTATTGCGACCTAGGTTTCGATGCCTTTTTATTGCATCATCTTCGGGCTTGTCGGTAGGAGAACGTTGTGGTAAGTCCATTGGACGTCGTTAAATAACACTAAAACTTGTAACACAGTTCATGATGCACGGAAAATCACAGAAACTACGAAAAACCGATCGGTACATTTACACGAATAAAACGATAAATTGACAACGGCCGCGGCGAGTGGACTCCAGCTATCAACTGACGCGCTACCGGGGAGGTCGACTCGACCTTTGTCCTCCGTACTCTTTATCTACAGCTGTTTCCCGGTTCCTTGATTGCGTCGCCTTGCCTTGATTTTCCAATATTTTATTAAAAATGAGATTGGAGCCGTGGTGGATTTGGTCGTTTAGGAGATTGACATTGTCCCTTTTGACAGCTTTATAAATTTGATATTCTTCTATTGTGTCCAATAAAAAGCCTTTTTTACAGCAATTAAGAATTTTAACGTTTTCCTCTACCAATTATCAGACCCATTATCAGAACTGTATCACGAAGGTAATTAAACCACTATTATTGTCTACATCAGTTCAGGGGCAATATTCATCTTTTTAAGATGGCTAAGTTATTTTTAACCTCTTTAAAAATTCGATTTCAGGCGTTCTAAGCGTCCTTTCGAGATGCGGTTAGCAGCATTAAATAAATTATGTTTTATTACCTCTTTAAAACTATATACATATCGACCTAAACACAGCCTATGACATAAACCACTTCCATGAGCGACGTACCAAGCTGACTATATATGGGAGCAATGGTGTTTTATTTAGACTTTAGTGCTAGTCCCTCGTTGTCCAGGGTCAGTCTGTTGTTTAGTCCGCGGTTCGCACACACGACCCGACGTTGGGTCCTATTCACAGCCCTGTCAACGTGGTGGGAGATGAGACAGATGGACCCGCAAGGTACCCTTAATTTTTGTGGCAGAGGGTCATAGATCGTACAGAACCTCTGACTAGGACAGCAGGATAGAATCTCTGACAATGACAGCTGGCAGGGGCGTACCCAGGGGGGGGATATCGGGATATATCCCCCCCCCCCGAAATTTTTGGGGATTTTGGGAAATTTTTGGGAAGGTTAATATCTTGTTCATAATGAAATTGGTACTAAACTTGCCGTAAAATAGAGATCACTACACATTAATTACGCACTGAACTTTTTTAAGGGTTTTAAATAGTTCAATGGTATTATTTTAAAGATAATTGATTCAAGGATTATTGTATTAGGGTATTTTTACCTATTGCGGTTATCGTGAGTAATTGGCGGGTGTAACCCTCTAAGAACATAAGGCAAGCACAAACTCCTGAGACAACAGTGGCCATTAATGGTGTCCAGAATATTGCCGCCATCGCCATCGTCGTCAGATGTGGCAAAAGACCATTTTACGTGAAATATTCATGGTAAAAAATCACGATATTAAAATGGGGCATACGAACGTCTTCTCACGGCCGTGTACTTTACACTTTTCGTCTGTCGGACAATCTCGTAGCAGCATCGCGGCAGACGAAAATCGTCTGTCTACGTTGCGTGAAAACCAAGTCTCTCCGTCAAATCTAGGTAGATTTATTCCGAAGATCAAACATTTTCCGGTGATCTCCACTGTCCGACATACCACTATGTGAATATGTGATATTGTTAGCCTTCGATACTTGCGTGTACATCATTGCTTTGCGGTTGCATTCTGCAGAAGTGAGACAACCTCCATTTTCTAATCCTATTCATCAACCTCGCTCATCGGATAATCTAGGACCTTATTTATATTATTTAGTCTTATATTATATAGACTTCAGGTCCAGGAGGTCTGAGGCGTGCAATAAATGAGAATGTGAGATATTATAGTCATTACTTTGAGATTAAATAGAAAAAAATATTTTTCCAAGGTTCAGAACGTATAATTCTTGAATTAGTTTCTCATCTGTCTTATAATGATAGGATTAAATAAATATGCTATTTCTTTGGTTGTGTAAAAGACATTTTGCTAAAATTCCAATGTGATCTAAAATTTTTTAGAATTTAATCTGTGAGCAGCCTAAATTAGTTCAAATTTCGGGAGTTATTCTGTTTGTTGCTAGCCTCTAAATTGCCTAAACACGAATTTACAGTTGTAATTTATGAAACTTTCCCGGGGGAGGGCCCCCGGACCCCCCGGGCCCCATTGTGTATCCCCCCCAGAAAATAAATCCTGCTTACGCCACTGACAGCTGGACAGTACCTTTGACCAGAAAAGCTCGACAGAACCACTGACTAGGAGAGCTGGACAGAACTTTTGACTAGGAGAGCTGGACAGAACCTCTGACTAGGGCAGCTGAACAAAACCTTTGACTAGGAGATCTGGTCAGAACCTCTAACTAGGACAGCTGGACTGAACCTCTGACTAGGAGAGCTGGGTGGAACCTCTGACTTGGACAGCTAAACAGAACCTTTGACTAGGACAGCTGGACAGAACCACTGACTAGGACAGCTGAACAGAACCTTTGTTTAGGAGAGCTGGACAGAACCTCTGACTAGGACAGCTGGACAGAACCACTGACTAGGACAGCTGAACAGAACCTTTGTTTAGGAGAGCTGGACAGAACCTCTGACTAGGACAGCTGGACAGAACCTCTGACTAGGGCAGCTGAACAAAACCTTTGACTAGGAGAGCTGGACAGAACCTCTAACTAGGACAGCTGGACTGAACCTCTGACTAGGAGAGCTGGGTGGAACCTCTGACTTGGACAGCTAAACAGAACCTTTGACTAGGACAGCTGGACAGAACCACTGACTAGGACAGCTGAACAGAACCTTTGTTTAGGAGAGCTGGACAGAACCTCTGACTAGGACAGCTGGACAGAACCTCTAACTAGGACAGCTGGACTGAACCTCTGACTAGGAGAGCTGGGTGGAACCTCTGACTTGGACAGCTAAACAGAACCTTTGACTAGGACAGCTGGACAGAACCACTGACTAGGACAGCTGAACAGAACCATTGTTTAGGAGAGCTGGACAGAACCTTTGACTAGGACAGCTGGACAGAACCACTGACTAGGACAGCTGAACAGAACCTTTGTTTAGGAGAGCTGGACAGAACCTCTGACTAGGACAGCTGGACAGAACCATTGACTAGGACAGCTGAACAGAACCTTTGTTTAGGAGAGCTGGACAGAACCTCTAACTTGGACAGCTGGACAGAACCACTGACTAGGACAGCTGAACAGAACCTTTGTTTAGGAGAGCTGGACAGAACCTCTGACTAGGACAGCTGGACAGAACCACTGACTAGGACAGCTGAACAGAACCTTTGTTTAGGAGAGCTGGACAGAACCTCTGACTTGGACAGCTGGACAGAACCACTGACTAGGACAGCTGAACAGAACCTTTGTTTAGGAGAGCTGGACAGAACCTCTGACTAGGACAGCTGGACAGAACCACTGACTAGGACAGCTGAACAGAACCTTTGTTTAGGAGAGCTGGACAGAACCTCTGACTTGGACAGCTGGACAGAACCACTGACTAGGACAGCTGAACAGAACCTTTGTTTAGGAGAGCTGGACAGAACCTCTGACTTGGACAGCTGGACAGAACCACTGACTAGGACAGCTGAACAGAACCTTTGTTTAGGAGAGCTGGACAGAACCTCTGACTTGGACAGCTGGACAGAACCACTGACTAGGACAGCTGAACAGAACCTTTGTTTAGGAGAGCTGGACAGAACCTCTGACTAGGACAGCTGGACAGAACCTCTGACTAGGAGAGCTGGGTGGAACCTCTGACTTGGACAGCTAAACAGAACCTTTGACTAGGACAGCTGGACAGAACCACTGACTAGGACAGCTGAACAGAACCTTTGTTTAGGAGAGCTGGACAGAACCTTTGACTAGGACAGCTGGACAGAACCACTGACTAGGACAGCTGAACAGAACCTTTGTTTAGGAGAGCTGGACAGAACCTCTGACTAGGACAGCTGGACAGAACCTCTGACTAGGGCAGCTGAACAAAACCTTTGACTAGGAGAGCTGGACAGAACCTCTAACTAGGACAGCTGGACTGAACCTCTGACTAGGAGAGCTGGGTGGAACCTCTGAATTGGACAGCTAAACAGAACCTTTGACTAGGACAGCTGGACAGAACCACTGACTAGGACAGCTGAACAGAACCTTTGTTTAGGAGAGCTGGACAGAACCTTTGACTAGGACAGCTGGACAGAACCACTAACTAGGACAGCTGAACAGAACCTTTGTTTAGGAGAGCTGGACAGAACCTCTGACTAGGACAGCTAGACAGAACCACTGACTAGGACAGCTGAACAGAACCTTTGTTTAGGAGAGCTGGACAGAACCTCTGACTTGGACAGCTGGACAGAACCACTGACTAGGACAGCTGAACAGAACCTTTGTTTAGGAGAGCTGGACAGAACCCCTGACTTGGACAGCTGGACAGAACCACTGACTAGGACAGCTGAACAGAACCTTTGTTTAGGAGAGCTGGACAGAACCTCTGACTTGGACAGCTGGACAGAACCACTGACTAGGACAGCTGAACAGAACCTTTGTTTAGGAGAGCTGGACAGAACCTCTGACTAGGACAGCTGGACAGAACCACTGACTAGGACAGCTGAACAGAACCTTTGTTTAGGAGAGCTGGACAGAACCTCTGACTTGGACAGCTGGACAGAACCACTGACTAGGACAGCTGAACAGAACCTTTGTCTAGGAGAGCTGGACAAAACCTTTGACTAGGACAGCTGGACAGAACCACTGACTAGGACAGCTGAACAGAACCTTTGTTTAGGAGAGCTGGACAGAACCTCTGACTAGGACAGCTGGACAGAACCACTGACTAGGACAGCTGAACAGAACCTTTGTTTAGGAGAGCTGGACAGAACCTCTGACTAGGACAGCTGGACAGAACCACTGACTAGGACAGCTGAACAGAACCTTTGTTTAGGAGAGCTGGACAGAACCTCTGACTTGGACAGCTGGACAGAACCACTGACTAGGACAGCTGAACAGAACCTTTGTTTAGGAGAGCTGGACAGAACCTCTGACTTGGACAGCTGGACAGAACCACTGACTAGGACAGCTGAACAGAACCTTTGTTTAGGAGAGCTGGACAGAACCTCTGACTAGGACAGCTGGACAGAACCACTGACTAGGACAGCTGAACAGAACCTTTGTTTAGGAGAGCTGGACAGAACCTCTGACTTGGACAGCTGGACAGAACCACTGACTAGGACAGCTGAACAGAACCTTTGTTTAGGAGAGCTGGACAGAACCTCTGACTTGGACAGCTGGACAGAACCACTGACTAGGACAGCTGAACAGAACCTTTGTTTAGGAGAGCTGGACAGAACCTCTGACTTGGACAGCTGGACAGAACCACTGACTAGGACAGCTGAACAGAACCTTTGTTTGGGAGAGCTGGACAGAACCTCTGACTTGGACAGCTAGACAGAACCAAGTCGCCACCTAGCCATAGTGTCAGATCGCCACCTCATAAAAATACACCAATGCCGTCAAGGTGTCACCCCATCAAATCGACACCTTTCTGCCCCGATGAGGTGGCGGGGTTACTGTATAAATGTGTAACATTTGAAATTAGCTGAGTATGCAGGTCTGCTGCAACGAGGATATTTATGTCGTACATGCTTTGTAACAAATTACAAGATAGATACAATGTGTTGGAATATAGCAAAATATTTATAAAATTGTTACGATGTGGATCATTCTTGACCAGTTATTTTTTATAATATGATAATAAAATAATATAAATAAGTGTCTCAACACATTTTTCTTCGTCAAACCTCAGAAGTGGTTCTTGTCCTTCTTTTTCAAACCTCGAATGCTCGAGGGAAGCAGCTAACTATGTGAACTAGTGAACAGAGGGCACGTTTCCTTGCGAACTATCGACGGAGCATCGAGGCCACCGGAACAACATTCGCGACCAGGCCTTGCAACCCGTTTGCTGAACAAATATGAGAACGGAAGAGTACCTATAATGAGTATGCCGCCTACAGGAAACCGCTAGAGTAATTGGCGTTTCATAACTAGCGATGCGTCAACACCGCGAGTGAACTACTTGGGCGAACCGTGAAGAGTGCGGGTTCCAACGAACACGCGGCATGAGGAAGTAAAGATCTACGGGAGTCGTGGTATGGTATATCTCGACTCGCGAGATGCCGGTTCCAACGAATACGCGGCATGAGGAAGTAAAGATCTACGGGAGTCGTGGTATGGTATCTCGACCCGCGAGAAGAAAGGGCACCAGGGAAGTCAGCAATTTCAGTTTCACTATAGAAATGAGAGGAATGGACCTTTTTTTTGATTGAAGTTGTCGGTGACTTTGCAAAATCTTTCCTAAAGAAATTAAAGAGTCTATTAAATGAAGGTGGGAATACTGGGTTTTTGATCCAGTTAAGATCGACTATACCATGTACTGCAGGACAAATTGGCCGTCAAACACCAAGAAATTGTGAGCAATAACGATTAATGTATATTCTAAAGTGAAAGTGTTTTGGCAAAATTGCAGTAAACATACTTTTGACAGTGTCGGCACCCTTGAATCCGTGTCACGAAATTCAAACACATGGTCGGAAACTGAAGCTTTAATGTAAATCAGACATGCACGCTAAAACATAAAAAGCAACGATGAAAGATCAGGTATAAAGAGGGATCTCGATGAGTTGGGCTGACTAAGGTTAAAGTACCACGAGGTTTTCTTGGTTTTTGTAAACTTTGGATTTCTTGGAGTAGAGGTGAAACGAAACACTTTGGGTACTTGGAAATCATATGGAGACCTTGTTTGCCTGGAAGTCTTATAAGACTTCCAGGTTTGAGAGGTTTGGGATAGGCTTTGGATACCAAGAATCTAATTGGAATGGGAGCAATATTTTATACTTGGAATTGGATGAGGGCAACTATGGATAATTAAGATGTGGGTTACCACATCAAAATAAAAATGGATCGCGCCTTACATGGGTGTCGGTGTTTGGTGCTTTCCCGTTCGGTGGCAAGAAGGTAAAACTCCGAGTGGCCCAAATTTATACAGGTATAAACTTCATCCGAGGCTACCATGCGGCATTTTTCCCGGATGTGCCCTCTATTACGAGTTCGAGATGAAAGGCGGATTAAAATAAAATCCACTTGGGTGTTCGGATGTTAAAAAAAAACTAACTGAACGCTTTTAATAACTTTTTAATCAACTTAGAAATTGATGTTCCATTTTTTTGCTATCAATATTATTATAACATTATGCTATTGGTTTTTGACCAGCATGAATTTTTTATGAAGTTTTATTCCTTCCCTAGGCAACTCCATCTCGGTTATTTTTCTTTCACAGTTTTCAACTAGTAACTACCATCTGAGTTTTTGTGGCTCCACATCATGTTAAGGTGATTATATCTCTTGAAGTGACACTATGAGAAATCATCTCTCCAAAATAGTACTATAAACAGTTAGAAAGGTTATTTATGCGTATTCCGTATTAATTTTGAGATGGTCACTTCCATTTAAAACACTTCTCTTGTTAAGTAATCTTAAAAAACATCTCTTACAATTTTAAAATCAAATCACGGTATTCAAATATTCATGCTCATTCCTTCTTTTCTGTTGAGCGAGGAAAAGGGGGGGAGGACATTTCTGCAGAAACATGTTTTCTTTGGTATAACCAGCTGTACAGATGTGTCCTCTTTTTTACTGAGGCCATATATGGCAACCCTACAACGAGTTGTAGATGAATTGGGATATATTCTAGATAAATTGAAGTCGCAGACACACTCCTTATCAAGAGATTTAATGTATACGAGGCTTAGGAGGTGTCTTAAAATACATCTACGTAAATCTATAAATACCCCCGTTGCAGCAGACCTGCATACTCAGCGATTTTCAAATGCAAAAACAAATTTCCATCCAACATTGCAAGATATGACATGTTTTTGTAAAGAAAAACATAAGAATGTCCATAAGAATAACATGGATATTGAGTATGTAGGTTTGCTGCAACAGGTAACTTGGTAACTTGTAACAGGTAACTTGGTGGTTTTAATTCAACATTTAGTAGATCTTAACTAGAAGAAGGCATATACCATATCTTTATCAAGATATGTTAAGAAATAATGAATATATAGCATTTTTCTATTTCCCATAAGGATAACATGGAAAATGAGTATGCAGGTTTGCTGCTACAAAAACGGAAATTTTAAGGATTCCAGACTAAAATACATTAGATCTCATCTAGATGAAGCTACAAATCAAGTTTTATTAATATATGTTGAGAAATAAGCGAGATATAGAATTTTACTTATGTCCCTTTAAGGTTAGAGTAAAGTACACCAAAATAGTCCGATGAGCGTTTATACAGTGTTGCCAGATTTCAGGGTCCTACTTAGAAAATGGTAAACATAACCTTAGAAAAGGTGTTGTTTGGCATATTTATTTATTTACAATTTCAACTACTTAAGCTTTTTTGTGAGTTGTGACAGAAACAGTTAATACTTTTTAAAATAATATCATGTTTTATATTAAACTATTGTATTTATGGTATGATGAGCAATATTATCATAAAAATACGCATAGGCCTATACCTATATCATATTAAAAAATCATCGACTTGATTTGATGTAACGATTACTACTGTACCAAACACCTATGGTTTACCTTACTTAAGATATTATTCTTTAGAGTTCATTATCATTAATTGGAAGAATATATGAAAAAGAAATTAACAATAAAAGGAACGAATTTATTTACAAAACTTTAAGTTAAATAACATCCTCAGCCCTTATGTCGCAGTCATCATCGTCTTCACTGTCATCCGTGGTGTCATCTCTTAAATTTACGATACTTGGGTCAATTAGCACGTCTCTGGCACACTGACACTCAAAGTCGGCCTCTTGAACATTTTCTGCATGCCGCACACACTTGATCCAGTCTTCCTTCGTAACATTGCCAACAGCTTCATTAGCTAATTTTTCTACATCTATTAGCTTGGAAGTATTGTTCTTCAATGCCACTTCTCTCTTCACCTGAGCCCAAATCAATTCTGCCGGATTATATTGGCAGTGGTAAGGGGGCAGACGCACCACGTCGTGTCCCACTTCATTTGCAATGTGGTCAAGTTCGTACGTCTTTTGGCCGCTTAATTACCTTGTGCAGTTAATTTCATTACTTGTGAAAATTTTATGTTTTTCCTTTCCTCAGGATTTTCCGCCAAATTAGAAAAAAACTTGAATACATTACAAATGATTTCCTTACTTTGGCTTTGAATGTCCTTCTTTCCTTTCCGCAAGCCAATGGCGTTCTGTGATTCCGTAGGCAGTTCTAAAGTTACGTCGTCATCCATCTCCATTAAATACTATTAAAAACAATGAACGAACAAGCAAACTAAACAATCTTTTCAAATGAAGGTTAAATAAATATAATATATACAGTATAAACAATATAATAATAACTATAAAAACAATATTAAAATAAAACTCTAATAAAAATCTTTCATAATGCAAACGAAAACTGCACAATGTTGGTTATGACAACAAAGTACAGAGAACTTGTTTACATTTGAAATTGTTTATTTACATTGACGTCCAGTAACATTTTATTTTGACAGTTACAAATTGGCAACAATGCTGGGCGAGGGGGGTGAGGGGGGACACAGCTGTTCGAATCATCATCGGACTATTTTGGTGAATCTAGCTCTAGCACTGGGACAACGTACTGTGTTTACCACTTTCAATATCTCGGTAACCAATTGACATAGAGCAGTGATTCAAGATACTAAATTGTTTGTTTTTTCGAGCTGAATTCAATGGTGCTTAACAAAATTTGATTATTTTAATTTTTCAATGTGAAAAATCCAAAAAACCCATTTTTGGGGGGTTTATCCCCCTTTACCCCCCCCCCTTCCAGTTGTCCGATCAGGCTGGTTTTCGAACTCATCCGAATAATTACTACTTTACACATCTGAGCCAAATTTCATTCCGATCGGGCCATTTTTGCGAGCGCTACCGTGCTTACAGACACACACACACACACACACACACACACACACACACACACACACACACATATATATATATATATATATATCTCGAAATTTGAACAAATGGTGTTTTTTGCTTCTGGGGGCCCCAAAATGAAAAGTTATTATGGTCTTGGGCTTAGGTCATACCATGAGACCTACGGTAATAGCTTCTTCCCTATAGGGGAAATTCGCTAAAACTAAAACCGGTACTTAGAATATATAAGAAGCAACTTCCCCTCATAAGTACTTCAAATTTACAGTTTCATTTGATAACTTTTGAAAAGTTTAAATTAATGTGTAAATAAAAAATTACAAATATAAATCAATATAGGTTTGTAAACTAAAAATTTGACGTTGAGCGACATTTAAGTTAATTATATAACGTAAATATTTTCGTTTCATAGCTGCAAAAGCTGTTGAGCTTTACCTAATTATGTGGAACACTCAAAATTGAGAATAAGTAACCAAACCAGATAAAAAATTCAATTCAGTTTAATATTCTGTACGTTATAACGATAGCTAACGTGTAAAGAATATTTTTTCTTTAGAAGAATGTTCTTTTCAATCATCGGAGCGGGAGTCATCGAGGGGGAACGGCGCAGAGGTCGGTCGAGGTGGTCGGCAGTCACTGGTCCGTGGAGCGCGAGGCTGCGGTCTGTCACTGCCCCGCAGGCACTCCTCGCCCTGGGACACTACCCCGGGGCCCTCCTCGCCCTGGACACTACCCCGGGGCACTCCTCACCCTGGGAGACTACCCCGGGGGACTCCTCGCCCTGGGACACTACCCCGGGGCATTCCTGGCCCTGGGACACTACCCCGGGGCACTCCTCGCCCTGGGACACTACCCCGGGGCATTCCTGGCCCTGGGACACTACTCCGGGGGACTCCTCGCCCTGGGACACTACCCCGGGGCATTCCTGGCCCTGGGACACTACCCCGGGGGACTCCTCGCCCTGGGACACTACCCCGGGGCATTCCTGGCCCTGGGACACTACCCCGGGGCACTCCTCGCCCTGGGACACTACCCCGGGGCCCTCCTCACCCTGGGACACTACCCCACGGCACTCCTGGCCCTGTGACACTACCCCGGAGCATTACTGGCCCTGGGACACTACCCCGGGGCACTCCTCGCCTGGGACACTACCCCGGGGCACTCCTGGCCCTGGGACACTACCCCGGGGCACTCATCATCCTGGGGCACTACTCCAGGGCACTCCTCACCCTGGGACACTACCCCGCGGCACTACTGGCCATGGAACACTACCCCAGGGCACTCCTCGCCCTGGGACACTACCCCGGGGCACTCCTTGCCCTGGGACACTACGCCGGGACACTCATCGCCCTGAGACATTACCCGGACCCCCCCTGGCCCTGGAACACTACCCCACGGCACTACTGGCCCTGGGACAGTGACCCGCGGCACTACTGGCCCTGGGACACTACCACCAGGAATCTTGATAAAGCTCAGGTAGAGCCATGAGATTTGGCATACCCGTTTTCTGTAATAAGGCACAAACTCGGGCCAAATTTGAAGCTTCTACCTTCAAAAACTTTCTCGTTTGAACTCAAAAAAAATCATCAGACGAACATTATTAAGCACATTTAAAATGACTCATGGAAAACTAGGCATCGTGGACCCGCATTATTTAGAAGAATATGTTTGTTTCAATGCGAGGACAAATCGTGAAGAGATATCCAGAATTAAAGGGATGTATGACACTTGTGCAATATTTGAGGCGAAACACAAAATCGTTTAAAACTTAAGGAAGACAAATTTTCACGACACTTTCTATTTCTGCAGAAACATTTTTTTATAATAATTTGGAAATTCTTTGTGGAAATTATTGTTTTTAATGAAGCCTCATAGCAGGAGATCGCTGCAATACTTAACAGCTATTGATTGAGTGAAGTGATTAAAACGTAGTGACTACCTAGTAGACACTACTATGTAGTGGTAGTTTTATCTTGAATCAGAGTGATTAAACAAACGCTAACACTTTGTAGTTATATCTACCCTGATCCAGAAATTCTGGAGATATATCTACGGCTAGTTATAACTAAACCATAGTTGTATCTCCTTCAGATGTTTACTTTCTTGTTGTTTAACAATAAAGAGGCGATAGAAATTTCGTTTGGGATTATAATTTATCACTGAATTTGTACGTATTATTTGTTTATTGCGTATTAAGACATTACGGGGTTTGAGGTTAAGGTCTATAAAATAATCTCACAATATCCGAACCAAATTAAATTTTCCAAAATAAATAACATAAAATATTCTAGATCTGGATTTGAATTCCCTTCAGCGTGTTTAATCAATAAAATACTTTTGCAAATTTTGTTCGTATTTTGTGTCGTCGAAATTGTTATAATTTGCCTTACTTTCCGTCGTTTACACGCAACATTATTTTATAATGATCTGGATGGTGCGTTCAGGTCTTTGCAAAATATATCGTTGCGTATAAATGGGCCTTTTTCCGACCGGTAAAACGACATGATTGACTTTCACAGCGTTTCCGTCTTCGCCAAAAAAATAAATAGTACAACTTATAAATGAATTACCCACAACGATTAAGGCAATTCGTGGAAGATACAAACAAAACCCTCTAGCTATAATAGAAAAATTAAAATGTCAAAAAATAAAAGAGATAAAAAATAACTTTTATAAGATGTTTTTCTTCCGCCTAGAATTAAAAAAATACATTGGTAATTTTAGACTATCTTGAATGTTAATATCAGCTCATTAACATATTTTTGTTTCTTCAAAATTGTAATGTATGTGTATTTCATTTATTCAACATTTTAGTTTTACCTAATATTCTTTTCTAAACATGCATTTACTTCGATATTCAGGGGTTAAGTGATATCTGAATAAAACTGAAGTGTGGCTGTCCCCAGACTCCAAAATAATGAAGATATAACTACCGTTGCGTAGCTTTACCTAGACTTTAATCACAACAAAAAGGTAGTTATAACTCGTTTTCAGGAAATTCTAAGTTATAACTACGGGTAGATATAACTACCTTTTTTAATCACACTAAATGAAGTTATAACTTCAAAATACTGGAGTGGTAGCACAAGCAATAACTACGTTTTAATCACTCCACTCATAATTGGAATTGGAGTAAAATTTAAAAAAAAATGTGGGGAGGGCTTGTACAATTTTTTTATTTTTATTTTCTTTAATCAACATTTATTTGGGGCTTGGATTAATCAAAATTTGGAACATTTAACCATCAAAAGTGGAGTTTTGATGCTCTGTTTTTGTTTTGCTCAACAAACTTGTCAAGGTGTCTTAAAAATAAACCTTCCTACCAAATCTAAATAAAGTCGGACAGAAAATACGGCCGCTAAAGTGAAGAAATACTCGTATATTATGTGTAACAAACCTTTAAACGCATGGCGCTTTTGGCATCTGGGGGCCCCAAACGAAAACTTATCATGGTCCCACACTGCAGAGCCACGCAGGACATGCCAAAAGCCAAAAGCTCGTTATCCTATAAGAAATTCGCTAAAACGTACTTTTATAGTATATTCCTACTCTATGCTACTCAGTTCATAAGTACTTATTATTCATCGGTTAACGTTTCACGAAACATTTCTTTTTAATATTGTGAATATTTCATCGGTATATTTTGGATTTCGTCTTGTTTGCCTACACGACTCGCGAAATTTTTTCTATAGATGTAATTAACATAATTTCGAGAATGTTGTCCAACTTAAGTTGCACTAGCGTCATACGACCCTTAAGAAACACCTCGTATAAATATCGATGAAATGGAACAGGGCCACATGCTGCAGCCGGGCGACGATGGACCACTGAGCGGCCCGCATCCAAGGACGATCACCAATTTCCACGTCATTGTCCTGTGGTTTTGTTTTCGATGTTGCTATTCAATTGTTTGACGTTGCTTGCGTGCTCTGAGCAATTATTTATTCCAGGGCCGAATTTTACCTGAATTACTGCCACTGGGTCCGAACACATTTTTGAATTTTTGGAATCGTTGAATATGTAAGTTCGATGTGGACGTATTGTGGTCGTATGGTTATTTCAGAGGAAACAAATAAATAGTTTACGGAGCTTAAGTTGGAGCTCCATCCTATATGGGCCAAAACGTATTTTTATAACGACATAACATCACCGAACATGCCATCGGGGCTTACGTAATTATTTTAGACAGCTTCTGTCTAATTCATACGTTTCCTAATTTCCCCTTTAGATTCTCGGTACCAAAATGGTCAAATTGATTATTATAACCATGACAATATCAAGATCACGGCTTAATTTTATACTTTGTACTCTATTAAAATTTCAACATTATTTTTGTATACTGAGACATTTATCTGTTTAGGCCTACTTATTTTGAAGGATATGTTTTAGCGAATTTCCCCTATACGGAAGAAGCAAAAACAAGGATCCTTCTCTGTGGAAGAAGCTATTACAGAAGGTCTCATGGTAAGACCTAAGCGCGGGGCCATCATAACTTTTCTTTTTTGGGCCCCCAGATACCAAAAACACCATCCGTTAAATTTCGAAATATATATGTATGTATGTATGTATGTATGTATGTATATGTATATATATATATATATATCGATGGGTCTGTAAGTAAGATAGCGCTCGCAAAAATGGTCCAATCGGAATGGAATTTGTATATATATATATATATATATATATATATACATATATATATCGATGGGTCTATAAGTAAGATAGCGCTCGCAAAAATGGTCCAATCGGAATGGAATTTGGCACAGGCGTAAAATAGTAATTATTTGACGAGTTCGAAACCTAGCACGTTCGGACCATCGCAAGGGGGGGGGGGGTTAAAGGGAGATAAACCCCCCAAAAATGAGCTTTTTGGTTTTTTAACATCGAAAATTTAAAATAATCAAATTTTGGGCCGTTGAATTCAGCTCGAAAAAGCAAATCATTTGGTATTTTGAATCATAGCTCTATGTCTATTGGTTACCGAAATACTTAGAGTGATAAACACAGTACGTTGTCTCAATGTTAACCTTATGGGAAATAAATAAAATTCTACATCTCCCTTATTTCTTATTATATCTGAATTAAACCTAGTAAGTGGCTTCATCTAGTTGATATCTACTGGATTATCGCAAACAATCTCTGAATTTCACATTTCCATGGCTGAAAACTTGCATAATCATTTCCATATCATTCTCATGGAGAAAATTGGTGAATGCTCATTTTAGGATTTAAGTTGAATTTACTTTATTTGAGGCTCCCTTTAAATGATTTATTTAAGAATTTGAAATTCGCTGAGTATGCACAGGTCTGCTGCAACGGGGGTATTGTAGCTACACACTTCACAATGGAATTATTTCCGAAACATGTCGGGTAATAAAATGTGTAAAAAAAGAGTACTTGAGGAATTTTCCTTCTTTCTTTTTACTACATTTAGTATCCCTAGAAGTGAACATTAAAACTAATTAGGGATATTACTTTATGTTCCTACTTTATGTGTACTTCTTCCTCGTCAATGAACACGCAATGTGTCCCCCGAGTAAAAGGCAGCCAAAAGGAGGACCTCTGGAGGACACGCGGGAGTTATTGACGTAGAGTTAATCAAGAAAAATATATTTACTTCTGTTCATCATGAAAATATATTAGGGGTAAAAGTAAACTTAATGGCTATATCTACCAGTAAGTAACCCACAATAATCCTGAAAATGTAGTGGACTACGGGGGTGGTGAAGTATCAAAATGTCTTCATATTTTTTCCAAGATGGTGGCTTGTTGTTTGTAGGTGCTTTGAACAATCCCAGTTAATTACCGTTTTTGTACGTTTATTACTGGTGTTACCTGTCTGAGTTCCTGCTACGCCAAAGGAGATTTTACTCGTGAGCTTGATGTTACGGTGTCCCAACCCAGTCACATATTTTTATCCTGCAATTTAACATTTAAATCTGCTACATTTCCAGATGGACTAATAAAACTAACCTGTCGTAACATCAATATTGGCCATTCAATTCGTCATCTGTCATAACAACGTTATGTTATAACATGATCAAGATCAAAGCTTCATACTACCAACCTCTCCACGCAAGATTTCCCGCCGTCCACAGCCCTCCGATTTCTTCTCTGCTCGATTAAAGCTTACTATATAAACTGTGTCTGAGCTATTATCCGCGCACCTCCATAAAGTAGTGAATTGAGTAGCTGCTTTGTTGTGCGCCTCTAAATGACAAACACCTGCCATGACTGTGTTAAATTGGTTCTCTCAACTGAAGAGGGTTTGAGCTGTGGGGGTCCCTGCCAACGTGAATTTCATCGCACTTGCTTAAATATTACAAAATCTGAATTCCAGCGTATATGCACAAATTAAAACTCGATATGGCTCTGTTCTAAAACGGACTGCTTACCTGCTGCAAATCAGCCCCTGACTCACTTATCATCACAGATGGCGGACGTGTTGTCCAAACTGGATACACTCCTTGGCAAAGTTGGAAAAATTGATGAGATCCATAAAAAAGTCTCTGCTATTAAAACTGAGGTGGCTTCCATCCGTGAAGGGCTGACTAACCTTGAACCTCGTGTTACTGCTGTTGAAGATAGACTATCAACAGTTGAACACACAATGGACTCCTTCTCGAACGACCACCTCGAATCCACTCTAGCTGAAATTAACGAACGTACTCGGCGCTCACGTAACATTCTGGTGTATAACCTTGATGAATCCTCTTCAAACGATATCAAATCCAGGAAGAAGCACGATCTTGAGCTTGTGAATAAGTTATTAACGCCAATTCTTCCCTCACTACCAACTAACGAAGTTAAAACCTTTCGTGTTGGAGCTAAATTACCTGGGAAACCGCGTCCACTCAAGGTCATTCTGAATAGCCAGTTGGATGTCTCCACTGCTATGAGTTCCTTTTCTTCTGATATCGCTTCAAAAGCTGATCCTGGCTTCTCCTCTGTCAGGTTATCCAGGGATAGAACTCCACGTGAAGTCAAACGTGAACTCAATGAAGAGCTCAAGAGCCGGGTATCCCGTGGCGAGAAGGATCTAACTGTTAAGTTTATCAACAATGTCCTTCAAATCATTTCAAGTTCCAAAAAACGCATTAACACCAACGTTACACCAACACACCTTAATTGCTATTTTCAAAACGTTAATGGATTGAGAACTAAGCTCACTGATTTTTCAACAAATGTTAGTACCTCTGGCTATGATGTTATTGTCTTAGTTGAGTCTAACCTTCAACCCGATATTGACTCCTCTGAACTGGATCTCACCGGCTTCAACATTTATAGATGTGACAGATCTAAGATAACTAGTTTCAAGCTCAGCGGCGGTGGTGTCTTGATTGCTGTGAGAGACAGTATCCCCTGTCAGCTACTAACTGTTACCCGCCCTTGCACATTTGAGAACATTTTTGTTTCCTGTACCTTCTCGTCCCAACATATAATATTTGGCTCTGTATATATTCCACCTGGCCAACCAGCCGCCACTTACGCTGCCTACTGCGATGCTGTTGACGATATCATTACTTCTGCCACAGAGAAGAAATAAGACAGAGGTCGCATCTAATGTTGCGCTAAATGTGTGTCACACAGTGCCGTAGAGTGGGTGCGGGGGGTAGGGGGGCGCCCGGAAGTCTATTGTCTCCCTATTGTTTTACTTCCTGGTGTTACACAGTTACCCGAAACACTACTGCCATATGAATGCGACCTCTGCTTATTTCTTCTCTGTGCTTCTGCCAACTTCGCCGATAGTATACTGCTCCTAGGGGACTTCAATCTGCCTATCACTGACTGTAACACCCTCAGCCTCCAGCATGGCGGAATCTCTGCCAACCAACTGTTTAACCTGGCATGCAATCACAATTTGCAGCAAATCAATAATATTCCTAACTACAGGGGTGTCTATCTCGACCTTGCTTTCTCCTCCATTTCAAACTCTACGTTGACTGCTGCAGAAGATATACTTCTTCCTGAGGATAGACACCATCCAGTCCTATCCATCGATGTCCCTCTTCGAATGACTGTGCGACCTGAAAATATCTCATATATCTACAACTTCAGGCAATGAAATTTGGACGCTGTCTTTAACTCCATCCAAAAACTTCCCAGTAGCCCCTTCTTTGGGCAATGTTGAGGCGTCTTTTGAGCAGGAGTTCTATGATCACCTGAACCTAATTGACAAGCAACATACTCCTCTAAAGAAAGTCTGTTCGCCCAAATATCCAAAATGGTTCTCCAATGAACTTATTCAGCTGGTTTCTCGCAAAAAGGCTGCCCACAAGATGTTTAAAGCAACCGGAAACCCCCGTCATCTGGATAACTTCCGCTCTCTACGACGTCGCTGCAAAGCCCTTGCTGTCCAATGTCATCGTGATTACACAAAGAAAATAGAAGACAACATTCCAAGAAACATCAAATCTTTTTAGTCCCATATCAATAATCTAAAAACAAGTAAAGGAATCCCCACTAGGCTGACATTTGAAGACACAATGGCTGAGAGTGCTGAAATGCGAACTTTTCTCCTGTTATTTCTCCTCTGTATTTAGTGACTCTTCTCTTCCCGTACCTACCTTCGACTTTGGTTGGAACTTCTCTGTCTCTCAGTGTAGCTTTTCGGCCCTCGACATCCAACACAAGCTTGAATCACTCGACCCAAACAAAGGACCTGGGCCTGACAACACTCCACCAAGTGTGTTGAAGTACTGTGCTCCTATTCTTGCACCCCACCTTCATGTCTGGTTTTCATCTCTTTTCAACCTGGGTGTCTTTCCTTCTGTCCTCAAGAACGGTTAGGTGGTTCCTGTCTTCAAGTCAGGAGACCGAAGCAATATCAGGAACTATCGGCCGATTGTTATCTTACCAGCTATTGTTAGTTTACGACAGCATTGTCCTGGACCATCTTATTGAAGAAATTATTTTATTTGCAGACGATAGCCTCATTTTCCTCCAGGGAATGACCTGGCCCGAGGTAAAAGAAAAGGCTATGCATGATCTTATGATAGTAAAAAAATGGTTAAGTCAAAATGTTCTTCCCTTAAATGTTTCCAAAACAAAGTTCATGCCAATATCTATAAACAAGAATACAGATTACAATTTAGATAACCTCATCATTCACGACTGTGACGATTACCGTAGTACTGTTTGTAAATGTGATTTTATAGAAAAGGTAAACTCATATAAATATTTAGGTGTATTTTTTGATGAGCGATTAAAATGGAACGATCACATTTTTTAGTTAAGAAATAAAATCCGAAAACTTCTTTTCTTTCAAACAAATGAATGAAGTTTTAACATTTAAGGAATTAAAGATGGCTTACTATGCCTACGTTCAATCTTTGTTGTCATTTGGTATAACAGCATGGGGCGGGTGTTATAAAAGTACATTAGAACCTTTAAATGTAGCTCAAAAATCTGTCTTAAAAATGGCGTTTGGGAAATGTAGACGATACCCGACTTACGCTCTGTTTGCAGAAATATCTGTCTTTACAATTCGTCAATTATACCTAAAGAGTATTTTAATTAATATTTTCAAAAACCATGGCGTCATTTTTTAAGAAATCTCCCAAACTCACAACACTAGATATTCTTCAAAAGTTGGAATCACGGTTTTGCCAATTAATTACACCTTTTCCACAACTAACTCATTTTACATCTCACACATAGTCACATAGTCTTCCGCAATATTTGTAACTTTTTTAGTAACCTTAAGATTTTTGAATGTCCCTTTCTAAGTTTGTTTAAAATCCGAGTAAATGAATTTATCTTCAGCTTAGGTACGGACAATGCCGATGCTATCATCACGGCCGATTACAGACGTGTCTGACCCGACCCTTGCACCTACTGTTTCTCCCCCCCCCCCCGGCCGCACCTCTCTCTCCTGCTTGCCGGCAGGATTCAAAATAGTTATTCCCACAAACTTTTGCTCAAGTTTTTTTTTAAGTTCTGAGTTTAGTCAAGAATTTTTTTTCATAAAACAGATATAGCAACTTTTAAATTCCCTACTTTAACCTCAACTATTCTTATTAACATTTTTTTATTCCCAATTTTGCGGTCTTACTTATCATTTGTAAAGCAACCCAGCGGACGCACAGGCAGTACCTGCCTATGTCTGCTGATTTCCTTGTCTTTCATTTTCATTAAATGCTACAACAATCATGTATTTTTTAGTTTATTTTATCATTTATAAACGATTTATGTTTACTAGCACTTTGTTATTTTTCATGTATAGTAGCTTAAGTTTGTATGGGAATAAACTTTTCTTTCATTCATTCATTCAATCATTCATTTTCCATTTCCGTAAAGTTCTATCTGATAAGCATCTGAGGTTTTCTACACTCACGCTCTACTATTACCAATCTCATTGAGTTTCAAGAGTTTACAATGTCTGCGATTGGCAATTCTTTCCAAGTGGACTGTGCCTACTTGGACCTATCGAAAGCCTTTGACAAGGTTAACCACAGTCTTCTGGTCGCCAAATTGGCGGGCTATGGTGTAAGTGGTCCATTACTGGGCTGGCTTGACTGCTACTTGAAGGATATTTTCCTGGTAGTGAAATGTGATGGATCTTTCTCTTCACCTTTTAGAGTACTCTCAGGGGCTCAGGGGTCCCTCAGGGTTCCCACCTCGGCCCTGTACTTTTTAACCTCTTTATGAATGACATCGACAATGTTATATGCTCAAAGTTTCTCATGTTTGCTGATGACTTGAAAGTCTTTGATGCTCTTTCCTCAGCTACTAGCCACACAAACCTCCAGTGCTCTCTCGATAACATTAGCGACTGGTGTAAGAGAAACGCCATGGAGCTGAACGTGCTTAAGTGTGTTGTTGTTTCCTTCAAACGGAGATCGGCCTTGACTTTCCATGACTACTTTCTCAATGGGACGGTTCTGAAGAGAGCTGACAGAGTTAGGGACTTGGGAGTAGTTATGTCACCCTCACTTAGCCCTCAAGATCATATCGACTATGTCACTGCAAGAGCCAATTCCCTACTTGGATTTATATTCAGATCTACAAGGGGATTTAACTCCCCCTATACTCTAGTTACACTCTACAAATCCCTCGTGCGTCCTATCCTTGAATACGGAGCTATCATCTGGTCCCTATGCCATAACAACCACATCAACCAGGTGCAGCAGGTCCAGAGCCGTTTCATTAGGATGTGGTTACGTCTTGGCTACACTTACTATACCACTCCAGTCAAAGATGTGGAGAATCTCTTCGGTCTTCCGCCACTCCAATTCCGGCGTCTGCATGCCGATCTGATATTCTTGTTCAGACTGGTCAACGGCCTTATCGACTCTCTGGATCTTCTAAGCCGTATTGATCTCTGCACACCAAGAGGGACCCGTTCCAAGACTGCATTCTCAAGACGTTTCCTCCCCACCCACTACGAATACAACAGCGGTCTCTGTCGACTTCAGAGGGGGGGATGCTCTGCTGCCAAGTCCCTTGACTTCTTCAACAAATCCATAATGCCCTTCAAACGGAATGTGATAGAACTCATCAATTGAGAGCTATATTGTTTATGTGCATGTATTATTAGTATAAGTATTAGCTTGCTTATAGTTTTTTCTACCTTCTTCACAATATAATTGTTCTAATTTATCTTCTAATCTTCTGAAACTGTTACCTTATTATTCGAATTTGCTACTTTGTTCATGTTACCATTTTTGTTAAAGCTTGCTTTTCTTAACTATTTTTGTTTTACTTTTGCGTTTGAAACTGTCAGTAAGCCTGCTTTGATTCTTTGGCCAACCTGAACCTGGTCTCATTAGTTGTGATATTTTTTCTGCCTGTTCGATACATATTTATTTATTAATGTTAGATCTACTATAGTTTATTTGCATGTATTATTAATTTTATATTTGCTGCACTTATTTTTTTGATGAACTCATGCATATTGTTAGATTTTTTGTTGAATGTTATATTGTTGCATGTATGATATTTATTTTGTTAATCTTGGAAATATGTTCTATTTATACATGTATATTTTCTTGTAAAATGGCGTAGTTCGTTGGTGAATAAATAAATAAATAAATAAATAATGTCGAACTAACTATTGGGAATAAACGGGGTTATACATTAACGTAAGCATTCAAAATACAGGTTGTACAAATACATTTGCTAAATGCATTAAATGGCTTGAAACTAAACCATATGAATAAAGCTAATTTATCAACTTTTATCGAAATATAGGACTCAGTAAATATCACCAGAAAAAATATTCAGAAGTATTTGTTGTATTTGTTGGTAGTTTTACTGTACAACAAAAAATTTAACTGCGTCGAATTTGTGAGATACAATATGTCTCTTATAAAAGAGTACCTAAATTGTACATTACTTGAAATAGCGACCTACCTCAGTATGTATTTTAAGCCATAAGTATGAATGACAGATAAGTGTAGGGTGTGAATGAGGCGCGATCTTGTAGTCTTGTTACAGACTAAGGCAGACTTGTTGCTTACACAGATCTGTTAATAGACAGAGCTGTTAATTAATAGCCTAACAGAACTGCAGTTTAACACACAGGATCCGTTAAAGTGAGTAGCGAGCTAATCGGCCTCGGACCTGTAGCGGCAGTGTCGAAGGTTCGAGCCCCGATGATGTAGCATATTCTCAACCCTTGTACTGTACCGGCTAACTCCCTGTTTTGCTTGATAACTTCCACGCACAGGCCTGAGGCCCACGTGGGGGAGGAGGAGGGAATGCAAGGTAAAAAGAGGCCGCCACCCTCTTTTGAAATTAAAATAGCTTCATTAAACTAAAACACAATTTCGCCATCCTCACTTAAGGAACAGTCTAATTATGAGCATGGTCTTATGTATGAATGTAGTATTCACTAGCACGGACGTTTATCTACACTGGGGAACACCGCATCCACAAGCCATCACTTATAACTATCAACAATTTGTGACCTCTAAGTAGCTGATTACGGGACACGCAACCGTTAATTTTAGCATTTTTTCAGTCTTGTTCATTTTAGCATCGCAAACAAATCACAATAATATTTATATAAACGACGTTTTTCGGAAAAGTTTCAGGACCATGGCTTTGGAGTCTTCGGTGAATTAGGAGGACTGTCACTCGGGTCGGTGCCGAAGATGTAGGAGGGCCGGGGGTGAGGCTCCCACGTTGGACTATGGAAACTGGGAATGCGTCCCACGTCCATTATATAGGAATTGTATCAAATAGGTGGAAACTACGGCTAAGCTGAGGTTAATTGGGTACATGGCGATCACACGCTATCTTCATTATCTTCCGCCGACCGACGGGTCCTACTTATAATGGGACTACGGTATTTCCTGCACCATATTCAGGAAGGTTATTACCGATTGTGTACAGAGTAACAAAATGTGATCGTCTTATTCAGGAGGATGCTATCGAATATTGTATTTAATAGCATGAATATATTAATGGGGTTCAACGTTCTGGTTAAGATTTTGATTATAGGTGAATTAATCGAATGAATTAATCCCATCCGATAGGTAGAAAACTGTTTAAGGGAAAATTACGGCCATTCATCGCTTCAATAACTCACAAAGAATCATAAAACATGGTTTTAAAAATCAGGGATTGATTCGCGAATAAAAAAAGAAATAGGAAATTCTTTGGCTCTCATTGCTGACGATGGAGTTTATGTTTTGATTTTGATTTTAGTGGACATGTGCGATCACACTGATTAGTGAAACAAGTTTCATGGCATTTCGGAATCTGAAATCTGATCCTGCCTTTAGGTAATCTAAGGGGCGGTTTGGGAGCTCGGTATTAGCGCTAGTCCGAGCCTAAGAACCGGTTATATCCAGTATTTAGGCTGACGTCCAAAAAATCGGTTTGGGAGCTCGGTATTAGTTGGTCTCGAGCCTAACTGGCGCAGGGATAATCTCGCACCTAACTTTTTTGCGTTTGGGAGTCAAGTAGACTTGGGCTCACGCCTAAGAGATAATCTAGTTGGGTTTGGGAGTCCAAGTTCGGGCCTAATAAATATTTTTTTGTCATCATAACTGGCGATTTTAGGCTCAAAAGTTAGACCTGCTAGGGGGCAGGTCTAAGTAAACATCATGTCGGTTTTATCTAATTATCTTGTTTATTAATTCCACTTTAACAAAACGATTGTTATATTTGGATTCGTCATTAAATTCCGAACAATTCCATTACCCTAAAGTAATATTTTTTAAAAGATTAATTTTTGGTTCCTGATGTTCACATTGTACTTGAGATCGCGTAGATTACTTTGCTTTAGTTAAGATTTTGACTAAACAACGGTAATATCAAACAAATTGGCCATAACAATTCGGGTATAGTAATTTATTTTCCGTTGATAAATAAATTAATACAATTTTGTAACTAAAAATATGGTGTATGATTTAGCTACGACAAAAATAGCAAATACACACAAAATTCACAACATTTCAATTATAAATTACTATTCAACAAAGCATATTTTGGATTGTAAACATTTTTACGATACTTATCAGGGTTACAAAATATATCGGCTTTTAACATCGTTAAGCTAAGCAAATAATACAGGGTGTTTTTTTTAAACGCAACCCATTTTTCAGATTGAATATTGCACATATAAATATGAAATCAGTATTGTTTTATTAATCCTTACATTTTATACAACTTATTATTTAAGTTTGATCATATTTAGCTTACATTATATGTGTTCAAACAATCCGTAATTGGCATTTGTACAAAGTTGTGTTCTCTCCATCAAATTCCTATGCTCTTTCCGTCGAATTCCCAAACATGTGTTGCAAGGTACGTCTTTGAATTTCTTGCATTAAATTTGATTTGTTTGTTTTGAGGTGCTGAATATCCTGTGATTGTTTTCGTAGCCCTTAATTTTTATGTATCCCCAAAGAAAATTATATATGTAGTGGGGAAAAACCTGGGAATCTTGGGGGAAATAATCCGTCATCGATAAAATTAAGTTTTGGGTTGCGTTTGAAAAAAAAACACCTAGTAACTTATTTCAAGAACACTTCTAATTTAAAGTCTGACGTTATTAGAAAAGTACACCTGCTCCCCCTTTCCGCAAAAGAGTGAAGATATTGAGGCAAAAAACATTCCAACGAAATTGCGCAGAAGCGCTGAGCAGTCGTTATCAGTTGAGTTCCTTCCGTTTTATACTACTCTGAAAGCCAGGTGCGTTGTAACTGTGCGGAGTGTAGGGTGAGTTGGTGCCGGTAACATCAGCATGGAGTACCTTGACTATTTGGACTATGTTAGGATATATTCACCTCGGATACAACCACCTCGACATCAAAATTATAATCCATTCAATTTGGTGTTCGCTTCTTCTCTTTATCAGCCATGTTCTCTCGCACTTACTCAAATCCCAATGAGCAAAAATACCCCCGTTGCAGCAGACGTGCATACTCAGCGAATTTCAAATGCAAAACAACATATTTCAATCAAACATAGCAAGATTTGACATGTTTTGGTAAGCTCCATAAGAATAACATGGGGAATGAGTATGCAGGTTTGCTGCTACAGGTATATTAAAACTGGGTGGTTTTAATTCAATATTTAGTAGATCTGAACTAGAAGAAGCTATTTACCAAGTTTTAACAAGATATGTTGAGAAATAAGCGAGATATAGAATTTTACTTATTTCCCATAAGGTTAACATTGGGACAACGTACTGTGTTTACCACTTTCAATATCTAGGTAACCAATGGACATAGAGCAGTGTTTCAAAATACCAAATTGTTTGTTTTTTTGAGCTGGATTCAATGGTGCCCACTTATTTTTCTATGTAAAAAATTCAAAAAACCCATTTTTGGGGGGTTTATTCCCGTTTACCCCCCCCTTCCGGTGGTCCGATCGGGCTGTTTCACGAACTCGTCCAATTGATTACCACTTTACACGTCCGTACCAAATTTCATAAAGATCGGACCATTTTTGCAGCCGCTATCGTGCTAACAGACATATATATATATATATATATATATATATATATATATATATATATATATATTCGAACGAATGGTGTTTTTTGCTTCTGGGGACCCCAAAATGAGAAGTTAACATGGTCTCGGACTTAGGTCTTACCATGAGTAATACCGTAATAGCTTATTCCTTTAAGGAAATTCGCTAAAATGAGCTAAAAATAAGTTCATACTCCTATTAAAACTGTTATCAATACATCGAAACTTGCCAACGGTTTCATATCAATACGAGTTAAAAACTTTTTTGAAATAATTTTAAAATTGTTAGGAACTTGTATTAAAACAATTTTAAAATTATTACGAACTTGTATCAATGTCGATCGTTAAATAACTTATATCAGAACAATTTTTAAAATGTTTCAAAGTTATATTAAAACTAGTATTAATGTAATTCTGTAAAACACATATTAAAATGATTTCAAAACAATTTTAAAAGTGTTAAAACCGATATCAAAACTTGTAAAGTTTGAAGTCAAATAACTTGTATTAAAACAATTCAAATTTGTTTTTAAGTCTTGTTAAACTTGTTTTAACACATTCTTATATTGCAATGTTTTAAAAGTTTATTAAAATGATTTGTAACTCATTTTCATGCTCATTAAGTAGCAGTAACAATTTGAAAAACAAATGAAAAAGTAGCAACACTTTTTAATAGGCACAGTTTTTTAATTGAAAAAAAAACATAAAAACAACAAATTAAAACTACAATTTCAAACTACTCTCACTGTGTCATCCACCTACCCCAACACTTCACAGTAAACTGATAACGAGGGCTGTAAACTCCCCTCACCACGCACAACAATAGGGAGCTTTTGTTGTTGTCATCGTCGATCAGGTGTTTCGCAGTTGCCGCCGCGAGCCCCAAAACCAAAATTCCCCGCGATTCCCTGTCCATCTAGCCACACTGCCACTTAGTACCGACTAAAGATGATACCGAACCATTTCAACTTGGTCGCGAGCTCCCAAGCCCGACTTTTGCTACGTGGACTAAAGTTAGGCGCGCCTAAAGCTAGGCGCGTACTAGCTGGGCCTGAGCTCCCAAACCGCCCCTTAATTAGCAACCAGCAAAACAGTGCTCGATGCTCCTGTCTTAACCGATAATAACTTGCGGACGTTTGGCAGCCCTAAAGTCACTTTTGCTACCCTTCACATGCCAATTAAGTTATAGGTATTTTCTACAGTTCAGTAGTAAATATGTTTGTCATCCCCAAAGATCAATGTTAAAATTTGACTAAATTGCATTGAGGAATCATTATAAATACCTATAAATGATTGTGCGCCCATTTGAGATTCCCCATGTACTATATTAATTACTGTAGGTAAATTTAAAAAAATTGTATTATAAATATATTTTTAACAGTAATAATTTACTACCGTAAGTTAATATGCTTAGAATTCGTAGAAAGCTTTCATGCAGAAACGAAAAGGACATTTTCATTGTTTTAAAATAATATTATGTAATAACAATTTTCAATCAAACTTATGTTTTAAGGAAGTAGATTCAACCGATTGCAATCTGCTGTAAGGCGAATCCAAAGCCCGATGCTATCACTACTATCTCTACTGGCCGCACTACTATCAATTAAGATAACTCGGCTTATCGGAAGCATCAGTCACCACACTGCGTATACATGCGTGCGTCCACTAACCTTGTAGGGATGCCAGTCCAGGATCTTTGGATGAAAAATACAAGCTTACGGCTTACAACAAAATCTTTCTACGCACGGGATCAACGCAACGTATGTCCGGTATTCTTCCTGCCATGGAAAAGATCATGCTCATGATTTCTTAAATAATTCTCGCTACAGTACTTAATTTTTTCTCATTATTTATTTTTATCCTTTTAATTGGGGGAGGGCCTCCTGGGCCTCTATATACGCCACTGGTACCGGTATTTGTAAATAATTACGGTACTCGTAAAAATCCTTTATTACTCGATACAACAGCATCGAGTCTCCTGATAAAATAAAAATGCACCCACCCTCAGTTGCACGAAAAGAAAAAAAAAAATAACTACTTCAATGAAGAACGAAAACAAGATCCGTTTTATGCCGTTAGATTGCTCAACTACAATTTGTTTTTTCACCCCTGAATAATACCAAATTCCGTTTTGCCAACCGAAGTAACACCTCTCGCCACATTGACGAGACCGCCAGGTTCATCTAATCACGCTAACTAAATCATCGCTATTCGATCCGACCATCGCATCGGCTGTACAAACCAGGGAGAGCCGCATTGTGGCCGAGGTTTACTTTAGCTAATTTATAATTCACCGGCAAACACACCGCAGAGTTACCGTGTTCCTTATTAATGATCAACTTAATTTGCAGCTCGATCGGCGAAGATGTGAGCAGCTTGCAAGCCCTGAGAAGATAAACGGCCAAAACATGCATGTTCGACATGAAAATAGCGCAATATGAGTTGATGAAGTGGAGATTTTTATTATGTAATATCAATGATGATATTGACGATGATGAAAACGAGCTTTTAACAAGCTTTTAAAGCTTAAGTAGAAACTATTAAGAATTCGTAGTCAGAGCACAAAAATATGTTAAATGGTTCCCAAGATACAACGTATTCCGTATGTATAAATATCACAAAAATGTACACTATTTTGAAATGAATAAAAGTAATTGATTTTTGTTTTCCTCAAAATTTACCTCTCAATAAAACCTTAAACACGATATTAATTTTGCCATAGTTTACGAAGGAAATGTCAAAATTCAAACCCAAGGCCTCCATTTCTGGAACGCCCTATATTTCACTTCTAGCTCGATCAACCCCTTTTATTGTGATAAATCTAACAAACAACTGCGCCAATTTTCATCAGGCGATTGACAGTTTTTTCCAGCCAAAAAGAGGTTTTTTTTTAATAAAACGGCCTTTTCGGACCGACCACTGTGGGCCGGAGTGAGGCAAACCAGAGGTTATGGAAGAACACGGAATTAGGTCATGTTCGCAGAATATCGCTATCGTCGCAAACCTTTTTTGGTAGACCGCATTTCAACATTTTTTTACATAATTGCTACCTGTTATCCTATTCACGATACCGCGTAAATAATAGACAATGCTATAAAATCGAAGAACGGATTTTTTATACAGTACCACATTTGCCTCGCAGTGACAAAAAAGAATGTATTAATTTCGATTCTCAAAATAGTTTATATGGACGTATATAGATGACTAATGGAATGTTAAAGATTTAAATATTTGTTTCCAAAAATAAGAGATAACTAGGAATTTTTGACGCAGCAATCGAACTCACCCTTTGCAGCCCGTAATTAAATATATCTGTTTTGGTCAGGGGGTGTGACCCTTCGCCTCTCGCTTCCATAAGTCTCTTCGTTGAGTAGTTTTTAACCCGTAACGTATGTATAACTTTGCTTAATAATGATCAAAGGAACTATATTATAATACAGCACATTATATATTATAACTATATTTTACACTAAATGTATCTGAATATTATGAAGACTGAAAAGAAACTCCTTTGACTAACCATTGTTTTTCAAAGGTGTTTTTTAAAGTCTAAAAAGTAATAATTTATCCCTTTATATGGACTTATTCGATGGCCTTTTTTTATATCCACCGAAATATCCATGTTCCCTAGCGATAAAATTGCAAACTATCAAAGAACTACATAATATAATCGAAGAACAAGAAAAACGGGGCAATCATTTTTGGACGATTTTGCCTAACAGGATCCTCCGTGCATGAATAATGGCAGCATTTCATCTCCAATAGTTTTTTTGTGTAACTGTCGTTTCGTCCCCAAAGATTTGAAGATAATCTTTTCGGTCGAGGACATAAACCGCTACTTTCTTTACCCAAGGGAGGAAAAGAACAACTTCCGCGAATCAAGTTGCCCTAGTGCCCCCGAGGCTAGGAGCCATAAATCTGCCATAAATCGAGGTGTACACACATGCAAAACTGATTTAAAAAATCAGCAGTAGGCTAATGTTGATATTTTAATATCAACGTGTTTATAAAATAATAACTCAATACTTTTATGTATTTTGATCACTGCACCTTTTACGTATTTACAGTTAAAATAAAAATATGTGAAAATGAAAAATCTCCATTTTTTTGGATTTGTAAAAAATATAAACAGTTAACTTTTATGTTTCTTTAGAATGCTGGTGCCAGCTTGTATTTAACTGCACACCGAAGAAACCCACCGCTATACTCTATGTAAGAAACACATATCTTGAAGAAGGGGGCCCTAACTAATTTAGCCCCGGGGCTCCCAAAGATATCATTACGGCCCTTCATCGACTACATCTTAATCGGTAGTTTTTTACTGTGTACGACGAAAAGTGTATTTTCTTGCTCCGTGCATTTAAAACCAATTTCTTCAAAGCATTCGTCCAACTCATGGATGATACATCACTGCGTATTCAATAATGCGGCCAATTAACGATTTAAATTCCACCGTAGGGAGATGACGGTGAAAGTAGGGTTGGATGACCATGTCGGTAACTCCGGCGCAGATCCGGTCTATTGTGAGCGCGATATTGGAGCGCGGAAACGTGAGTCCAACGGCCCAGGACGACGCAGGCGCACCGCACAGCGCCGCGCCGCCACCGGCAGTTCACATGGCTGCGGATGGGCCCATGGGAGGGGTCGTGAAAAAAACGCCGATGAGTCGACACGTGAGAAACTCGATGGATCTCAACTGAGACGTCGATTCATATTTTTCATTATTCTGAACAGTAGTAACTAATACATTAGACTCCCTTTCATCCGGACACCTATAAAGCGGGCATCAGTTTAACCGGACTACTCTCGGCGGAAGTCACATCTTTTTAACCGGACAATTTTTATGAAAACATCGGTTTAACCGGAATTGATCGGCAGGAAATTGACGGTGCTATATCGACGATTCTTGTAGAAAAATATTTGAGACCATCAATGACGAGTCTAAATACTATGCTCTCTTCAATTTAAGTAGGATGAGATAGTTTTTGAGTGATTGAGGAACAATATCGGTGATTCCCACGGGAGATGTGTAACAATCAAACTATCGTAAAGTATCTAATTTTTAATGTTTGAATTTAATAATTAATTTTAGGGCGCGTCGGTTTAACCGGAAAACCCGTTATTCGGTCAGGCTTCGGTCCCGAGGCGTCCAAATAAGAGGGAGTCTACTGTAATAGAATATTTCGGTTATATGAAAAAACGCCTGACAATCCGTGAGCGTATTTAAACCTAAAAATTGTTGGGATTATCGTTACAGGTCCATTCATTTTTTTTCTATAAAGGGAGCTAAACATATCCACTGATTGCATTCGTTCCAAAACTTTAAAAATATATTAAATTCAGATACTTGACTTAGAGAGTGGCTACACGCAAAAACTTGTCAGTTTATTGAAGAAATGTAAAGGATGTTTTTTAATTTAAATATTTTAAACGATATGATATTAGGCTACACTTAACCTGTGAAGAAAGTATTTAGGCCGAAATTAAAAGTTCCAAATCTTCAAAATTTCAGTTATTCAAAATTATTCATATTGCATTATACATTAATCATCAGTATTACCATATGGCTCAATCTTGATTGTCTCAAAATACCATAAACTTATAAATATAAAAAGTCATATTCGTCCAAAATATAATATACTGTTGGCTACAAGCTCTTAATTTTTATAGCCAAACTAGATATTATACCCGTGGCTTCGCCCAGGTTCAAAATAATTTGAAACAGCTGGTATTGCTCCTTCACCGTTTTTTTTAATATTTTAATTGGAATAGAGTTTATTAGCTTAGATTCATCTGTCTGGATGGATACGTTGTTACAGCTAACTTATATAATATGAAAAACAAACTCATAAACTTTCAAACTTAGAATATTAGTAGGTTAACAAACGAAGGTCCCTCTAACAGGCTTCGGTCCCGAGAGGTCCGGATAAGAGGGAGTCTACTGTAATCGAATATTTCGGTTATATGAAAAAACACCTGACAATCCGTGAGCGTATTTAAACCAATCAATAAAATAAATATATACCGTATAGAAGAGTACATCGATTATTAAAAAATCATTAATAGCCTGCCTTGGAAAAAAGTTTGGTTTGTGGCTTTAACTGACTAGGTTATGATAGGGTTTGTAGCCTATATTATCTCATATCTGTTTAATACAATCCATTATTTTAATGTCATTTTGTAGGAGACTTAACCTGTAATGTCAGCCCCACGGCTTATGGACTCTATGGAAACGTATTTCCACAATGGAAATGGAAATATATTTAATCACGTAGATGCTCTTCGGCTGTAATCCTTTAATTTTCATAAGAGCCCCATAAAAAATGTTAGTTTTAAATTTTATTCTTTTGGTTCTCAATTTCATTCTATTTTTTCAATAAGAGAACTAAGTAGACATCCCCAGAGCCGAACCCGAAAACACGACCTTAAGTTGAATGACCACACGATTAGTTTAAGAAGAAGGTGAGAAGAAGGAGTGCCTCAAAGTTAACATTGGTCATACCCGAGGATGTTTAAACATGGCGCCTGGCACTTCCGGCGATAAGGACTATAAGAGGACTTCGCTAATGAGGGAGTTGCTGACCGGAAAACCGCGCGCATTCCGTGAGCCGCGGCCGCTCGCTGCGCGGACCAGCGATCTCTATAATACAACAAGTATTATAGAGATCGCTGGCGCGGACTCCGAGCTAAGGGAAAAGCCGGATATATAATGGCCTTTTTAAAACTTTTTATTAGAATGTTTGCAAAGTTTTATTTAACTTGAATGACGTTTTTTCAGCGATTTTGAGTGACATTTGACTATTTCTATTTACTCTTTCTGTTCATAATTACATTTTTTGTATATTTTAATCAAAATTGCCATTTAGTACATTACAAATAAAAAAGAGAGAGGGTGTCTCATGTGGATCAGGTATCTTAATGTGTGTGGCCGCTGAGGAGTGAAGTGAAAACTGTAAACAACTACTTATTATTTTCTAATGAAATTTTTACCAGATGTTGTTCTGGATAGTACTTAGAAGGTTTGTGTGTATAAAGAACATTGTACAATTATTTATGCATGAACATTTTAATTTTTTACAATAAAAATCCGCTTTTTAGTAAAATTTATCATATTATTGAAAAAAGGTCTACCAACATTGCGTTTGTTAAGTTAACATAGTTCCAAAATACAGAAATGTTCATTGTTATGTAGGAAAGCACTTCTCGTACTATGTTGATGAACAAAAAGTTATTCATAATTGAAAATTAAATACAAATTCTTACAATTTTAAAAACTACCCCAAAATGACCCAAATTATATTTGGATAAAATTTCCTCATAGTAGTGTAAATTTGAGGTTTATACATAATTAAACCCACAATTGAAAAAATGGCCCAAAATTTTAAAAGTTTTGGTCAAATGGTTTTCACGTCCAAAGGTCAGTTTTTGCACCGAGCCCTGAACCTGCCTTTAACCTGGCTAGTAGTATGTTTCCGAGCTGACACCAAAAGCGCGTCCAGTGGAGTAACTTTTTTTGACCATCATATTTTTATCCATGGTATGTTATGATAGTAGTATATTTCCGGGCTGACGCCGAAAGCGCGTCCGATGGAGTAACTTTTTTTGACCGTCATATTTTTATCTCTGGTATATTATGGTACACTAACTTTGTGTTGATAGTGACTGGTGAATTAATTTGTAAATTTTCCGCAAAAGGTATATACTGGAGTAACTTCTTTTTACCGTCACATTTTTATCCTTGGTATGTTATGGTACACTAACTTTGTGTTGATAGTGAGAGTGCCGTGTTGTTGACATATTGGTGTGTATTACTTAAGTATATCTGTTGTATTAATCCATCTAATATTATTTCTCGGAAATCCTAACCATTTAACATATAATAAATTACCCTTCTTTTTAATAACCTTTTCTATTAAATACATATCTTTATACTTTGTTTTTAGTAATTCATGCTCATAAAAGCCTCCCCTAATAATGTTACCATCTTCATCTTTAAGTATATAAGTTGTTGGCATAGTATCTTTTACTTCTGCTATAGCAAATATTTCTGTTGTGTTATTTGGCATGTAACCCTTACTAAATATGTGTTTATATTTAGAAAGTCCTACACTATCTCCAATTTTAAATTTATTCTTTTTAACTAATAACTTTCTAGACTTTTTAGCAATGTTTTCGTGTACTTGTTTAGAGTTTTTCGCTGTAACTTGATTTGGTTTTATTCCAATTGTTCTGTGAACTTAATTATTATATTTCTTAATTAGTTTGGGAATTAAGTCTATCCATTTATAATTACCTTGAGCACTAAACTCTCTGTAGAGCCAATTTTTCAGTGTCCTTTGAGATCGTTCAACGATTGCTGCTTTTTTTGTTGAATAGGTATGGTAATGATTAATTTTTAATTTATTCATTAATGCTTTAAAATGTTTATTAAAAAATTCTTTCCCATCATCAGATTGAATGTTTTTAACATTTTGTGGTAACATTTTCTTAATTGCCTCTGTTACAACTAATCCTGTTTTATTTTTTAATGGAATAGCATAAGCTTTTTTAGAAAATGTGTCAATTAAAGTTAAAATAAAATCAAAACCAGAGTTTTCCTTAGAATGTTTTTGCATATCAATAAGATCGATTTGTAATGTTTCATTAATACCTATTAATTTAAATGATCGTCTTGGAAAATGTTTTCTAGCTGGTTTATGTAATTCATAAGCTAAATTTGTTTTATTCATTTTTATTTATGCATAACTTAATTCATCAATATTTTTTGTTACATAGAAAAGGTTTTTATTAGCGCCCATTAATTTACCGTCTTGATCTCGCCTATCAACATAATTTGATGGTAAATATGGTTCCCCATCAATTGTTCTTAACCCACTTAAAACTGATGGATCAGCGCCTAATAATGTTGGATTATATTCGATTAATTTAAAAACTTTATCTTTAAACTCAAACAGATTATTTTGTTCGTCATACTGTACAATTTGATTTATAGTAGCGGCATCAGATCCTAATTGTCCCGGTGAAATATTAGATATTATTTTATTCCTAGCATCGTATTTACTATCATCATTAATAGTAGTTATGTTTGTTTCTTAATTACACAATCATTATCATACTCACCGGGCAATACATGTATTATTTTTCTATGTAAACATTCCATTCACGAACAGTATGTTCATTTATTTTTTTAGTGTGAAGTAATGGGATTTGACATAAGTTGACACAGTCATTAAACAATTTACCTGGTTTTATTTGTCTTATCATTTTATCCTCATCATCCCATTCATTATTTTTTTATTCTAAAAATTCATATTTCTCATTACCTTGTACAAAGGTATCATTTTTTCTCGTAACGACTTGTTCTAAAATTGGAACGTCGTTAAATTTTTCAGCTTTAGCTACATTAGTAATTATATTATTTTTAGCATCAAATTTACCATCTTTTAATTCTAAAAATTCATACCTATTATTACCTTGCATAAAACTATTTTTATCTCTAATTAAAACTTGATCTAATGTTACTGCTTCGTCTGATTTTTCTGCTTTACCTAAATTACCTATTTTATTCATATTTGCATTCCAAACATTATCCTTTAACTCTAGAAATTCATATTTATTATTACCCTGTACAAACCCTTTATCTTTACGTAATAAAACTTGTGATAATGAAGGTACTTCATTTGGCTTTTCAGCCTCTTTTAGTTGGTAATTTTTTAAATTTCTAGCATTCCATTTATTATTTTGAGCTTCTAAAAATTCATATTTATTATCACCTTGAATAAAAGTGTTATCTTTACGTGTTAGTGTTTGATTAACAGTAGCTACATCGTCTCGGTGTTCTCCCCTTTTTATGTGAGAAATGTTATGTTTTTTACCATTCCAATTATTATCCTTATCTAATTCTAAGAATTCATATTTACGTTTACCTTGTATAAAAGAATCACCTTTTCCCATTAAAGTTTGTCCTACTGTTGAGATATCATATGGTTGACTACCATATTATACTGAAATAATTTAATGATTTAAAGCATTCCAGTCACTGTCTATTAATTGTAAACTTTGATATTCTATACTTCTTGCTTCTGAATGTTGTGAATATGGGTTGTAAAGGCGATAAAATTTATCTATAAACATATCTTTTTTTATAAAAAAAATTTTTGTTTTATTAAAATTAACTTAATGTTTAGGGGCTTGATAAATAATTCCACTTTCACGCAATTCTTCTATAATTGAATTCATTTCGTTATCAACACCGTATTTCCAGCTTGCCTTGATAACCAAAGTAATTTTAATCGATCTACAAGTTCATTAGGGTCATTCCAATAAATATAAACTAATGGTATAATTTTACCTTCCGTCGTCCAGCTCGGTGTAGGTCAGAGTAGCGACCTAGGTTTCGGTGCGGGTTTGCACTATCTTCAGGCTTTTACGAGAAGTTCAGTCCATTGGACGTCGTTATTATTAAAGCTTGCACATAAAGTTTGACGAAAAACATTTAAACACAACACATACAAAAACCGATCGGTACATATAGACGTATAAAATTTAACGGACACACGACGCAACTTGTTTACCGGCCGCGGCGGTGGACATCCAACTCACAACTGATGCGCTTTCGGGGCGGACGACCTGACCTTTGATCGCTGTGTTGTCTAGGTGTTCCATTGTTCCTAGATTGCGTCGTTAGCACCGCTTGGTTTTCTATGATTTTATTGAAAATCAAATTAGAGCTGTGGTGGACTTGGTCGTTTAACAAGTTAGCAGCGTCCGTTTTAGCAGCTCGATAGATGTGAAATTCCTCCATCGTATCTAACAGAAAACCTTTTTTGCATAAATTAAGAATTTTTATATTTTCATCAATTTTCCCCATTCTGTGCTCATCGTCAATCAGGTGTTGGGCGAATGTGGATTTCTGTTGTACAAGTTTAGGATTCGGTTTATGTTCTTTTATTCTTGTAGTAAAAGAGCGGCCCGTTTGGCCTACATAGTATTTATCACATTCTCCACATTATAGCCTATAAACACCTGTTTTGTTTAGTTTATTATTATCCAGAGTTGATTTTTCATTAGGCCTACATAAAATTCGTTCCAGTTTATTTGACGTTCTAGGAGCAGGGATCAAATTAAATGTTTTTAATTCTTTGTTGAGGAGATTGTGGAGTCTATGACCATATTCTATGGGAATGTATTTTGGGGGTTGTTCATCAGGGGATTTTGTGCTTTTATTCCTGTGGTACTTGTTTATTAGTTGATCGACCATTTTACTTTGATATCCATTGGATAACAGAAATCCACATTCGCCCAACACCTGATTGACGATGAGCACAGAATGGGGAAAATTGATGAAAATATAAAAATTCTTAATTTATGCAAAAAAAGGTTTTCTGTTAGATACGATGGAGGAATTTCACATCTATCGAGCTGCTAAAACGGACGCTGCTAACTTGTTAAACGACCAAGTCCACCACAGCTCTAATTTGATTTTCAATCAAATCATAGAAAACCAAGCGGCGCCAACGACGCAATCTAGGAACAATGGAACACCTAGACAATACAGCGATCAAAGGTCAGGTCGTCCGCCCCGAAAGCGCATCAGTTGTGAGTTGGATGTCCTCCGCCGCGGCCGGTAAACAAGTTGCGTCGTGTGTCCGTTAAATTTTATACGTCTATATGTACCGATCGGTTTTTGTATGTGTTGTGTTTAAATGTTTTTCGTCAAACTTTATGTGCAAGCTTTAATAATAACGACGTCCAATGGACTGAACTTCTCGTAAAAGCCTGAAGATGGTGCAAACCCGCACCGAAACCTAGGTCGCTACTCTGACCTACACCGAGCTGGACGACGGAAGGTAAAATTATACCATTAGTCTGTCAAAATCCAGTTCAGGGGCAAATCAGTCATACAAAATGGCTAAGATACCAATAAATATAGTCAATTTTATTACCGGTTACTTCTCTTAATCCCTCACCAGATATAAGTTTGTTGAATAGGGGTTTAATTACATTTGTATATTTATGATAACCTTTTAAATGGCCATTTGTAAGCTCTAATATTTCTTTATAGGTTTTTAAACCACATTGTGTATTCTCCTTAGGTTCTTTGAGGATTAATAATTCCCAAAGACCTTTTGTACCTTTAAATATTTTATCTCCTACTGTTTTGTCGTCATTAGCGATTTCAACCTGTTTGTCCACGATATAAAATTTATTTCCCTCACGTCTAATACCGTATGTAGTATCTGTTATGTTACTTTTATTAAGAAAATTTCCTAAATATTGTGGTACCAATAGGCCAAAATCTAATTTTAATGGAGTGGGTGGTATTAGTTGTGGTATTTTTAGAGGGCGTTTTAGGTAATTAAGGCATGGGGTTATAGCATTGTGTTTATTTTACCTATATGAATATTATTAAATGTAAAGTTAGCTTATAAAATTTTATTTTCTTTATTTATACAGACATTTAAAATTAATTTTCTACTAGATTTATAAATACTAGGATTATCGGATTTCAATTTATTGGTTAACATTAAAGGACCAGGTAGCGGAAACTAGGTAGCCGAAAGCATAGCATTGTGTTTATTTTACCTATATGAATTACTAAAAACTAAGTATAAAGATATGTATTTAATAGAAAAAGTTATTAAAAAGAAGGGTAATTTATTATATGTTAAATAGTTAGGATTTCCGAGTAATAAGAATAGTTGGATTAATACAACAGATATACTTAAGTAATACACATAAATATGTCAACAACACAGCACTCTCACTCTCTCACTATCAACACAAAGTGAGTGTACCATAACATACCAGTGATAAAAATATGACGGTCAAAAAGGTTACTCCATCGGACGCGCTTTTGGCGTCAGCCCGGAAATATACTACTATCATAACATACCATGGATAAAAATGTGATGGTCAAAAAAAGTTACTCCATAAACGGACGCGCTTTTGGCGTCAGCCCGGAAATATACTACTATCATAACATATCATGTCGGTGCAAAAACTGAACCTTCGGACGTGAAAACCATTTGACCGAAAACTTTAAAAATTTTGGGTCATTTTTTTAATTGTGGGTTTGGTGGCGTAAAAACGCTATATTTACACTACTTAAATACTCTAATTTGGTCAAGTATAAACAGAATAAACCCACAAAAGCTATAATAAATAAATAATAGAATAAATAAATAAATAATAGAAAAAAGTCTTAGAAGGAGGCAAGGAAACAAGTTTCGTAAAAGAGTTTAAATGTTTAAATTGGAGGTAACGTACTTTAAATCAACGAATTAATAACTAAATAGAAAATCACTTTTTTCTTAGTGTCGATAACTTAGATTAGGCTACTTTTTTGAAAAAATAAACGGTTATCCCATGTTTGAAAAAATAAATTAGAGGCAACAAAACCCATTAAAAAGTAATAAAAAATTGTTTGGTTCTAAAATAATTTAAAAAACCTCACTTAATCTTCTTCTAGATCAATAAACAAAGCTATACAACTTCCCGTTTTAAAAGTCTTGCACTAACAAGTCGAATCCAATATCTTATTTTCTTTTCGCCATACAATGGTGATACGAAAGGCATGCTACTGCTACACGTTACCTTCCCGACAACCCCATGACGACTGAGAACAAAATGTTTGGACAGTTTGGTTAGTTTTGTTAGGGAGGGAGAGGGTTCCACGCTCGCTGCGGATTCGCACTGAACGATTGCTCGTGTTTACAGAGGTCCGGCGAGGGCTAGCGATTTCGCCGCGATTCGAATCGCTCGTGTGAACTGAGCCGTAAAATCACCTTACTAGGAGGCGCAAATTGGAAAATAAGTAACCAGTCCCGTTGCAGCAGACCTGCATACTCAGCGAATTTCATATTCCTAGATAAATAACTTAAACAAAGCCACATATCAAGTAAGGTCGATATACTGTACGTCCATATACAGTGTGTAAAAAAAGTCCGTCCCCCCCTCCTTAATTTTTTTGTTTGTTAAGATAAACAATTAACCTTTGGGGAATGATACTAATTCAACCCAAATTATTTTTTGACGTTACCAAAAATTTTGAGTATCCCCCAAAAATGTGGGATTTTGGGGGCAACTCAAAATTTTCAAATGCAAACCCCTTTCGAGTGACCCCTCATTTTAAAGAGCATTCAAAATGTAGATGAATGGTGGAAATTGGAGGTCTCTAACGTGTTTCTATTAAAATTGACAGCTTGTCAAAGTTTTGAATACAACGCATCCTTGAAAACTGGAGTCTAGGACATTTGGAGTTTTAATTCAGCTTTGGTGACGTAAAAATGAAACGAGCCTGGGAAAAATGTTATTAAATGAAAAAGTAGTCTCTTTTGGTGATATTTAAAATTTTGAGTGTCCCACAAAAATGGGGGATTTTGGGGGCAACTCAAAATTTTCAAATTCAAACCCCTTTCGAGTGACCCCTTATTTTAAAGAGCTTTAACAAAATAGGCGATTGGTGGAGGTTGGAGGTCACTAACATGTTTCTATCAAAATTGGCAGCTTGTCAAAGTGTCCAGGAATCGTATTCAAAATGTTGACAAGCTAATTTAATTTAAAGTCAAATTTTTCGTTTCGCGGCCGGCAAATCTCTCAGTAGCATCAGCGCCGGAAAATCTCTGTCGCATCGCGGCCGTCAAGCCTGTCTCAGTATATAATCAGTTTACGTGACCATCACATTATCTTGTTGTTTGATGGCAAGAATGCCGCTCGCTCGTTTGGCGGACGGAGAATAGCTCACTCGTCCCGCGGCCGAAAAATCAAGAGGCTCATTTCGTGGTCAGAAAATTGCCTATTTGTTATGCGGCCGGCAGAACTCTTGGTCGCATTATGGACAAGTCTCTCGCTCTTTTCGCGGCCGTCACATCTATTGGTCATATCTTGAACAGATAAGTCGTTGCTGGCAGGCATATTTTGTTGTTGTCTCACTGACGACAAGTACTTCGCTATTTTCGAGGTTGTCATATTTATTGCATGACCACATTGCGGCCGAGAAATCTGTCGTTTGACCAGGGCTGGCAAATATCTATCGCATTGCATCTACCGCTTGCCTTTCTTCATGGCCGGTTACACCTTTCGCGGTCGCATCGGGGCTGTCAAATCGCGGTCGTATAAACCACAAATCTCTCGGCGTTTCTGTGACCAGCAAATCTCTTGCTCTCATTGCGGTAATATGTTGGGACATATCGCGGCCGGGAAATCTCTCGGTCGCATTGCGGCCGACAAATAATACTGTATTTTACTTTACATGGGCTCAAGTATTCGTTTTAGAGAGCAACAAGGCCGATTTCACTGGTTGGGAGTTGTTTTGAAATAGTTTGGAAATGTCAGAAAAAAGTCAGAAGTTTCATTTGTGAAATCAGGTGGACACCTTGCTTTGGTTTTACAGCGGCTGGCAAATTTCTCGGTCATATTATGGCAATAACAGCTCTTGGTTATTAGGCTGTATCGTGGACTATAGTAGTGGCAAAGTGGCGTTTCTGGGCCAAAACGCATTAATCAAATTTTGACAGCTACATCCGGTCTGGTGACGTCAGAGGCTGTGACGTAGCTGTGACGTGTTAGGGCGGGCATTTAAAGTTTAAATGCCCGGCTGTGCTGGGTATTTAAATTTTAAATGTCCGGAAGTGGGCCAAGGTCGGCCGGGGATGTTTTTAAAAAAGATCTTGCATTTTTGGAAAATCCAAAAATGCAAGATATTTTCTTTTTTTAAATTTTACATTAAGGTTGAAAAGTTTGCTCCCAAATTTGAAAAGTAGGTTGTTGTCGGTGCTGTAATTTCTTGCTTGTTTTCATTCTACTTGTTGTTGTAAGTTGGCAGAAACACATTTTTTTCGTTTTGATTGTTTGTTGCATAAAGTTCTAAAGGTAAATCAAACCTAGTGGCTATAAGTTGTTTTAGTTCTTCACTAAAAATTTCCAAATCCTTGTAGGTTGTAAGATTGATAGTGTTGTAGTGAATCCCGCGAATGTTGAGAGACATGACTAGAGTTGTTTACTCGACTAGAGGTGTAGCAGGAATAATTATTGCAAAGCCAATGCTGCGGGTACCTCTGATGGTGGGGATAGTGGTGGGGGTAATGGTGGGGATAAAAATGGCAGGCGTTTGTTTAATCACTTTGAATTTAATCGCTGCCACAATAGACCGAGTCAATGTTGCAATTCTTCTAGTTTATCCAACCGGTTCTTTTGATATGTTTTGCAACTACATTTACAGTAACAAAAAGAATTACATTTTGTACAAGCTTATCCGTCAACTTGATCTTCAGGTATTCTAAAACATTTTTCTTTGCAACAATAAGTTAAAAGTATTAGATTATTTCTGTTGGATGACATGTTGGTTGTAGCTTGTCTTAACAGAACTGAGCCTCTCAACGTTAAGGTTCCGTATTTATGTAAAGTATCCGAATAAAATTATCGAATAAAATAATCGAATAATACTAACGAATAATACTATCGATTAAAAGTTCAAGGTCATCCGTTTCAGCTTTTAAAAAATACAACATATCAGTATATAAAAACATATACTGATATGTTGTTTTTTATCTTTTCATTTAAAACATTTTTTTACAATATTTACAATGTTATTTTTGTGCGATGTGCAGAGTAGGTTCCGTAGAATTGTTTCCGCTCATTCCGTGTGCCACCAAATATAATGATCCTGGCTGAATTTCCCGCAGATCTTCATTTTGCAGCAACTGGACGAATAGTTTTGGAAGATATACTTGAAACTTTGGTTAATAACCTGGTGTAAATGGTGCATCGGCTAAAGATGCGACGACTGCGTCTCCATGCGTTGTATCAACTTTCTTCATTTCATGAACAATATAATGTTTCTGTTCTTTTAGTTCTGAACATTTCTTGATAATTAGAGTATTTGATTTTGAATGCAAGTTGAATTGTTCAGCTAAACATTGGAGAAACTGTTGTGATGCCATCTTCTTCACTGGAGATGTTGTCTGTTCGAAGTATGGAGTTAGAGTGATACTCGGGGTGTGTTGCTTCCTCGTATTTATAACCTTCATAACCCCCACCACATTCTTCTTTTTCTTGTAAGTAAGCAGCCAAGTGATATGCGTTTTGTAATGCGCATTGAGATTGGTTGTGTTTCGGATCTATTGTAGAAACACAAATATTTCTAGCATCAAAGTGAAATGTTTTGTCCACTTTTATGTTTAAAACTTCTTTGTTCGTGTACTGTCGTATCCAATTCTTTTTTTCCAATCCTTTGGTATATATGTGTGTAAATTGTTTGCAAAAATGAAACATAATTTTGTGTACATTGTTGTATGGTAGAAAACCTTCAAACCAATGGATATGATGAAAATTATTTGTTAGCCATCTGTTTGTTATTTTAGCTTTTGAATTTAGTTCATGGACAGAACACGGTGCTTCAAATAAAAACGGGTACGCTACTTGTGTAAGCAAATCTAAAATTACCAATTCTTTTATGATAAATCTATCATCGTTTCCGCGAAATGCTTCAAATTCAATTACACAAGGTTTTGCTGCCATTTCTTCATCCTGTCTACTCATCACGGCGTCTGCTGATCAACTGTTTTCCTCACCACGGTAGGTTAGATATATAAACCAGGCCGTACATTTGTAGGCGCGTTGGTGTATGTTTAACGTGGGCACCGTCCCCAGTAGGCCTACCCCACGGTTTATTCTTTTGTTAAATTACATTGTAGTTTTTAAACTAGCAAAGTTTCTTCTTCTGTATTGTTGTTGGTTTCTTCTTTTGTACTGTTGTTGTTGGTTTCTTCTTCTGTAGCTTCCGTTGCAATTTCAGTAAAAGGTTCAAAGTTTCTCAACTGCCTCCACATTTCCACTTCGTGAGGTATTCTATTAAAGATGGATGTATCTATTGGTCCGTTTTGTAAAGTGCTGTCAGGTTGTTTTTCGCATGCATCTACCAGATATTCCTTAATAACAGAGCTTGAAAATACTAATTGTTTCATATACCTGGTAATAGGTGATGTTCCATAGTTTCAAATGTAGAATTCTTCACGTGTTAGTAGAATTTTATTTTCAAATTGTGTCGAGTCTCTAATTCTTACTTGTTGTTGACCACGATGTTTAATAATGTCAATTTCATTGTCACAATCCAAAAGTCGAATGTTAGTTTTTCTTCCAAAGAAACTGTTGGCTAAGTAACATTCAATAAGATGTAAATGTTTTAAAAAGGAATCCCAAGCATTTTCTGAAAATAAAACTATCTTTGTACCATGGCTTAGTATTACTGCGGGAGAGTAGTCTAATGATTTTACCAATCCTATCGACACACTTTTACTCATGCAAGATGAAATAGGATAAAAGATGCGAAGGAAAACTTCAGTTAAAATGTTTGGTGGAATATTTTCTTCAAGTTTTCTTTTCTTTCTTACGTTTGTTTTATTATTTTCCAACTTTTTATTTTGTTTTCCAAACTTTAAAAAGTCATCTATTTCCTTTACAACATTTTCTTCAAAATGTTTATCATCATCATTTTCCAATAAAGGTGCTGTTTCGGAAACGCCCTGTACAACTGATAAAGAACTCATTTTGTTTATAATGCTGTAGACAATGTTACCCATACAATTGTAGACAGTCAACTAAACAATTTGCGTTCCCGCTCCTGCTTTTATAACCGAGTGGTGAGGGTATTTTTTTCTTTTCATTTTACAAAACTGCTTTTACAATACCAGTTAAAGGTGTATGTGTAACAATTTTATCATATAAAATTAAACAATAAGCAGATGCATCTTTGGGTACATTTTGTTCAAATTCCATTTATATTTTTATATCTACACTGTAAGATTTTACAGATTCATTTTGTTTAAAAAAATCAACTACAACAATCGGATAGGTAGATTTAAATTGGTTTGACGTTAATAAAGGTGTGTTTGTTTTTCCATAATATGAATTTTGGAATCTTGCGTACATATCGTACAAAACGCTAAACCTCTCTTTTGTTAAGTTTATGTTGAAGTTGTCGTATGGAAAGAATTGCGAGTTTAGAAACACCTTAAAATTTGTAAGTTTGCAATGATCAAATTCACCAGCATGTTTAGTTATCTCGTTTCTTCTTTTTGTTTGTAATCCGAATATTACATATCTTGCCTTTTCCAAATGAGTAGAAGTTTTTACAGTCCATGTATGACGTTGTGTTTCCGGTAAAACCGGATATTCATGAAACTCCCAACTTATAAATGGTATTACGATATCACGATCTGATTTTAAAGTTCTCAATAATGAAATTCTATTTTGATCGTTTAACCGTACATGCGGTACTCTCCAAACAATCTTGTCTAATTGCATTTTCCATTCTAAATTAGCTTCCGTTGTTCCATCAGGCGCCATAATAATATCTTTGTCGTTTGATGATCTTAACAAAACTAATTCTTGTTTTACGTTTATTATTATTTTTCGGTAATCTTCGGCAAAGCCTAAAAGTAATCTTAAAGGAATGTAAAATTCAAAATTGCCTGAACTGTTTGGAGCGATTATACTGGAATCGGGTCCTACCCATCCTGCGGCGGCCAGCATATTTTTTTCACTCGGCGTTAAAGATGCTAATCCTTTTAATGTACTTGTAATTCCCACTTTTTTGTTGAATCTACTGTAACTCCAGAAATTTCATATCTTATTTCATCAAACAAATATTCCATGGGGTTATTTATAAACGGAACAGTACTTGCAGTGGTTCCATCCTTTTTTGTTACTCTTCCTTCGATATACAAATAACATTCACAAGGAAGTGTATAAATATCTTGTTGTTGTACGGGAATTCTAATTTCATCATTATTACTTAATTTTGATGAAGCGTAACGGTTCTGCGTATGATATTCCTTTCCCCATAAGGTTTCGTCGAATGTCGGACCCTGCGCTATATCCAATATTTCCATTATTAATAAGTTTTAATTCAATTTCTTCTAGAAAACGAATGTTATCACTTGTTAATCCTTCTATAGCTGAAGTGCTACTGACTTGTTTACCAGTCAGCTCTTTCTTTTTAAATGATAACCCCATTGTTATACGGTTGATTTTATATGTATTCGTATAGTTATAGGTTCGTCTCTAAAATCAATATGATTTCCGTCTTGATCTAGTATGTTCACCACAATGTCTCAAATAAAACTGGTGTTTAACGGTAGGTACACTAAGGTTTGTGGCTTTTCCACAATTTTAAAACCCGGAGCGACCGTTGGATAGAATGTGTGCAATATATGAGTATTTTCACCATCTCTATAAGAACCATGTATAATATTACATGTAACATCTAAACTATTAACTTTCATTATTGTCACAGTTCTAGCACCTGAATGGTTAATATTAGGTTGTAAAATTTTTGTTGTTTTAGGAAATCCTAATAAACTACCAATTGAATGTTCTTTGCTGGAATCTATATAAAATTTAGATTTGATTTCAGCTTTCATAGTATTGTTATTTCCTTTTATTGCTATATTATCTTTTCCCATATGATTTTGTATCGCTTCATTTATATCATCAATTTCATATGCTCCAGTGGGTAAACTAAATACTTGTATATCTGAATATTTGTTTGTATCTTTATCTTTTGTTTTGTGATAATGTATTTTGTAATTAACATTTTCAGTAACGTTGGGAATAAGTTGTTATATCTAATAATGCGGCTTCCCATAATTTATCTTTTTCCAAACGTAACGCAGGAAAAAGAACACTTCGCAAAGTAGATGAAGTTCCAGTTAATGATACTGTATAGGAAGACATCTTAAAGTTGACTAACGCTTTTTGTTAAAAAATCTAAACATGAATGTCCACAGATTACCGTATCATCAGGTTGCTCTCTTTTATAATTGTAAAGGACATTTTTAGCTCTTTTACAGTAATATTGTAGTTATTTTGGTGGCGGAAGATTACCAAAACTGTCAAAGTAGTAAATAGTCGATCCTAATTTCTTATAACATACCCAATGAGTGCCAGATCCCTTAGTATTATCCAAATTTACTATTCCTGTTTCATTTTTCCAAATTTTAGCAGGTAATGCATCTTTCATAAACACTCCTCTAAAAAATGGAATTTTTAAACAAGAAACATAGGTAATTAATTCTTTATCTGTTAATTCTTTATTTAGAATTAGTAATTGTTTTTTTCTGTTTAATACACACGATACGGTCTTAGGTATAATCCTCCTCCTTTTTTTGTCATTGACCATACTGTTGGTTTCTTTTTATTTTTACCTGCGGTGGATCGTCGTTTTCTTCTTATATTTCCTCCACGTTTCATTGCTGGTTTTCTCCTCCTTTTTCCACCTCCTTTCTTCTTTCCACCTCCAAACATCGTTTTACCCTTCATTGCCGCTGATAGCGCTAAAGCTGCTGCTTTTTCACCGATACTAGCGTCACTGGATGTTACTCTTTGCCAAGCTTTTTCAGCAAGTGCTCTATCCGTTATTGATCTATTTTTAGTATCTGCAAACTTTGAATATGCTATATCGTGTTGTTTGCAGGCTTGATCAAGTTTATTTATTCCAAGATCTCCTCTAGCAAGTCTTTTTTCAATTTTGTTCCAGGACCACAATATTGATAACCTCCGGGTAAATGTAGTTCTACAGGTAATAAATCGATTGCTTTATTAACTATAGCTCCAACCGGCTTAGTAATAAGAGAAAGTGCTGTTGATGCTATTCCTCTTCCTCTCTTTATAACGTGTCGATTATGAATGATGCGTTGAACTTTCAACATGGTCTTTTATAGTGAAAAGAAATGTCAATACTTGTTTATTTTATAAATGCTTTATAATGAATGATGCACTTATCCTTTGACATTGTTTATTTATAATAAACATGTATAAGTATTTTGTTTACGGGTAATAAACTTTTACCCAGTCTTTCGGTAGGATTGTATCTTTTTTATCATGATCAATTCCTATACAAAGTTTTAAAAATGTTCCATAGTAAATTGCAGGTTAGGAATGATGCTGAAGATTATAGGTTAAAGTTAAGAAATGCTGGTGCATGCTATGTTCCGAAACCAAATTTAACGTTTTTTACTCAGACATACTATTTTATTGCACCCAGGATTTACAACAAACTACCAAACAGTATTAAATCCATTGTAGAACATAGAAAGTTTGTTAAGAAAACTAGAAAGTGGATAAAGACAATCGTAAATGTTGAAGAGTTCTTAAATGTAGTTGCATAGGAATCCCAGTAATGTTTGTATATTTTTACGTTAGGTAGAGGATTGCTAATGTTATTGGTGTCATTATTATATTATTTGTTCTAGAGGTATATGGAATGTATGTGATTCATTGTATTTAGGCTTGTATATTTAGTTTTCCTTGTGTAATAATGCTATTTTCCTCATATTCAAACGTATCTTCAATTTCACATTGTTTTAAGCATAGAGCATAGGATAATATTTATTTGTTTAGATAATTTTTACAGGAGATAAGATTTGATATTTATTTTGTACAGCTCCTGAACTCATTATAATTATTGAATTTTGTAAAGGAACCCCTAAACGGACGCTATGTCTTAGGGGCCCTATTTTTCTGCATACTATTGTTTTGTAAAGATCAGCCTGGTTTTGTAGACTTGCTTATTTTTAATGTTATTTGTAATGTAATATACCAAAATATTGTGCAGAAAATAAAGATTTATTTATTTATTTATTTATTTATTTATTTGAGAAAATCTTAAATTTCCAGTTCTCATATTTAAAAAATATTTTTCCATAACATTTTGTTTAACCCAATGTAGTTTTTGATCAGATTTTATGGGCTTTATTGTGTTATAAACATCATATAACACTACACTTAAGAGTCTTACAATATAATTTACATTAACAGCATCAGTAATATCAATAGGGTCATCTAAGTTAGTCAATCGCAAGTTTTGACAATAAAAAAACTTTTTGTGTTTTTCTGTTCTTAAGCATCTTTCATGCCATTCATTTACTGTAACTGCATCACCGTCTGCTATTCCTGTTCCAACATTAACTAGTGTTCTCCCTTTACAATCAAAGGCTTGTCGACGACCTGCTTCATATTCTTGTAATACAGGAACTTGTCCAATTGTTGCTATATCAGTTTCATCCAACCGTTTTTTAACAATAGTAATTATTTTGCATCCGCATCCCATTTGTTATTGTTTAATTTCATTATTTGACTTATTGTAGCTGCATCTGATTTTGCAGTTCCTTCCTTAACGTTAGTTAACAGTTTATTTTTGCAATCAATTTTATTATTATCATGTGTAATACAATGACCTGTAAGATATTGAAGGTTTACCGCATCTTTCATATCTTTAGGGTCTCCAATATCGTGTATTACAAAGTTGTAAAAGGAAAATTTATCTGTTTTTTCAGGGATGAATGAATGTAAATACTTTTTTGTAACAGAATCTTGATCATAAACAGGATCTGCTATATTGGCTATTCTAAGATCTTTTGCATCATATACTTTATTATTACTTTTAGGATCATATCGCAAGGTTTGGTTTATGTACCACATAGAATATTCTTAATTTACCGAATCATTCTTATCTATTGGTTTTTGAAGATTTGCAATTCTATAAAAATTAGCATTATACACTTCATTTTGAAGCTTTTAGCTAGGTAATATTTCACTTTTTAAAGTTTTGAAATTTACTGCATCATTATCATCTTTTGGATCATTTAAAAATTTTAAACGTTTGTTACTTATATCATAATCTCCATTGGATGTTAGTGGTAAACCACCTCTTTTTCCATAAGATCCTGATTTGGTTCCAGTTTCGGAATACCGTCCAAACTTATCCACACTCATGGTTATACTGAATGTTTAATCGGTTATACTTGTATTCTATATACTCATATTTTTATGCAATTACTCCTCGATTTCACAGTTCGCCGACCAAAGCCACCCATTCGTTTCTAAACCGCTATGTCCGGCTTGTTTAGCTTCATATATCAACTTCATTCTGTCAACCAATTTGTTTATATCGTTGTAGTATATTATATTTGTATCATACAAGTTTTTCAATAATCCTTTTCCTGATAAACTTGATTGATTTGTTTTTCTCCTTTTATGTAAAATATTTATTTCAGCAGAGGATAATGATTTTCTTTTTATGGGTTCCCTTCTTTTTGGTGGGAAAAGTTTAGCAATAATAGTTTTATATTTTTCTGATGTATATGTTCTATGAACATTGAAATTTTTAGAATAATTTTTCTTATTCGCATTTGTATCCTCCAATATTTGTTTAAAAATGTTTAAAACCTTTTTAGTATATTTATTAGGTTTCGGTTTAAAAATAAGTTAAAACAATCCTTTTGTACCCTTGTATTGTTTATTATTTATAATAATATTGTCATGTTCGTCTACATCAAGCTTGCTATCTCCACTCATTAGGCCATTTTCTTCTATTCTAGCACCAAAGGTATGATACTTTCGAATTGGTTGTGCAGAATGTAACATTTTTAATACAAATTGTCTTGCAAGCGGCCCTTTATACGCAACATCCGAGCCCAATTTTCTCAAGTTGGATGGATTAATAGACTCTTCTTCTTCTTGTTGTTCTTCGCTTGTAGAAAGACCTTCTTTTTCTGTTAAAACATCCGTTTCTTCACCTTGTTCGCGTTCTTCTTCAGTTGTTTCTCCTTGTTGCGTAAAACTTGTAACACCTTCATATTCTTCTTTTTGTTCAAATTTTGAAATGGATAAAATAGCATCTCCGGAAAAATTAAATGTTGAAGGTTTAACATTTTGCCCTAATTGTTTTAATGGCTCAATAATAGGTTTAAATGTTGATTCCAGACATTTCTCTCTTTCACTTATTCCTAATCTTAACGCTCTGTTTTTATGCCTAATAGAATCACTAAGTGATTTTATTTCTTTTAATAGCTTTTCCTGATTAACCATGTTTACACCATGGAGACTTGTACAATAATGTTGTTAATTAACGTATTAAAACAAATTTATCAAAACCTATGCGGTAACGACCATCTGTTATAGCTTTATCTTTCATAATTACCAAAAATCCGTATTTTTCTGCCCAAAGGTTTTCCACAAAGCTCTTTGAATTTTTCAAATGTCATATCAGCATTTACATGATCGTTGTATATATGTTTTAGGTTTGTATCGTCTTGTTTGAATAAAACTAAAATATTTGCATAGTCTCTGATAAGTTGTTTCGGAATTTTGCTATATGTTTGTCCGATATATATGCTATCAATATTATTATGTCTTCCCATGGCAAAATAGTTTCTAATAGTATCATGATTTTCACTAGATACATCATCAAATACAAATACAGAATACGGCTTAGCTTGGTCTGGTTGCACAACACTGTCACTTGTGTTAAATTTGTAATAGTTAACATCAGGCACATCAGTCAGGATCTTTTCCAACAATTGATACTTTGGTTGATGTAAGGACTTTGAAAAATATATAGGTTATTAAATCGCAATCCTTTTGTGTTTCTGATTAAGTTAAAAATCGCAATCCTTTTGTGTTTCTGATTAAGTTAAACTCAACGTTAGTTTTGCAACAGTTTGAAGGACCGCTTACTATACATCGTACAGTGTTTGGAAATAAACTGCCGTGTTTACCATTGTTGATTTTAACGTTATCTACAGTTAAATCATCAATGTTATTAATATTAAATTTATCTTTATGGTGAACAATCTCCATCTTATTCAAAGGCAAAAGAGTAAATAAGTTGATTTAAAACTAAATCAAATCTACCTATTAAAGATTTGATTTAGTTTTAAATCAACTTATTTAAGTCTTTTTTCCTTTGCAACACCTTTTCAACAAGATAAACATCGTCTACTGTTGACTTTAACAATTCATGCCCGTAAAAACCGCCTTGTAACAAATTTCCTTTGTTATCTTTTAAAATTTAAGTTTCCGGTACAGTAGGTTGTACTTTATACACTGTAAAAACTTCGTTTATCCAATTGGGCAGGTATTTTTTTGTAAACACTCCTTTGTATTTACTAATTCGAACTTTATCATTTACATTAAATTTTCTTGGTTTTCTTTGTTCCGCTTTTGGCTCTGTATTCTTTTTATTTCGTTGTAAAACTGGTTTATCGTTTTTCTTATCCACTTTGTTAGGTGACATACCGATAGTTCTATGAAACTTGTTATTGCACTCGCTTATTAATGTTGGTAATATATCAACCCATACGTAAGAACCTCTTTTCGAAAACATTTTATACATTGCGCCTTTTGAGGTTCTATTAAATCTTTCAATTATAGCTGCCTTTTTCTCAGAATTTGTGGAATAATGATTTATGTTATATTTTTTCACTAACAGGGCAAAAGGTTTATTAAAAATTTCTTTTCCATCATCAGTTTGTAAATGTTTAATTTTATTTTTATCAATTTTTATAGCTACTTCCATAGCTTTTGTTATGCTGTTAACGGTTTTGTCTTTTAATGGCAAAGCATCTGCAACTTTAGTAAAACAATTAATAATCGTGAGTATGTATTTAAATCCTTTATTTATTTTACTATGCGGTTGCATTTCAAATAAATCTGCTTGATATAAATCATTTATTCCTTTTACAGCAGTATTTCTTCGTGGAAACTTTATTCTTGCAGGTTTATGAAGTTCATTAACAATCTTTTCCTTTAACTCTGTCATGATGTTTTTACTAACAAAGTCAAGTTAGTATTGAGTGTTTCTTTTTCTGCATCCGCTTTTACAGTTCAAGTTCATTTCAACATATTTAAAAAAAGGGGAAATCACAGCGAGCATGCTGTGATTTCCCCTTTTTTTCTTTTTTTTCTTTTTTTTCTTTTTCTTTTTTACTCATCGATAGGATTGAGAGAATAGTGGCCGAATGGTATAATGTGAATTTTGTCTGGAGGAATGTGTCGTTTGTCATCATTGGAGCAAAGTGCTTTTTTCACTTCTGTTACGCTGTACAGTTGATGGTTGAAACTTCTGATAGTGTTGAATTTTGCAGTTATAGTCGTTTCATCAAATAAGCATTGCTTGTAGTGTTCAAAATTTACATTCTTCTTAAGATACAAACTTTTTACACCCTTAGCTTTTTTAATAACATTGTTTTCTTCTTAATGCAATTGTAGTGAATACGATTTTGACATTAGTGCAATAAGTTCTTCCAGTAAAATTCCATTTGCTTCGTCTTAAAATTTTCCAAGTTTCTTTTTATTCCGATCATTTTTTTAAATTTTCCAAGTTTCTTTTTGTTCCGATCATTGTCATAATTTAAATGATCTTTTGGATAGTCACTAAAATCAAATTCATCTTTGTGAACAAATGTTCGAAGATCCAAACACATATCTTCAGTAAGAATCCAGGAGATGAAAGCGTCCTTGTCCATGTAGGCGATTCCGATGTTATTTCTACCGTAGAAGGCGACCATTTTGTTGTAGTGGACATCATACATGTTAGTTTTGGAAATATCCAAGATTGACATTCCAACGTACAACGGACGATCCATTTTCACGCTTGTCTTCTTCATAGATACTGCCACAAGGTTTTCATTGATAATAACGGATGTTCCAAAGTTTGGTTTTTGTACAAGTTTTTATAGTTTTATCGGATCTGTAACTAATTTAACATTTTTGTGTTTTCTTTTGTTTTCCAATGTTTTGCCAAATATCGCATTATTCATTAATTAAAAAAATCCTTTTGAAATGTTGATGTTGCAGCTGCTCTTCTTCTGGTGTTTGAATCAATGTACGGTTTTAACCAGCATGATTGGGAAAATTTTAAAACTCTATGAATTTTGGTTATACGTAAACCCATTTGGAGTGCTTGTTGAACAACCCAAAAGTGAGCTACGTATCTTTGTTTATTTTCAAGAGTCATCATTAATTTTGGATGTTTGCCAATTGGTGAAACTTCTGTTTTTGCAAGGAGCGGAAGATCGTAATAAAGATCATGCAAGTGTTCTGGATATTCAAAATCACAGTCCAATATGTATCCGGTGTCTCCGTCTTTTGAAATTCGCAAAATATCACCAATAGAGTCTGGATTAACCCATTCAAAGTTTCCAAAAGGAAGTGTATTAGACATGGCCCATCCGTATAAATTGTTGGCATCGAAATATCCCAAGAACACTGATGGTTTTTTTTTCTTCATCGTAGTCTGGAAGATATTTGTTGTTAGCTTTAACATGTCTAGTAACACTTTGGGTCAATCCACCTCTAACGCCTGATTCGATCATCAACACCATGTCAATGTCTGTTAATAATTGAAGGTTGCACTTTGTTTCTTTTATCATAGCTTGCCAAGCTATGATAAAAGAAACAAAGTGCAAAGGTTCTTATGCCTGGAGAAGCATAAGAATGAAGAGGGTCTAATCCGTAGGCTTCAAAACAAGTGTTTCTAAATTCTTCCATCACATCGCAAAGAAGGGTCACATCAAGTTTTACATAAAAGTCAGAATAATCTCCCAGAGTGTTCATTTCCAATTTGTCCCAAACTCTGCATGCGTGTTGATAGTTTTCAGGTGAAATGTCTGAATCGGTAAGTTTACTTTTGAATGCTTCTGGTGGAGGAAGTGATGTTTCTTGAAATTTATGTAGTCCATCGATGTAATCATACGGGAAAACTCCTTTCCGAAGAACCAAATCCATTTTTTCTGCAGGTACAATTTTGCTTGTTTCTATTAGATTTTGTCTTCTTAAATTTTCAGAAAGTTTCATAAGACTAGAAGGCATAAATCTAAAAGAATCAACAAATCTAAGTTTAATTTTGCCCACCTTTTTTTAAAAGCTTATAAATTTTTCCATAGTTTGTGCCAGAACGTCTATTTCACCGTTGTCTCTTGCTGATTCGGGAATAATAAAATGTCCATCGTATCCGCTAAGATTGTGAAAAACCACTTGAATGAAAGATGGTAGTTTGTAGTTGATGTTACATCCGTTGCAAGCTGCACCTCTGTAGGCTCCTGTCAGATGGTCATGGTCGCGAACTTTAACTTTAGTTTCTGTAAATTCATTGTTACACAAATAATAGCATGTTGTTGCCGAATCATAAAGATAAAGTTCATCCGGTGTCATAGGTGGCATAGGAACCACATTGCTATACATTGCTTCCACTTTCCCAGCGATGTCATATAAATCATCAACAAAGTATCGAGCTGCTTCTTCTCCACGATAGATCTTCGGTGTAGATGTCAAACCATATTCTTGAAGATGTTGTTCAGACAAAGTGGATTTTACTATTAAACAATAACTGTTTGGTTTGTGAAGTTGATACTTTGTTCTGCTGGTAATTTCCTCTCCTTCTTGTTCAAGTGGAAGCAATGAAGATTCAAAATCTGCATACACTACAACGGGAATTCTGTATTGTTGGATAACTTGTCAAATTTTACTTGCGATCTTCTAGGGTGTGGTAATTTAATTCTTACTTCATAGTTTCCACTGCATAGTCTTTGGTGTTCCGTCAACCATTCTGAACCTCCTCTTCTCAAAGGTTTGTTTACAAAACAAAAACATCTTTTACAAGTTGTTTTTGGTTGTTCTCGTTTTGATAACTGTTTAGAAACTAGAGCTTCAAAATCTGTTATATATACATAGTGTGAAATATCACCTTTGGTTATTAATAATAAATCAGTATGATCTCTGCGTTCGGTGGGTGTTATACGTAAGGGGTAGACATTGTTGGATGAATCTAAACCAAATATGTTTACAGATGCAAAAGGATTTTTCTTTTCAAATTTTGATATGTCTTGAATTGGAACAGGATAAGTTATGCCTTGAAAATTATACTTATGGCAAACCTCATTGTATGCTCTACTCGGTCCCACACACCATGGCGAACATTACGTTAGGCATAACCCTGCACATAAGCGCACAAGTTACACCTCTGCCGTAATGCCAAAGAGAAACGTTGCGCGCTTGCTTATATCAGCGAGCTAAAGGCGGTAGCCTTGGCTAGTAGGTCAACGTGTCTGCCCGCCAAGGGGCCGGCAGCCTTCGGGCAACAACCTCGTCTAGCCTACTTTGGCCGGGTTTGTATTCTCCGCTTTCACAACCTCGTCTGGCCTACTTTGCCCGGGCCGGCAGCCTCCGCGTTCACAACCACGTCTGACCTACTTTGGGTGGGTCGGTCAGCTGCCTATAAAAACCCTATTTCACCACCTTGTGTCATTCTGCCACTTGCCACCGTTGCTCTTAACTACACTCCCGCATTTTTCCATTATGAACTCCTTACCCTCAACATACAACCATCATACTTCTATCCTCCGATCTATGCTTGAAAAACCTACCATTCATCAATTAGCACAAACAACGCCCACTATTGATCAGCAGATACAAGAAATAATACAAAAACAAATTGAAGAAAAAGAAGCAGTTATTGACGAAGAAGCAGTTATTGACGATGAAGATTTTTTACAAGAATTCCTTTTATTACCATAAATTCAACCTGAACAAATTGAAGAAATCCCGCTACCCCCACCGATTCAACCCGCACCATGCAAAAGATTCCCGGAAGAAACATTCAAACTAAATAGACTAAAGAAAAACATCGACTACCAAATTTTGAAAATTAAAAAACATTCTGCACATCTTTAATAAATAAAAAAATAAAATTTTGATCATCACCCTCCCCAAACAAATTTTTATTCCGCCTAATTCTCTAAACCTAAAAATAATAAAAGTAAATGGCAAACTAAAAATAAATCTTTCAGATTAAAACCCCATTTTCCTTCCCCTCCTTCAAAGTCCACCCTGGTGGCAAAAACGGCCCTTCTAAGGGCCACCCTAAGACTTTCAAATTTAGGCTTTCGCTAAAGCCTCAACCCTTGGTGACTAACAAGAGGTTTACATACCTCTAAGTCCCAAAGGTTAAGCCAATGGCGGGGGGCTTTTCGCTAAAGCCTCAACCTTTGGTGACTAACAAGGGGTCCACGTACCTCTAAGTCCCATAGGGTGAGCTAATGGGGTTGGGGTTGAAGGGGTTGAAGGGGGGGGTTCTCCGTTTTGTTGGTCGGGGGGGTTCTCCGTTTTGTTCGGGGGGGGGGGGTTGGAAAATTGCTTAAAACCCTATCGCGTGGGTACTCAAATTACGCGAAATTGAAAGACAAACAAAAAAGGTCAAGTAACATTTTTCAATAAAACCAACGGTATAGGAGTTATAACACAAAAACTAAAAAATTATCTTTTATTACATCATATTTTACTTTATATGTTTCTAAACCCTGTCATATGAGTAAAATTTCATATTTTACTTTATATGTTTCTAAACCCTGTCATGTGAGTACTCAAAATACACGGAATAAAAAGACAAACAAAAAAGTCCAATAACATTTTTCAATAGAACCAACGGTACACATGTTATTACCCAAAAACTGACAACTTTATTTTACATCATTACTGAGCCAGATTTCTACTTCTAGTGACCTCGCACGCTTCCGCTTGGAAACAGTTGGCAATACAAGTCGTCGACCTTGTTGCGTCAGCTGACACACCAGGTGGCCAAGTCCTTGATTGCTTCACACACTCTACACTCAATAACTCATTCTCCGCCTTGCCACCATCCTAACAACACCTACTTCAATATGAACCGCTCCGAGTACTTTACCATTTGGAACAATTATTTCTCCTACTTACAACTGATGGGGTTACGAATTCTTCAATCCAACAATAATCAAGATTGGTATGATGTAACATCTACCATCGCTCAAAATCCTTTTCAACAAGTTGGAAAAAACATTCTTACTGGCATCAAAATTACCACTGAAACTTCTACTATTAAAATACCTCTTTCGCCTTTACACGTACCCCAGCAAAAAATACATCTAAAAAACTCAAATATAACCAAAAAACCAAATCCTTAAACACGATTCTTCTTCCTTTTACGTTTTCAATTTGGAAAAAATTAAGATCTATATTATCGACCTTCCTAAAATACTCTCTACTCCCCTTAACCTTCGACACCTACAAATAGTAAAAGAAAATGGCAAACTAAAAATAAATCTTTCAGATTAAAACCCCATTTTCCTTCCCCTCCTTCAAAGTCCACCCTGGTGGCAAAAACGGCCCTTCTAAGGGCCAACATAAAAATTTCAAATTTGGGCTTTCGCTAAAGCCTCAACCCTTGGACTAACAAGGGGACCACGTACCTCTAAGTCCCAAAAGGGGTTGGGGTTGGAGTTGGGGTTGGGGTTGGGATTGGGGGGGTTCTCCGTTTTGTTGGTCGGGGGGGGGGCAAAGTTGCTTAAAACCCTATCGTGTGGGTACTCAAATTACGCGGAATCAAAAGACAAACAAAAAAGGTCCAGTAACTTTTTTTGATAAAACCAACGGTATGGAAGTTATAACGCAAAAACTAAAAATTATCTTTCTTTACATCATATTTCATTTTATATGTTTCCAAACCCTATCATGTAGGTACTCAAAATACGCAGAATCAAAAGACGAACAAAAAAGGTCCAGTAAAATTTTTTTATTAAACCAACAGTATAGAAGTTATAACGCAAAAACTAAAAATTATCTTTCTTTACATTATATTTTACTTTATATCTTTTCAAACCCTATCATGTAGGTAATCAAAATACGCAGAATTAAAAGACGAACAAAAATGGTCCAGTAACATTTTTTTATTAAACCAACGGTATAGAAGTTATAACGCAAAAACTAAAAAATTATCTTTCTTTACATTATATTTTACTTTATATCTTTTCAAACCCTATCATATAGGTACTCGAAATACGTAGAATTAAAAGACAAACAAAAAAGGTTCCGTAAAACCTTTTATAAAACCAACGGTATAAAAGTTATAACGCAAAAACGTAAAAAATATTTTTCTACATCTTATATTTTACTTTATAAGTTTCCAAACCCTATCGTGTGGTACTTCAATAACTCAGAATAATGAGACAAACAAAAAACTTCGGTAACATTTGTTATTTAACTAACAATGTAAAAGTTATAACACAGAAACCAATTTTAGATCTTTAACCAAGTTTATATTTAATCGCAACTGTAGTTTATTTTGCATTTCTGCTACTAAATATTTTTAGAAGTATCAAGGTGATATAATAAAGTAGCATCTTTAAAATATTGTAACTTGTACAAAGTTAAATAAGTGTTAAAAACGATATTTTATTGCAAATATTTTAAAATTAAAAGTTAAGAACGATTGTTTAATACTGACATGTTCACTCAACAAGAGCAACAGTACGACTAACACTACATATCCAAATATATCGAGGAGTCTCTCATGGTGGTGGGAGAAGGCAGGTGTGCGGCAGATGTTCCGTCCTGCACATGCCATTTCAAGGGAGGTCGCTGAGCCACCACCGACACATCAGTTTGCTGGTAGGACTCGCAGAGTAAACATCTAAATAAACATGAGTTCTGTTTTATATGTTTCTTTTATTAAAGATGGACTTTGCATTGAAACGCAAAGCTTCACTATTGATGCAGATCCTGTACAACAAATTTTAGTACATCCTCCAGAAAATTATGATTCCATCTACATTTCGGTGCATGAACCTAACGATCCCCCACCACCAACAACTGCCGACACGGAGTAGAATAGCGGCTACCACACGCCATTAAAGCTTCAGCTCTTCACCCGAGTACACATGGACTCTGAGCTTCAAGGTAATACTGTTTCTTCTACAACTACACAAACTTCCGAACAATTACCTAATACAAATGAAACTATTACAAGTCTACAAGTAAATGAAATTTCACCAACGGTTAGTTCTGATGCGCAAGCAATAATGTTATCATTAATTGGTTTCGACTAAAAATTCAACAATGGAGGAAGAAAGAAATTCACAACTTTACAACTTGGTGAACCCGTCGAAATTTGTTATTTGCCTACTTTCATTTTTATGTGGTTACAATTTTGGTTACCTTGTTCAGGAAATGCTAACAGATAAAGAAGAAGAACATTCGCTATATTTTAATGTTTATGTTTATGTAATTGCATCTTTATTTTGATACTTTGTAGCAGGATATTTTCTTGTTAACTTTTCAATTCCATTTTTAATATGGTATTTTAATAGAAAAGAAAATCAACAAAACAACAATTAAGAAACAGTTTGTAAAAAGAAACAAAAATTATCTTGCATTTTTTGATTTTCCAAAAGTGCAAGATCTTTTTTAAAAACATCCCTGGCTGACCTTGACCCACTTCCGGACATTTAAAATTTAAATACCCAGCACAGCCGGGCATTAAACTTTAAATGCCCACCCCAACACGTCACAGCTACGTCAAAGCCTCTGACGTCCCCAGACCGGATGTAGCTGTCAAAATTTGATTAATGCGTTTTGGCCCAGAAACGCCACTTTGCCACTACTACCTATGAACATCGCATCGGTGGTAAAACATCATAAGAACCATAAGATAAAATCATATTATGATATACGAGATAATTGCTTATCCATCACATCAAAGACAAATAAATAAAATATTTCTCGTGTTTGGTGCCGGGGGAGGGGGCGCCAAACTCCGATTTTGCCCCGGGCGACAGTAAGTGTAGATCCGTCACTGGAATGAGTCACCATCCTAGGACTGGTCGGACCATCCGGCGCGGCGGCCGATCCAACCGAAGCCGAACTATAGAGGGCGTCTACTTATCCCATCATTCAATGAAACAAGACTCGATAAAAATATGTATACGTACTCTACTCTACAATATACGCTTTTAAAACTAATTACGGTATCAAATTCAGACTTGGTTTAAACTATGTTTCATGAGGCCATTTTTTGGCAGAGTATCAAGTTTCTACTTTATACCATTTCAAAACGATGGTCATTTTTATTTTTCAAAGTTTGATATCCCAAACACTATTAAATAAAAGAAATAACGCAAAACGTGCAGTTTTTAATTTTAAAAACAAAAATATATATACCCATGATTCTTTAGGCACCCAAATTTCGGAGGAAAAAGTTTTGGGCCTGTATATGGTTAACAACGTGTTAAATCCGGCACCGTAGGGTAAAATATTTGATTTTTAGGCGTATCCCAATCATTTAAGAGAGTGGTAGAATACCGGGAGTTACAAATTAGTTATTTGATGTGACTTTAGTAAGAGTCGTTCACCCACAGAGAACTGAACGACCGCCCCGGCGCCTTGTCTTACTTGTCTTGAATGACGACGGCCGCCTTGTCTGGTTCGCCGTGAACGACCTGTCTGGCTTGTCTTCAACGACGACCGCCGCCTTGCCCGGTTCGCCGTGAACGACCGCTCCAACGCATTGTATGGCTTGTCTTCAACGACGACGGCCGCCTTGTCTGGTCCGCCGTGAACGTCCGCCCCGCCGCCTTATCTGGCTTGTGTTTCCTATCTGGCTGGGTATTATGAACCCCTTCGCCTTGTCTGGCTTGTCTTGAATGAAGACGGCCACCGTAACTTACAATACGTCGTTATGACTTATTTCAACAACTTCATTGCAGATAAAACGGTACCCCAAAACTCAATATCTTTGTAGTCGATGAAGATACAGACTCGCCAATATGTTTCGTGGATAGATCGAGTGTATTGTGAGGGCATTAATAACTCAAAATGTCCAATTTTGAAGAAACGTCGTTATGCCTTTTATATGACGGTTATTGTAAGCTCCATAAAAATAACATGGGGAATGAGTATGCAGGTTTGCTGCAACATAATATGTGTGTTAAAACTGGGTGGTTTTATTTTTAAATTGAGTTGATCTGAACTAGAAGAAGCTATTTACCAAGATTTATCAAGATATGTTGAGAAATACAGTGAGATATAGAATTTTAATCATTTCCCATAAGGAAAACATGGGGAATGATTATGCAGGTTTGCTGCCACAAAAATGGAGATATCGGTGATTTAAGAGTATTTTACATTAGATCTCATCTAGATGAAGCCACAAACCAAGTTTTATTAAATAATGTTCAGAAATAAGTAAGTTACAGAATTTTACTTCTTTCCCATAAGGTTAACATTGGAACAACGTACTGTGTTCACCACTTTCATTATCCCGGTAAACAATGGACATAAAGCAAAGATTCAAAACACTTAATTTTTTTTGTTCTTTTTTTTAGCTTAATTCAATTGTGCTAACCAAAATTGGATATCTTTATAATTTTTCTATGTAAAAAACTCAAAACCCCCATTTTTGGGGGATTATCCCCCTTCAACCCCCTCCGATGGTCCGATCGGGTTGGTTTACAAACTCGTTCGAGTGATTACCACTTTACATGTGTCATGTGCCAAATTTCAAAGAGATCGGACCATAGACCTATTTATAGCCGCTATCGTGTAAACAGACATATAAACATAAATGTTTTTTTTGCTTCTGGGGGCCCCAAAACGGAAAGTTATCATGGCCTCGGGCTTAGGTCTTACCATGAGTATAGTCCATGCCATATTGAAAAAGAGAGTGTCCGACCGGTCCAGGTAGGCCCGGACAGCCCTAATCCGCCGTTGTCACAACACCTATTGTTGTGAGGCCGACCGGCGACGGGGGTGGGCAGTCCTCACGCCTGAGTCATTGTCTGCGGGCCGCTTCGAAATTCCTTATACCAGGAATAACTCAAGAAATAACTCGCCGGCCGGCCTCACAACAATAGGTGTTGTGACAACAGTGGATTAGGGCTGTCCGGGCCTACCTGGACCGGTCGGACACTCTTTTTCAATATGGCATGGACTATACAATGGTAACAGCTTCTTCCCGTTAGAGGAAATTTGCTAACAAGGATATGACATGCCGAGTGGATTCCTGGGAAGTGAGGTGTGATCTCGCCCAGTCAGACGAGCCGTGTAGTACAATATGATGAGTAGGCTGGGCTAGTGTGGGAACCTTCGTCCGCCGTCACTCTGTTATGTAACTCGACTATGAACAATCACCGACTGTCTTGTCTCCGAACGGCTGATTCATTCTCGAACCGCACTGAATACCTAATGCCGCCCACGCACACACGCTCGGGCCGGCAGTACACCCTCGCCGCTGGCGAGTCTCGTTCGACCTCGCTCAACTACTCGCCCAGATGTCTCGGAGAGGCGCTTCGGGGAGAATGTAATGTAATATTTAAGTACAAGTTCCGATGATCAGGTCTTTTGTGTAAGAAAATGTATTACCACTCAAAACATTGTAAGTTATAACTCTAAACTTGCAACAATAAGGTAATAATTAACTCAATAAAGGAATGAATAAGTATTATCTGTTTTGACTTTCATTTATGCTGACATTTGCCATCACTGATTAGTAAAAAACAGTGATGTCGATTTAAAACTAATCAGTAATGGCAAATGTCTGTAAAAATCAAAATCAAAATTAAAATCACCATCATCAACCATGAATTTCAAACACAATCAAACACATTCAGTATTTATTTGACCATTTACAAAATGGTCACATAAATACTTAATTCTTAAATAATTAATAATCTAAAGCATCTAAACAGATAAACGTAACAAACATACCCTTAAACGCATTGAAACAGAAAAAAGTGAATCAATAACAAAATTGAAGCCACAGACGCCAAACAATTTTGGAATATTTTATTATAATTTTACTCCTATGGTCGACGATATTAAAATAAACATTTCAAATAAACAGCATGTAACCAACGAACTAAGCAAAACTGAGGATTTAGGGGGTATTTAGATTACATCTAAATTGTAATCAAATTTGTTGGTGGGTGTTTCTTTTTAACAACGGCAAAAAACTAAAATGTATGTTTGTACTTTCTCCCCCCTACACATAGTATATGGAGAAAGTATTGTTTTCATCAAAATTTTCGAATTTGAGTTGTTAGTGGATATATTCGTTTTATTGCTCCCTGAATCCAAAAAAGTGGATTTTGGCGTGGTGTCTGTCTGTCTGTCTGTCTGTCTGTCTGTGTGTGTGTGTGTGTGTGTGTGTGTGTGCGTGTGTGTGCGTGTGTGTGCGTGTGCGTGCGTGCGTGCGTGCGTGCGTGCGTGCGTGCGTGCGTGCGTGCGTGCGTGCGTGCGTGCGTGCGTGTGTGTGTGTGTGTGTGTGTGTGTGTGTGTGTGTGTGTGTGTGTGTGTGTGTGTGTGTGTGTGTGTGTGGATGTAAACAAAGCTACAGACGACACCAGTGGTCCGATTTTCATGAAATTTGGCATGTAGGTATAAAGCCGTGGTATCTCCAGGCGTATTTTTCATTTTTTTGAATATTTGATTTTTAAGGGTATTTACCCCATAAAAACCCATAAAAAATGACAAAAATCCAAATTTCTCAAAAACGGCTCTAACGATTTTGATAAAAATTTCATGGTTTTTAGCAGCGACCAAAGAATAATATTATTATTCTTTGGTCACTGGTTTTTAGTGCTTAAGATGACAAACAAAATGACACCACCCGCATATCCGTAAAAATTCAGGTTCAGAAGTTGTGGGGATTTAAGTGTTAAAAATTCATATTTTTCAAATTTCACAAAAACTGTAACTTTTAAAGAAAATATACTTGCAACCATTAAATTCTACTTGAAAAACTAAATAATCCCGTATTTTGAATCATTAGTTTATGTCAACTGGTTGCGGAGATAATTGATATTTTAGTTCGGCGGTAAACGCAGTACGTTGTCCAATGTTATTCTTATGGCAAATTTTCAAAAAACGATATCTCCGTTATTTACAAACCGATTTTGATAAAATTTGGTATATATTTGTGTGATAATTAATTGTTATTTTTTTTTTATTTCACTATATATGTTTTCTGGTTTTAATTGACCTGAAGGGAGAAAGTATGTGTCAGTTTCCTGATACCGTTTATTTACAGGTTGTGTGTGCAAATGAGCATGCTTCGTACTTGTTCGACGCGTGGTTTATTCATTGTCATTGTTCGTGCAAATCATCCGGAATGCATTTATACTTCATCATAATATTGCGACAGACTGAATGATTACCTGTTTTTTTGGTAACAATCTGCAAGCAAAAACCTTGTGTGTCCCATCAGCAACACTAAGACAATGCGCATGCTGGTCACCAAACATAGCGTCTGTGTCTGTGAATTCTCCCTTTTATATAGGAGTAAAGACATTTTTAAATTCGCTCGCACGTTTCGACCACACATCTTTTAAATTGTCTGTTGAACAATTAATCATGAATGGTATTATACATTTAATTTTAATTGTAGTATAATTCTCTTGTGTTAATGTTTAACTAAGTTCCTTATAAAAAACCAATACAAATTTATGTATGTTTTCACGGTATTTTTGTCTATTTACTATAATAATATGTGTGTCACATATAAAATAAACGGTATCAGGAAACTGACACATACTTTCTCCCTTCAAATCATTTAAAACCAGAAAACATATATAGTGAAATAAAACAAATTATCAATTAATTATCACACAAATATATACCAAATTTCATCAAAATCGGTTAGTAAATAATGGAGTTATCGGGTTTTGAATATTTGCCATAAAAATAACATTGGACAACGTACTGTGTTTACCGCCAACCTAAAATATCAATTATCTTTGCAACCAGTTGACGTAGACTAATCATTCAAAATACTAAATTATTTAGTTTTTCAAGCCAAATTTAATGGTTGCAAGTATATTTTCTTTAAAAGTTACAATTTTTGTGAAATTTGAAAAATATGAATTTTTTAACACTCAAACCCCAATAACTTCTGAACCTGAATTTTTACAGACATGCGGGTGGTGTCATTTTGTTTGTCATCTTAAGCACTAAAAACCATGACATTTTTAACAAAATCGTTAGAGCCGTTTTTGAGAAATTTGGATTTTTGTCATTTTTTATGGGTTTTTATGGGGTAGGCCTAAATACCCTAAAAATCAAAAATACAAAAAAATGAAAAATACGCCTGGAGATACCACGGCTTTATACCTACCATTTCATGAAAATCGGACCACTGGTGTCGTCTCCAGCTTTGTTTACATCCACACACGCACGCACGCACGCACGCACATACGCACGCATGCGCACACACACACACACACAGACACAGACAGACAGACACCATGCCGAAAACCATTTTTTTGGATTCAGGGAGCACTAAAACGAATATATCCATTAACAACTCAAATTCGAAAATTTTGACGAAAACAATACTTTCTCCATATACTATGTATAGGGGAGGGGGGAGAAAGTAAAAGTTCTTAGTTGGATTTTACAAAACAATGTGATAACTAAACAGAATGCTGAATGCTGAACTGAAGTTGTAAATATTCAAATATTATCAATTTTCAGACCCACGCGTGCTGAAGCACAATAATATACATTTTTAAGCTTTTTCTAAAAAATATTATTTCATTTCTAAGATCTCTCACGAACTGAACACAATGACCGAAAGTCAAAACTCAAGAGGGCGGTATAATAAAGAGGCGTGTAGGCCTAGCCGTTTGTTAAAGTATGCCTTTAGGTATTTATTTAGTATTTATTGTGCACTCAGATTCGAAGTACAGTAATTTGTTGAAATTTCAAAAGTTAAACACTGAATATTATTGTGAATATTTCTGTTGTTTCTTAAGCCGTGTTAGTACCCTTGTCATTGTACACTTTAGGCCTATACCTAAAACTTGTGGTAGCTGTCAATCCTCACGGGTCATCCCCTTAATATAATTATCTACAAGGTAATTCTGTGAATAACTCGTATCCAAAATGGGAGAGGAAGCGGTCGGGCAACGCCAGCAGGCTTGTGGGTAGTTTTTCTAACCACCGGAAGAGAAACTGTGTGAACCCATCTGACATTAAATTCTCGCTTTTTTGTGGCCATACCGTCATTCTGTCATTGAGTCCAGACGCCACCCCCTTCCCTTTTTGATTTTTGTCATCTCCTTCGTTCGGTGAACATAAAACACGTTAAACTAACACGGTAGAAGATGTTTTCAGGTAGGCCTTTATTTAACCGGTCGGCTTTTCAATTTACTGGAATATTTTATAATTTAATTTTAGATTTTGATCGTTGCAAAGATAAAAAAGACAGTTTCGATTATGTTTAGTAAAACGTGTTCTGCTTTGTTTGGATTTTAAGTAGGGGTGTGCGAGTACTCGATTATAGAGCTTTTTCGAGCCGAGTTTACACTACTCGACTCGAAGTTTTGAATAGTCTAGTAGTTACTCCCGCCGTTTACTCGTGATTGGTACGCGAGATTGCATTATACAGCCGTTTCTCATAAATCCATTGCTCCATAACATTTTTTTAATTTACTTGAACTAAAGTGGTTTTTGAGATATTAATATCAATAAATTTAGTTTTGTCTTTTTTCCTTTCGATAATTCCAGATATATTTTCTTACTTATGCTCAATGAGACTTATTTGACTTTAAATTTAAAACCTACAAAAATATGTTACAAAAACTCTTGTTTAAACAAGTGCAGATTTAGCTTGGTTTTTACCTCCTACAGTTATGTTAAAGTTGGCCTGAATTATCGTTTCATTTCATCTGAAAACAGGTTGGCTTTCAACTCATAGGATAACTTCCCAGTTTAATGACTAAAAATATTACATTTTATGTGATCAATAATTAACTTCTATTATTCAAAATACTCGATCCGAAACAAATTCGAAACTCGCGAGTATTTTTTAAAACTCTACTCGACTTCATAAATCACTACTTGCACACCCCTAGTGAGGCGTTGTTTTATGTTCACGATCTCGAATAGAAACTAAGAGTTCGATTCACCGGAAAGTCGGTTATCCGACAAGGCCGTGGCCAACGTACCGGATAGAATGTGCTCTTGTAACGTTTTACTAATACTACTTCAAACATATTTCGGGTGCAAGCTCAAGACAAAAACGTTGAGAAGCGTGGGTTTTTCTTCCTCTGATACAAAAGGATTGTTTTTAAATAAGTTATTTCCGTACCCATAAAAAAGGCGTTTAGAAAATTTCGTTCTTTGGGGTTTTTCTTGTAAGCTACACAAATACATCTTATGTTCAAATTCCAAAAAAAGAGCAAAACGTTACATATCCGAGCTGGGATATCCGGGACATTTTAGTGAATTCTCCAGACAGCTAAAAATATTAACTTCCTCCACTCCTTTTTATACTTTTTACGTAGAGGGAAATGCTTTATGCACGAACCTGAAGGAACAGTGTGGGACTCATCACTAGGTCTCGGTGGACGTTACCCACTAAAGCCCCCTACGATCCCGGACGGAACTGCTTATAAAAGCATTACTTCGCCTGGACCAACTGGCTGGACACATCACGTGGTCAAGGATCGAGACAACCCCCTCTGATCTTGACGCGTAACAGCCTCTCAGCGTAAGCCGAGACTGCTCTCCATTTCTCATTGGACTCCATGATAGTTTCCGGGCTCACATACCCGAACGTGGTTGTCAGCGTCAGCCTTTCAGCCTCGAACCGACTGCACCTGAAGAACGTGTGACAGACGTCATCACACTCTCCCAGGCAGCACCGGCAGGTTGGCGTCTCAACCTTTCTCATCCAGCGTAAGTAGCTCCGAAAATAGCCGTGGCCCGTCAGGAGATGACACATGAAGAACGAAACTTCTCCGTGCTTTCGCTGGACCCATGGCTCGAGATTTGGAATGAGCCTAAAGCTCCAGCGACCGAAGTTTGACTCGGTCCAACGCTGCTGCCACGCCTCACGGTGTTGTCTCGGGCTCTTGACGCAGCCTCTCTTCGGCCTAGTTCTGCGCTGAGGACGAAGATCTCCCTACGTTCCTGAGCTAACAGGTCTATAGGTATCACCCCGGCCACAACCAGAACCGCAAATTCAGAAACGGTCCTGTAGCTTCGGGCTATTCAGAGCGCACCCTGGCGCTCACTCCTTTTTATACTTGAGTCCAGTTACTTTGCTGTCTCAAATGAATCCCAGTTGCACATAGTTACAATACTAGATTTATAGAAAAGGAACCTCAGTGTGTCTCAACCACGAGGATTTTGAATACAAACCTATTTTATGAGGGAATCAAATTTTATGCTAAACTTCATCATTCTTAGAGACATCCAAAGTTATGAAAATGCCTGCAAAATTTGAAAGATTTCCTTTGCCAGGGTTGTTTAGCCCCTAGAGGAATACCACGACTTCGATAGAATGGTCTACCCGACCCAACTCAATCTAGCCTAACCTAATAAAACTGTTTTGCAAAGTCAATCTTTGACCTAATCCCCTCCTGAATGCAGCAAAAATAATAAACATCGACCGGGGGCATGACTGCCACAATCATTGGAGCGGATTAATTAGGGCCAACTCGACTGGTTCGAATCGGCTAGACTGCCACGACCGCCCGGGCAATAGCCGCGATAGATCGAGGGAAAACTGGAATTTTAATTCCTCGTCACCTCTGCTTAAATCTGTTTTATATTGTAATCTGCTTCGCTGTTACATATCCGTTGTTAAAACAATACAGTACACCTCGGATTATCCGGACCCCACATTATCCGGATCCCGGATTATCCGGACCGGTCCACCCAAGAAATTAAAAAATTAAAATCACGGAAAAAAATATTTCAGCAAGTTTACGGCTGAAAAGTAAAATGCAAATGCAACACATTGCTGTATGAATTGGGAATCACGATAATTGAAGGAATCACAATGCCTAAACAGCACATTTCATCATTTTCGTGAACGTAGTTTTCTGGATTTTTTTTTACGTAGGAGGAACGCTTTATGCGCGAACCCAAGGAACAGTGTGGGACTCCCTCTCAGATGTTGGTCGAGGTGTACCCACTAAACCTCCTACGGAGCCGCGGGGAAAACCAGGCCGGAACCCTTATCGGACAACTTCAGCACTGGTCCGCGTGTCTTGCGCCCTGACGGGTCAAGTCACTGTTTCAGGATACTTAGAGGTCACTTAAGCATCCATCATCTCGCTTCCGCCGAAGAACGGATTGTACGAAAAGCGCAATCGCTCTCCAGGATTCTTCGTTGCGAAGCATTGCTCCCACAACGACGTCCGGGGATAGATCGCCGACTGCAGAATCAAGCCTCCTCCTATCTTCAGCGAAACGTCTGCACCGGAAAAAGGTTTGATGAGCATCATCCACCTCCTCCGGGCAGTACCTACACTGAGGTGACCTCACCTTTCCCATGCGAAAAAGGTAATCCCTGAAGTAGCCATGACCCGTCAGGAATTGACACAAGAAGAAATCAATTTCCCCAAAGGTACGGCTCAACCACGGGCTGATGTCTCGAATGAGACGAAATGTCCATCGCCCTTCTGATCCGTCGTTCCACCGCTCCTGCCAGGCTCGCAGAGTGACGAGTCTCGCCTGCTCAGCAGCTTGGTCTCTGCCGAGATCCGGAGCGCGGCGAAAGATGTTCTGCCTCTCAACGGCGAGCAAATCGAGGGGAATCACTCCAGCCACAACCATGACAGCCAGTCCAGACACGGTGCGATACGCACAGGCGATCCTGAGCGCAGCCCTACGTTGAACAGAGAGAACTCTCTTGCTGTGTTTCTTGATTCCCATGGCACCCGCCCACACTTCTGCGCCGTACAGAAGAATGGCGTTGACGGTGGACATGAGGAGTCGCCTCTAGCTAGCCCTCGGTCCTCCGATGTTCCCCATCAATCTGCTGAGCGACAGAACAACCCTCGCCGCCTTGTCGCAGACAGTCTGGATGTGCTCCCACCACGTGAGACGGCAGTCGAGCACAACTCCCAGATACTTCGCCGCAGTCTTGTCTGGACCTCGACGTCACCGACAGTCATGGGGATTACTGTGCGGATCCTCCGTCGAGTGAGCATGACGATCTCGGTCTTGGCGACCGCCAGCTCAAGTCCATGGCCGCTCATCCATCTGTTGACCCGAAACATCACCTGGTTGAGGCGAAGCTGGCCCAACTCCGGATCCCGAGCCGTGATGACTGCGGCTACATCGTCTGCGTATCCCACGAGAAAAACTCCTGGTGGCATCTCGAGGCGAAGCAACCCGTCGTATGCCACATTCCAAAGGTCAGGGCCGAGGATCGACCCTTGTGCCGCGCCGGCTGTGACCACTTTGGAACGGACTCCTGCTTCAGTGCTGTACACCAGCTTGCGATCCTTCAAGTAGTCCTGTACCACGACCAAGAGGTAGTCGGGTACCCTGAAGTCACGCTGCAGCGCCTCGAGCATATCCACCCAACGGGCAGAATTGAACGCGTCCCTCACGTCCAGGGTGACCAGCAGCACGATCGGCCTGGCCAGATGGCAGGTTGTGTCAGCCTGCTGGACGGCGCCCAGGACTTCAGTTACGGCATTCAGGGTTGAGTGGCCTTTCCGAAAGCCGTGTTGCCGAGGGGACAAGTCCCCTGCGGCTTCGACGGCCGACCTCAACCTGGGTTTCAGCAACCTCTCAAAGAGTTTACCCGCCGTGTCCAGCATACAGAGAGGTCTGTACGCCGACGGGGACTCTGGATCACCTTTGCCTTTACTGATGAGCGCCAGTCTAGCTATCTTCCAGCGTGACGGAAACACACCCGCCGCCAAACACGCGTTGAACATGCGCAGCAGCAAGTGTGGGTGACTTTCCACCACAACCTTCAGAGCCTCAACCGGGATGCCATCTGGGCCTGGAGCTCTGTTGTTGTGCATGGCAGACGATGCTGCCACGAGCTCCTGTTCCGTGAACAAAGGAACATCAGGAACCGGCCTCACAACTCTCTCCTCCCGCCTCACTGGGTGACTTGGGAAAAGAGCGTCGACGATGGCCGTGACCGTTCCTGCAGACATAGCCGCGCTGCTGGCCCCCATTCCCCCGAGCTTCTTCGTGACGAGCTGGTACCCCCTACCCCACGGATCGGAGTCAACCTCCCGGCACAGCTCCTTCCAGCAGCGAGCCTTACTCAGGCGAATGGCGCTGGCCAGAGCTTTCTTCGCAGCCTTATGCTCTGCCGACCTGGCTAAAGCCTCCGGTCGGTTTCGAGCTCTCTGCGCTCTTCTGCGAAGCATCAGCGCCGTTCTCCTGAGCTCCGCGATCTCGTCCGTCCATCAGTAGACTTGGCGACGACCCCGGACAGGTTTTTTCCGAGGCATCGACGAGTCGCATGCACGCTCGATCAGCTGCATGGTGGAGCCAACCAGAGTCTCGACCTGCTGTCGGTCAGTGGAGTCGAAGCGATCCGTCTGACCGGCCTCCGGGCTGCGACTGAGCCGCTCGACGAACTTTCCCCTGTCCAGTTTGGCCGAGTTCCAGCCAACTGGATTTTGGGTACTGGACTGACGATACGACCCGATTTCTTCCAGGTGAAAGGAGATGAAGTCGTGGTCACTGGCAGTGTACACGTCCATCACCCCCCACTCCGCTAGCAGAGGAAACAACCCTGCCGATACCAGCGTGACGTCTGGTATGGAGTCGCCGAAACCAGGTCTTCGGTAAGTCGGCGTGTTCCCTCTGTTCGCGACTTCCAGGTCGAGCCTCGAGGCCATCTCCAGGATTTGTCTCCCACGGGCGTTAGTGACGGGCATGCCCCACTCAACGGCGCGCGCGTTGAGGTCCCCGGCCACTATTACGCCCCCCGAGACATCTTGAAGATCGTCTTCCAGCGCCTCCAACCTCTCCCGGTACTCCTGGGCGGAATAGTTGGGAGATAGGTGGACGCTGTAGACGGTGACGCGCCGAAGTCTCACCCAGACGTAACCGTCACCGGATCCGTGACCCAACACCTGGATCCCGCGACTGTCTGCAATCCAGAGAGCCGCGATACCAAGCCGGTCATAAAACCAAGATGAACTGGTTTTGATCCGGTAGGGTTCGCTGACGATCGCGATCTGGGCTTTGACCTCGCAAGCAAGCTGTTCCAGAATGGCGTCAGCCGCTTGACTCCGCTGCAGGTTGGCATGGACAAAACGGATCATTTCGCGGCAGATCGAGCCTTCTTGGCGTCCAGGGCTTTCCTGAAAACCCCGCATGCACCTGAGCCCGGGTAGTGATCCGAAGACACTCCGGGTGTAGTTTTTACTACTTGGGATGCTAGCAGTAATCAAAAAGGCGTAGCCTACGGCAATTTGCGAGTTTGTTTATTGCTGTCATTTGATAAATTTTGTCATTTCTTAAGAAGAGTTATAGTAATAAGTTTTGAGTTTTGGGTTAGTTTCGTCATGATTACTTCAAGTTTGAGTTATTTCGAGTTATAATAGTTTAATCTTAATAAATTAAATATTTTAATCTGGCTTTTTAATCCAAACTTAAACCGTACGGTAAAAGTCAACTTTATAAATTCGTAAGATTAATAATAAACTTTAGTTCTGAAATTTGCTTCAAAATTAAACCCCCACAAAATTTGAAAGACGAACATGATGTAAAGTCTTGACACGCCATTTACAGCATCAGTTTAGCTGGAGCTAAGGTACTCGATCGCTATGTAGGCGATATTGTAATGACTTTGGGATTATCCGGTTTTTTTTATCCGGATCGGTGTTCCGCCACATTAATCCGGATAATCCGAGGTTTACTGTATTAATATTTATTTACAAAATATTGTGTGATTGAAACGAAATAAACCCATTTGATCCGTATTTTGAAATTTTATTCCCAGTTTCATCAAATGATCACTTCGACTTATTCTACCAGTAGTTGAGTTTCAATTTATACTCTGATTACGTACAAACCCCTCGTACTCGTACTCATGCATTTGTTTACTTAGCCTGTGACAAATCCGTAATACATTTTCAGAGAATTTATTGGTATCAGTAATTTAAAATATTTAAGAGATACTTAAATTCAAGCAAAACATCAAAAGTTGTAGGGGCCGGTAAAGAGGATATACTGTATGAAAAACTAATAAACTTGTTACAAACAATGTGTGGAGATTCTAACGTGAAATTTTTGATTTTATACGTTGAATAACGTATATACATAAAAACATTCCTTGTAGAAGACAGTTGGTGTCGGTGTCAGAACAAAATAATAACTTTTCAAAGAAAGGTATAAAATTACCTGGTATACTGCCGAGTGATTTTCAATTGGTTTTTAACGACCAATGGTTTCGGACATCATGTGTCCATTTTCAAGTTTCCATCAAGTTAAAACATATTCCTCTTCGAGGTAGTCATATAGTAATTGAAGAGACGTCACTACTACACTTAAAACACGAAAACATTTAAAAAACGGACGAAAAATTACATAAACACAAAAACTGGCCAGTATTTACAAACCGCACATGTGCCGTCAACGGAAGGTGAATCATGACTCACTCGTGCTCGTGCTGATGTGTGACGTATTCCCCCTCCCTCAATTATCGTTCTTATCAGGTCCAGTCCTTTCGCTGCCAATGCCATCTAATATTTCTATTGCTTTATTGTATATAATATTTGATTCAAAAGAAAGCTTTTCATTAAGTACATATTGTGGGGATTTTTTGGATGACCTATAGATTTCGAATTCTTCTACTGTGTTCATAAAATTACCTTTGCTGCAAAAATGGAGGATATAGTCTATCCGCCCGGCCATGATACCCAGGCGATTAAGCGTCTTCTCGGAACTCGACTCACCCTCCCTACCTGCTCGCCGAGCTGACCGGTGGCAAACAATGACTCACCTACTGACGCTGTCCCACAGTACTACAAATTTTTTTCATTTCAAATTAAAATTTGAAATGATCAATTTTTTTGAATTCTACGTAAAATTCTAGAGAAAATGAGCTAAAATGCGATTAAAATGCCTCATATTCACGGTATGAAGGTCGGTGAAAACTGGTGACGTACTTACCGTGAATATGATGTAATTTAGTCGCATTTTAGCACATTTTCTTTAGAATTTTAACTAGAATTCAAAAAAGTTGATCATTTCAAATTTTAATTTGATATGAAAAAAATTTGTAGTACTGTGGGGCAGCGCCAGTAGGTGAGTCATTGTTTGCCACCGGTCGGCTCGGCGAGCAGGTAGGGAGGGTGAGTCGAGTTCCGAGAAGACGCTTAATCGCACGGTATCATGACCGGGCGGATAGACTGTAGTAGATATGGTTGGATTGGTATAGACCAGCTGACATAGGCAAAATGGTAAAATAGTGTCGTAATTGTGACGTATGGGTGACGTGTTTTATGACGTATTAGGGTAAAATGATAAAATAGTGTCTTACTTGAGGCGTATGGGTGACGTATTTTTGACGTATTGGTGAGGTATTTGATGACGGATGTGTGACGTAGTGATGACGTCACAGAGGCGATGTCGGGGTGGACGGCGCCGCCGAGAGGCCAGTGCGACAGGGGACGGTCGGAGTTGCAGTGCGGTGCCGGGCGGTTACCGTATCGTCGGTGTCAAAGCTATCGGTCGGAGAACTGAGGCTTGGAAAATAAATCGAGGTTTTATCGTAAAGTATGAGATATAGTCGAAATATAAAGGAAAGGGATTTTCCGTTCTACCGTACTGTCGAACTTAGTGTTACGGTGAGTTTTGACGCTAAGCGTATAGTAGTTGTCGGAGCAAATTTTACATAATGTCGCCAAAAAACAAGTGTTGCTTTCCGATGACACAGAAATGAAATAGTTTTTGGCGTATCGTCGGCGTCGAAATTACCGGAGAACTTGGTCTTGTAAAATAAACGGAATAGTTTTACCGTACTGTTGTAAATTCTGGGTCAAGGACATTAAGGGCTGTTTTTTCTACTTACATTTTCAAAACTACAATTCCGAATACGTTTGTAATTTACGAATGTTGGAAAACAATGATAAACCTAGTGAGTTGTAAGTTGAATAATTGTGATGTTTAGACTTGGGATTCATCCGCTCGGTGTTGTTCGGTATTTTGCGAGTGAACGCGATACGAAGTCCCGTCATCGTCGGTGCCTGTTGATTTTTCCGGTCGAACGTTTTCGGTTGTCGACACTTCAGTCGTAGGTGACGCTGTGGGATCCGGAGACCATTCGGGGGCGTGTTGGGAACAAGACGACGACGAAGAATCTACCCATCCGCAGAGATTGCTGTCGAACTCCACGGTGACCTTCAGTTGTATCGGTGGATGGTCCACTATCAAATGTAGAAGTGTCTCATGTAGAATTCCTATATCGACCTCGTCACAAATGACCAGTTGGAACTGCATGGTGCTCGGCGGAGCGGGTCTCGGGGATCGCTGATGTTGGCCGGTCCGCTGCTAAGGGAGGAATGACGTCTGGCGACGTACACGCCGCGTATTTGAGCGCGAGGGGGAGAGAAGGGGGGCGGGAGGGGGACACTGCTTCAAGGTCACCATAGAGGGGTTCTTTGAACTGTACCATTTATCATCGTAAAAATCATAACGGTACATTAAAAAATTAATACTATGATATGTAATCATGAATGATAAATTTTTAAACTACGTTAATTATTTTCATGAAGTTGTTCATTGACAGGTCGTTCGAGACTTAGTGCAATGCAGCTTGTACGAAATATGAAGAAAAATGATTTTACGATGAAGTAGTCTGACGGTACTGCCTAACAATAATGTTACAGTGAGCGTAGCGTTTACGGTGCAAATTAAATATACTGCTGCAACAATAGGTTACTTTATTACCGTAAAACCTAAGCCCCGGACCATCATAACTTTTCGTTTTGGGAACTCAGACACCAAAAAACATCATTCTTTCAAATCTCTCTCTCTCTCTCTCTGTCTCTCTGTCTCTCTGTCTCTCTCTGTCTCTCTGTCTCTCTCTGTCTCTCTGTCTCTCTGTCTCTCTGTCTCTCTGTCTCTCTGTTGGAAATGAATGTTGGTGGATGGGTCTGGAAGTGAAAGGTTGAAGGATGATCGATGAAAAAAAAAAAAATCACAGGATGATAGTAAATGGATGTTGATGAGTCTGTGTGTGAAAGATTGAAGAATGATTGTTGGAAAAAACGTGCTTGGCAAGGAGTCCTATGTCCTCTCCTTGCAGAAAGTGCCTGCCTGCCCCTGCTAAGGAGACGGATGCACATTTGTTGGATGGGCATTCAAGCGGCGGTCTGTATAAAAGAGGTAGCGTGTGAACTGGTCTTTGAAAAACACGGAGGCGGATTGGGGATCCGGGTACGCTTCGGCTAGTCCGTTGCAAATGGCCCCTTTTCGATGCTGGCTAGTCCAGACCTCCCCCTTCACTCTGGTCGGGGTGCTGGGGGACGCTTAGTGGGGACCTCTCACATGTGATCTCCGGACCTATGCTTGTTGGCAGCCACTGTTGTGAAATTGACATCAGTGGGTGGCCGCCGTTAGTAAGCACCCCCGCCACGCTGAAGACGGTGTTCAAAATTGTCAGAAACTGGCTCAGGAACCATGGGCATATTCTTGTGCATGCGACTGTGCTAGGCATGTACGGTGTCCGAGGAGGTTTGACCTGATTGGTGAAATGTAGGGTCTCGGCCGGTGGATGACGTTGGAGTCATTGGCAAGAGACTCCCATGAACCGGGGAATTCAAAAACCCAACACATGATTTGTATTGTATTGTTTCAGGTTGCATCCTGACCTAGAAATCGAGTTAACAGTGAAAGTTGATTCGTTATTAGTTAATAGTTACCAGTTTTTGTGAATTTCAAATTGAAAAAATCAACATGGCGGGTAAAAGTACAAAGGTAAGTGAGCCTTCTTTGAGCGAAGAAGAGGAGCGTAGGAAAGAGGAAGACAGGATTGCTGCGGAGAAGGAGCTTATGGCAAAGTTCCAGAGTGAGAGAAGACTAAGCACCACCAGGTCGCTGTCGCAGGGACCTGGGTTCAGTTCTGCGAATAGCAGCGCGCAGGAGTCTGAATCGGAGGCAGAACGGAAACGGAAATTAAGAAGCCCCGAGGACAAGGAAAAAGAGAAGAAAAGGACCAAAACAAAGAAAATGGACGATGGAGATGAGGAAGGAGAAGAGACTGAAGATGAGAATGAAGTGGATCCTCTTGTGAGTCTAGGAAGGGTGCTGGAGAAGATGAGAGGGTGGTTTAGGCAGCCAACAATAATGAAGATGGTCACGAAGCCGCAGACCGAGAAGTTTCAACGGCACTTCGTGAGGTTTCAGGAGGAACTCATAAGGGCCAGAGAGGAGAGGGCTAGGTTAGAAACCCGAATTGAGGAAAGAGCGGAGTTTGTGAAGATTGTTCGGGATGAACTGAGAAAGGGACCAGAACCGGAGGTGACGAGGAAACCGACTGGGTACGCTGCAGCAGTGGCAAGAGATGCCCCGCAGATTCCGAAGGTGACAGGTGTGAAAGGCCCTGTGCTGCCACCACCAAAGTTGGTCACGGTGAGACACGATACTAAGGAGAGTGAAGAGGTAAAGACCATTCTGAAGAACCTAGTGAAGCCACAAGAGATCGGGTTAAAGGTCAGGAGGCTTGTGAACATCAGGCATGGAGTAATCGTAGAAGCGGAGAACGAAGAAGGAATAGAGGCCCTGATGAAACAGAAATCCCTGGGAGAGGCCGGTCTGAAAGTTGAGAAGCCAACGAAGAAAAGGCCTGTGATAATGATATACGACGTGAATGCAAAGTTGAGTGACGAAGACGTGAAAGATGAAGTATACCGGAGGAACATGCGTGACAGCGGCGTTGACGAAGGAGATTTTCAACAAGAATTTGAGGTCAGACACAAATATAACGATCAGAGATCGAATGGTCAGAAGAAACACATGGTGGTCGAGTGTTCAGTTAGGGTAAGGAACTGGTTGCGTAGGCAAGAGAAGATATACGTGGAGTGGCAATGCTGCAGAGTAAAAGATTATGTGGATGTAGCAAGATGCTACAAGTGCCAGAGATTTGGTCATGTTGCCAAGCACTGCACTGCGGGAAAGCCGACCTGCTCGTATTGCGCGGGCGAGCACGACTTCAAGGACTGTGCAAACAAAAAGAAGAAAGAGGCAGTCTGCTGTGCAAACTGTAAAAGGGATGGTCGTGGAGACCACAAACATGAAGCTGGTTCAAGAAGGTGCCCAGCGTACGAGAAGGCCGTGAAGAGGCAAAACGAAAAGACCGATTATGGACTGTAGGATCGCTCAGTGGAACTTGGGGAGAGGGAAAACTGCCACAAATGAAGCTTACAGAAGATGTCTGCAAGAGAAAGTCGATGTCCTTTTGGTGCAAGAGCCGTACACAGTGAATAGGAAGCTGAAAATGCCTGGTTGCAGAGTGTTCTATGACAGGAGTGGAAGAGAAGATATCTGGAGTGCTGTGTGTGTACTGAATGATAAGATCGGAGCAATCATGGATGTCAGGGAAACTAACGGAATGTGTGTCAGCGTCAGGCTAGAGGTTGAAGGAAAGTCGCTGCAGGTGATCAGCCTGTATTGCAGGCCATCAGAGCCCATCGATGGATTCCTCGCAGAACTGTCAGATATTGTCAGGAAGAGAGGCAACAAGGGAGTCGTCTGTGGTGCGGATCTCAACGCAAAATCGGGATTGTGGCTCAGTGGTTGTACGGACGAGAGAGGCTCGAAGGTGGAGGAAGTCCTGTTTGCATGGGACTTGCAGACCCTCAATAGATTCAGTAGATGGACAACATTTGAGAATACGCAGGGCGGGAAGTCGAACATTGATGTCACTATCGCCACGAGGGACGCGGCAAGTAGGATATCAGGTTGGGAAGTACATGAGGAAACGCTGAGTGACCACAGAATGATAACATTTAGGTATCAAGAAGAGCAAGGAAGGAGAGGAAGACTTAATGAACAAAGAGAGGGATCCTACTGTTTGAGGAAAGTGAACTGGGTGTCATTTGACCGCGAGCTGCAACGGAGCATTCAAGGTTTAGACATAGGAACGACGGAAGCGGGAGAACACGCGGAGAGAATCACAGAAATGATCTGCAGGCTAATGGAAGAGCAATTCCCGAGAGCAAAGAAAGGAATGAAGAAGGTTTACTGGTGGACGGAAGAACTCGATGAACTAAGGATTACTATGCGAAGAAAGAATAGGATCTGGAGAAGAACCAGTCTTGAGGCCGACAGGAGAAGCTTTGTGCAATCAAGAACAAATTACATATGGGCGATCAGGAAACAAAAGAAGAAGATGTGGGAGAAGCTCATCGTAGACGAAGAAGGAAACCCGTGGGGTAAGGTCTACAAGATAGTGATGGAAAAGATGAAGAGTGAAGTCCAACTAGCAAGCCTCGAGAAGGAAGACGGAACGATGACGAAGACTCTAAACGAGACTCTGCAAAGGATGATTGAAGGGTTGCTGCCGGATGATAGGGTAGAAGAGGACACCGACGAACAGCGAGAGATAAGGAGAGGTATGATGGAAGAAAGTACAGGACCTAATGAAGAGGACTTTACTGAGGAAGAGCTAATTGCAAGCATCGCGCAAATGAGGGATAAGAAAGCACCGGGATACGACGGAATCAAGGGCGAAGTCGTCAAGAGAATGTGCGGTAGAATCAAGGGGACGTTGCTGGACATGTACAACAAGATGTTGAGAGAGGGTAGGTTCCCCGATATTTGGAAAACAGGCATCGTGAAAGTGTTTTTGAAAAGCGAAGACAAAGACCCTAGCAAGGTAAAGTCGTACAGGCCAGTGACCCTCCTTCCTGTTCTGGGTAAGATAGGTGAAAGGTTGATCGTAAAGAGGTTGAAACAGTGGATGGAGAGAGAAGATCGAACGAATACAGGTCAGTACGGATTCACAGAAGGTGTAGGAACGGTTGATGCGCTGTTGGACATGAGAAGAGAAGTAGAGGAGACGGAAGAGAAGTACGTCGTTGGATTGTTCTTGGACATCTCCGGGGCGTTCGACTCTGCCTGGTGGCCAGAGATCCTGAGAGTTCTGAGGGAATGGCGGTGCCCAAACAACATCTACCGACTGGTCAGGGACTACTTCCGAGGCAGGACAGTGACTTTGAAAGCTGGCAACGGAGAAGTGAGCAAGACCATCACAAAAGGTTGTCCACAAGGATCCGTTGTAGGCCCTCTGCTGTGGAACGTCCTTTTCGACGGGTTTCTGCGGCTGCAGTTCGGCAACGGCATCTCTGCCAGAGCCTACGCGGATGACGGACTGCTCCTGGTGAAGGCAAATTCAAGTCCTGAGCTGATGAGGAAGGCGTCAAGAGCCTTGGATCTGGTCACCAGGTGGGGAGAAGAGAGGAAGATGACGTTCTCGAAGGAGAAGACAGTGATGGTGCTACTCAAGGGAAAGTTGGTCGAAAGATTCATCAGAGTGAACATGGGTGAAGTCACGGTACGCTGCTCAGAGAAAACTAGGTACCTAGGGGTAGTGGTTAAAAGTGGAATGAAGTTCGCAGGACACTACGAGTATGTGGTCGAGAAGACGATGAAGGTATTCGGAAAGCTTAAAGGACTGGCGAAGGCAAACAACGGGATGAAATGTGAAAACTTGAGAAGGCTGTACATAGGGGCGTTGGAGCCGATGGTGCTGTACGGATGTGAAATGTGGGGACAAAGAATGAGAGGTCGAGGAGAGAAGACGAAGCTGATGAGCTTACAGAGGAAACTGTTGTTAGGAGTGATCAAGGGATACAGCACTATTTCCCACGAAGCCGTGAGAGTGATCGCTGGAGTGATCCCTCTGGATTTGATGGTGGAAGAAAGGCTGAAAAGAAGAAGAGATAAAGAGGAAGGAATCGACAGCAGGGAAAGCAAGCGAACCCGAAGAGAGGAAACACTCGTCGAATGGCAAAGAAGATGGGAAACCAGCACCAAAGGAAGAGAAACCTTCGAGTTTGTTCCGGATGTTCGACAGAGAAAGAAGGTGAAATGGGAGACCGACCACTACACAACACAGTTCGTGAGCGGCCATGGTAATTTCAAGGCGAAGCTGAGGGGATTCAACCTAGTGGAAGATGACAGATGCACACACTGTGGACAGTTGGAGACCTCGACACATGTTCTGATGGTGTGTCCTTTCTACGAGGAAGAAAGAAGTGAAATGAGGGAATTCCTCCGAGGTAAGAATTGGAATTGGGAGAAGCGAAACTTTCTACGGTGCAAGAAAGCAGCTGAGGTGTTCTCAAGAATGTGCAGAAGAATTGGAAGTAGGAAACACGAGTTTGAAAATGTAAGAGGATAGACTGCAACTTGAAACACTGGAAAAAAAGGAAAGTAGGAGGAAAAAAAAGAAGAAAGAAGAAAAAGCAAAAATCCGATGATCCTAGTGCTATGGTGCTAGGGGAGGGGACAGGTGTGTTGGGTGGGCACTAGAAGTGTGCCCGGTTAGGATAAGAATACAGAAGAGGACTGAAGAAAGAAGTCTATTTCAGGAAAGAGGCCTGGCGAATAAGTCTCCGACTTAAGCCAGGGGTGGAGGAGGGATCGCGGGCTTCGGCCAACCACCTCTCTGTCTCTCTGTCTCTCTGTCTCTCTGTCTCTCTGTCTCTCTGTCTCTCTGTCTCTCTGTCTCTCTGTCTCTCTGTCTCTCTGTCTCTCTGTCTCTCTGTCTCTCTGTCTCTCTGTCTCTCTGTCTCTCTGTCTCTCTGTCTCTCTGTCTCTCTGTCTCTCTGTCTCTCTGTCTCTCTGTCTCTCTGTCTGTCTGTCTGTCTGTCTGTCTGTCTGTCTGTCTGTCTGTCTGTCTGTCTGTCTGTCTGTCTGTCTGTCTGTCTGTCTGTCTGTCTGTCTGTCTGTCTGTCTGTCTGTCTGTCTGTCTGTCTGTCTGTCTGTCTGTCTGTCTGTCTGTCTGTCTGTCTGTCTGTCTGTCTGTCTGTCTGTCTGTCTGTCTGTCTGTCTGTCTGTCTGTCTGTCTGTCTGTCTGTCTGTCTGTCTGTCTGTCTGTCTGTCTGTCTGTCTGTCTGTCTGTCTGTCTGTCTGTCTGTCTGTCTGTCTGTCTGTCTGTCTGTCTGTCTGTCTGTCTGTCTGTGTGTGTGTGTGCGTGTGTGGCAGCACGATAGCGCTCGCAGAAATGGTCCGATCGGAATGAAATTTGGCACAGTCGTGTTAAGTAGTGATTATTCGGATGAGTTCGAAAACCAGGCCGATCAGACACGGATATAGTCAAGGACTTAGCCGTTCGTGGGCGTCAGTTTAACACATTTCGGGTAAACAACGTTGATAGTAAATATGAAATCCAGGCACTAATTATTGTTGTATTTTTAACTATAACTAAGGGTCTCGTAGTAACAAAGTGAAAAAAACAGCCCTAAACAGATTTATCGAGTTATAAATACAGTGTAAAATTAAATAGGGGGTTTTTGCCATTCACGGTAAAACTATACGATATTTGTTAAACGGTATTTTTAAATACGTAGACCATAAGATGATTTAACTTATTAACATTTATCGTATTGTTATATATCTATTAACGATAAAGTTTGGGTGGCTTGAAATATGTTTAGTCCATTCAAAATGTAGTTTTCGCGGAAAATTTTTGGGTTAAGTTTGATTTTTTGTTGTTCCTTATGTTTTTTGTGGCGCCGAATCCAAATCTGACGTTTGTTAACAAAATTTCGTGACCAAAAAAATTGTCAAAATGCAAAATAAGGCATAAAATCTGATTTTTTTACCTATTTTTGCTTATAACTCAAAACCGTAAATTTTATGTGGTAAACAATTAAGGTTTACGTTGAATTCAGCTTGGAAAACAAATAATTTGGCATTTTGAATTATTTCTCCCTGTCCATCGGTTAAGAGGGGACTTATAGATTTAATTCAAGGCTCATCGACAAGAACTAAAATTAATCACAGTTAAATTTAAGCAAGTTCCCGGTAACATAGACCACTTATGGGCTTTAACCACTCTTCCGAGCTGATAAGGGATATATAGTTATGCAAATCTATCGCTCGTTTGGACATAATATGGTTTACAGTTATTGTCTGTTTGAATTTGACAGTTCAAATAGCAGAAGCAAGAGACCAGCTGTAATTTTTATCGTGAGTAAAGCCACGGGCAACTGCTAGTTGTACAATGAAACATAAAAAGTCAAATATCACACATGAGAGGAGAATACACGTATGATGACACTTACAGTGTAGGTAAAGTGTTTCTCTTCAAATTCACTGGTTTAAATATTGTTATTGGCAACCAGGAGTTGCTAATTAATGAAAAAACGGCCCTGATGATGCCCCTGAATCAATAGGGGCGAATTTATCATTCACATTTCTTTCAATACATTTTGGATTGCTTAAACGGAGAGGGTTTTCATTAATCATCGGTTTTAACCCTGATCAAAATTTTCTAGTTTCAGGTGTTTCCTTGAGGATACCAAAATAACACGGATTCACTTTCTTTTCATTACAATAAATATTCACTTTTAAACTAGAAACTTTTAAAGAACAAAAAAAAACTGACAAGTTTCAAAAAGCATTACCTTGAAACCATAACTGTTTCATTCCATAGTGTATTGAAAAAAGTCTGCTCTTGGCTGTTTAGTGTTTTATCTTTACAGTAAGTAAAATATGCACTGATCGACCCCTCGACTCCAATGACCCCAAGCATCTGACCCCAAGACTTATTCATCTGCATTTTTACCGCGGTAGTAGATACTAATAAAATAATAAACCCCTGTTGCAGTAGATCTGCATAATAAATTGATTCAAAATAATATTCTTGACTTGATAAACCCTATCATTTACATCGTTAACAAAAGTTTGATGTCAGGTGTTTTTCCAAATTCGTTCAAATTGGGGAAAGTTATTCCAATTTATGAGGGGGGGGGGAAATCAATGTGTGAGCTATAGACCTATTAGATTGGCTAGTGTTTTGTCGAAAATATTGGAGAAATGTATGAGGAATCAATTTGGAAACTATTTAATACGTCGAAATATTTTATTTGAAAATCAGTTTGGTTTCAGGAAAGATAAAAATATCAACGACGATCTCTTCTTTCTTACTAAAAATATTCACGATGCCATAGGGCGTAATAAAAAACCGTTGTTGATTTTTATTGATTCATCTAAGGCTTTTGATTCTGTTGACAGAGAAATCCTAATACGTCGACTGGAAATTAGTGGAGTACGGGGAGTTGCTCTTGATTGGTTTAGGAGTTACTTGTGTGAGCGTTTCCAAATAGTATCAATATCAATTCCAGTGCTCCACTTCGGATTGACTACGGAGTTTTGCAAGGTAGCACATTAGGGCCTCTTCTTTTCCTTCTTTATATAAATAATTTGGGTAGGGTTAATTTGGAACAGGGACGGGTTTTTCTTTACGCTGATGACTCAGCTTTACTTTTTGAGGGCGACAGCTGGGAGGAAGCGTACTGTTTGGCGGAGCGGGGCCTATCCTCTGTCAAGCGGTGGTTTGATCAAAGCCGGCTCTCTGTAAATATTTCAAAAACAAAGCATATGCCTATTTCTCTGAGAGCCGACCACGATCCAGTAAACCTGTATGTACGTTTACATACATGTGGGAGTGACAGGGCGAATGAATGTAAAACGTGTGAGTGTATTGAAAGAGTGGCCGAATATTAATATCTGGGTGTTATTTTCGATAATCGTTTGAAATGGGCTGGATATATTACATTTTTAAGAAATAAGCTGCGTAAATATATTTTTATTTTTTGGAATATAAATAATATCCTTGCTCCAGACCTGATTAAAATAGTATATTTTGCTTATGTTCAGTCTTTGTTGCAGTATGGAATCTTAGCCTGGGGCAGCTGTTTTCAAAGTATTTTAACGCCATTAGAAATTACCCAAAAATCCATCATAAAAGCGGCATTGAAAAAAAAATCGACGATTTCCTTCAAACCTTTTATTTGATGAATTTAAAGTATTCAGTATCCGCCAACTTTTTATGAAAACACTAATTTTATACATCCGTAGTAATCTGAACTCTTTGTTTCATCGTCCTGTTCATTCATATTCTACTAGATCTGCTATCAATACCGGTATTGTTGTCCCTCGTTTGAATAAAACAATAAATACTACCTCATCTTTTTATGTAGCTAATTTAGTTTTCCCTCGACTTCCAAATCATATTAAATATCCCGTAGCCTGTAGCAACCGCACTTATAAAAAAATTATTGACCAATGGCTATTGGAAATAGGGCGTGATCAAATTAAGACTTTCTTTACTTCCCCGTATACTTAGGGTCAAGGTCACAGTGCGATTGCAACTGCGTATGTGTGGGTGTGTGAGTGTGAGTGCGTGTGTGAGTGAGTGAGGGTCCGTCCGTATGTCAAGCGCGTGTTTCTGTGTGTGAGTTCTCGGTTATCTCAATGGAGTTTTATGCTTTTATATTACTGTATATCTTTACTCATTAACTTCCGTCCTTAGTGTAAACCACTGTCCCCGTGGTATTTGCGTGCATATTTGTTTAAATTTATGTTTGTATTTTTCTGTTTGACTAAAATTTACTATTTTTCATTTTGTAACTAAAAATTCCTCTACAGTGGCTGATTATTGACTCGTTCCCCACCCACAGGCTTTGACCCATATGGGGAACTAAATCCCATTGTGAAATCATGTTTTTTTTAATAACATTGTAGACTGTTATTGAAAGGAATAAACAAATTTAATTTCATTTCATTTCATACTCAGCGAATTTCAAATGCTTAAATATATCACATAGACGGAGCCTCAAATTAAGTAAAATCTGCTTTAATTCTAATACCCCCGTTGCAGCAGACCTGCATACTCAGCGAATTTCAAATGCAAAACAACATATTTCAATGAAACATAGCAAGATTTGATATGTTTTGGTAAGCTCCATAAGAATAACATGGGGAATGAGTGTGCAGGTTTGCTGCTACAGGTATATCAAAACTGGGTGGTTTTAATTCAATATTTAGTAGATCTGAACTAGAAGAAGCTATTTACCAAGTTTTAACAAGATATGTTGAGAAATAACCGAGATATAGAATTTTACTTATTTCCCATAAGGTTAACATTGGGACAACGTACTGTGTTTACAACTTTCAATATCTCGGTAACCAATGGACATAGAGCAGTGATTTAAAATACTATATTGTTTGTTTTTTTTTTAGCTGAATTCAATGGTGCCAACAAAAATTCGATAGATTTTATTTTCCTATATGCAAAAACCCCATTTTGGGGGGGGTTTATCCTCGTTTACCCCCCTCCCCCCCATCCGGTCGTCTGATCGGGCTGGTTTACGAACTCGTCCGAGGAATAATCCTGAATTTTAAAAAAGATATTTAAAATTTACCAGTTTATCGTATTTAGTCACTAGTTGTCTGAAGAGCTTCCACTGATTGAGCTAATCAATAAAATAGGGTGAACGTATTCGACAAATTTTAAACATAAATGGATATTTCATTAAGATGAAACTGAGTAAAATTATTAATCTCGTTATAAATACAGTATTTAGTTCTTAAAACAAACTTCACATTATCATTAGGCCAAAATTACATTACCATTAGAAGTAAAATTTGTTATGAATGTACAATACGCTATCCAAGATGAACTTTGTTTCGTACATACTTTTACAATAACCTAACCAATATTTTAGGGCCCTCATTTTCGGCCCTTGTTGCAAAATTCACTATTAAAATATTTTGTAATATAGTACAAAAACAATATTTCTGATTACAAAATCAGTCCTATTGTGATATTTAATGGGAATTAAAGGCGACTGCTTTTTTAAATTATAATTTATTTTTATTTTCATCCAATTAATAAAAGGCAACATTTCTTGCCTTTCTTTTAGCAAACTTGTATACGTAAGAGGTCATAAAAGATCATTCCGAAAACCATGGAACGTTCAATTAACAAAATCGTTAATAATAAGTCTATCTGTAGACTCAATAACGTCCTCAATAACGCTTTATTATTTTTAAACGCGAAAAGCAGCGTTCTACTTTTAGGAACAGTACGGAATGGCGTATTTCCGTTAATATCGATCAAATCTTGACATTTATTGTATCTGGATTTAATCACATTTGTTTTGAACGAGCATTACATTTTAAGCTCTATAAAATGTTAAAAAAAAACTAATTCTGATCCCTTTCAGCTCCTTTAGGCCTAATCCCCGTTAAGACACAACCACGGTCTTGAAAATCCGACAGGACTGGAAAAGTTTCAGGCTCCGACACAACCTATCAGATCCATTAAAGCGTACGTAACAGAATAATAAGAGAAAATTACTATTAAACTGGACATTCATTGTCGTTTTTGTAAAAACGGTCACGATAAAACACATCAGTGCACACGTCGTTACTGATAGACAAATGAAAACAGACAACATCGCGCGCAGTTGCAAACCACCTGCCGCTCAGCGCTCAGCCACAGCACTGAAGTTGTTTTCCGAGATTTCCATAGCCCGTTGCCTTCCGAAGCGCTAACATAAGAGAGGACCCACCATTGCTAATCCAATTATATTCGTAGTCTGAATTCGCACTTGTCTCGTGTTATCAACGTTTTTAATCACGTTTTAAAACAAATAAAATAATTTGTTTTTATAATTTAACATTATATAATTTAACATTATATAATTTATAATTTAACATTTTACAATTTAACATTTTATAATTTAACATAATTTTAATTTTATAGTGAAAGATTTTTCGTGTGGGGTTCTCGAAAGCGCGGGGCCCCCAAAAGCGCGGGGCCCCCAAAAGCGCGGGGCCCTGGGCAGCTGCCCCGCCCGCCCCTGCCTGGGGCCGGCCCTGAAGACGTTTGTAATGCAATTGTATAATTGTCCTACTACAATAAAATATTTTGATTTTATTTGATTTGACAAAGTGAAAACAGCCCTATACAGATTTCCCGAGTTATAATTGCTTAAGAAATTAATTTTTTTCTTAAATTATAAATCATATGAAAAGTTGTAAATTTATGAAAGCAAATCAAACAAATTGCTAAGTTTAATTTAATTTTAAATTGCGTTAACATGTTTATTTGAAGGGGTCCCCCGCAAAACGTTCTAAACGACAAAAACCTAGTTTTGAGTAATCAAGGGTTGAAAGTTGAATACTAAAATTTACGGGTTTTTCAAGGTTAGAACTTATAATCATGTATAATCTTTTAACACCCTATTTATAACATCATAATGTAGCATTATATTGAATTTGTACTTGCCATCAAGCATTATAAAACATTTTACGTGTTTTTTAGGGGTTATAACGTTCTAAATGACTGGCGCTTGGAACGTTTTCTGACGGACTGCTCTTCTACTTTGGAAGAAAACATGAGGGAGAGTAGGAATACCAACAGAAACAAAAATAAAACTGAATATAAAACAATTTTATTGATGTAAAAGTACAAAAACGTGATGTTGTTAATAAAACGTGATACGTCACTTTGCTAAAAGTTATCCACATGTGGTGCTTAAAACGTTATTCTACCCACATCTTTTGGGGGCAATTCCAGGCCCTGGCTTCTTATTTTTTGAAATATAGGGTAATCCAACTTTCTTATATTCAATCCTGGTCTTATCCTTCCACTTTCCGATATTTTCTTCACGTCTTCTATTTTTATTTACGCGATTTTGGTCCTTGGGTGACAGCGCAACGACCGGCGGGGATTCCCTCTTTCGGCGAATAGAACGTTATTCCCCAGAAAGTCCGTGCAGTCTCGCGAAGCAAGCAAACTTTGACAGACGAAATCAGGGCTACCAACTCAAATATCTTCAAAACAAAATATACCACGGTGTAGCTCATGTCCTGGAGAACCTTTTTCACTGAATATCTCCGATTTTGAAATTTTGTCGTTTAGAACGTTTTACGGGGGACCCCTTCATTTATACTTAAAAAAAACAATTATCTATTTTCTGTCCGATGTTTACGTTATTTCAATCATATCTATTCACGTAAATCACTGTACAACTGACGTTGTCCGTTCACACGAGCCACTTGCCGGCCGCCAGTTATCAGTTCTTCGCACTAGGGGGTCAGCTACTCGCACGAGTCAGACCACACATCAGTACCTTGTATTTTACCTTATTTTAATTACCTCAACCCTCAACCTAAATAAAGCATTATTATAACAAAATTATTTATTCATCCATTTGCAGGTGAACCATCTGCTCAGAGGCACGATAGTATATATTTATATCCGAATATATACACCACAAAACCAGGGAAAACTATCCATCTGAATCAGGCTCGCGAACAGATGGTTTAAGGTCATAGCACACTGCGGCCGGACACGCCGAACCGCGCCCGCCGCCTTGTGAGAATATCTGTTGCTGATGTCGCACACTATAGGAGCGCCAGACGCCGCGTCGCCGCTTCTTCCCTCGCCGCACCCCCGCACCGGCCGGCAGTGCCACATTCTCTTGCCTGGCCGAGGATGACTGAGGTAGTGCGATGACACCCGAACATGGTCGGGCCCGGCACGGCGCGCCGCCTCCGCGGTGGTTGCGGCGGCGCGGCGCGCTCAAGTGTGCGCACTCGCATTAATTCACATGTAAACTTTTCAGCCGGAATTTCTTTGCGGCGGTTCGATTCGGCGCGGCAAAATGGACATTTCATCAAGATGAAACTGAGTAAAATTATTAATCTCGTTATAAATACAGTATTTAGTTCTTAAAACTAACTTCTCATTAACATTAGGTCAAAATTATATTACCATACAACGATACAAAAACACTCGGAAATGTTATCACTATAAATATAGATAAGGATTTTAAATATCAGTCTAGTAATTACTGCTTTACCATTAAAAGTGCTAAACATGGACAAACACAGTGCGCATTGCACATCATACAGGCTTTCAATAACTTGGTAGGGTTGGGGGAGGGGGGCATTGTGGGTAGGGTTTAGAGTGGTGGTGGTGGGGGGGGGGGGGGTCATGTACCTATCATGTATGCTGTTGATACTTCAGTGTACAGCCAGCTTTCGTACTGTACACATCAAAATTACTTGAGTCTACCCCAATATTTGTTCTATTTTTTTATTAAACCCACAGCTCTGACATGGACTCTCCACTTCAAGATTCTACTGTATCTTCATCTACTTCTTCTTCTTCACCGAATAATGCACAACAAAATTAAATTGCAACAAATACAACTACACCTATACAAGTTCAAGAAATATCAAGCACAACATCTTCTGATCTTGAAGCATATATGCTATCTTTGCTGGGATATGACTAATACATTGGTTGGCATAGAATAGTACCTCTACAGGATCGATTCTTTTTAAAAACTTCGTTCGACTGGCCTTGAACTTGAGCTCTACGCCCAAACCCCTCCCCAAGAATGTGTCATAAGCCTATGTCAATCGGCCAACTAAAAGCCCTTTAGACTTTCATTTTAAAACCTTCCATTATTTCTTCATGAGACTTTTTAAAATTAATTCTTCTTCTTAATGTTCTTTATGTAAATATCATTTTATAACTTTCTCTCTGCGTACGGTGCTGTTCTTCACAGGCATATGACTATTTCAAGCCAATATGATTATTTCAATTACACTGGACAGAAATACGCAGCACTGTCGTATTCAGATGACAAATTTAAGATGTGAACTTAAAATTAGTCTTGAAAAATTCTGTTCAACCACTTGGCCTCTAAAACCAAAATTAGAAGTGCGAAAAGTCTACAGCTACCAGGGTAAACACACAACTGATAAATGGGTCACCGGATAGGGCGAGTGGTGGTGGTGAAAATTGACAACCCTGTGACCCCGACTTTCTCTAGTGAGCCGGTCCGGGCGATCTTCGGCTACCCTCAGCTGTCATCGGCCGGCTCTTGCCAGACCTATTCTAAGTTTAATTCGACTTTAGATCTGTTATGATTGAAAAAAACCCTATGCAGCAGACATGCATACTCAGCGAATTTCAAATTCAAAAGAGCATATTTCAATCCAGCATAGCGAGATTTTACATTTTTGTAAGCTCCATACGAATAACATAGGGAATGAGTATGTAGGTTTGCTGCAACAGGTACATTAAAGTTGGGTGGTTTTAATTTAATATTTAGTAGATCTAAACCAGAAAGGGAGATAGCCAGGTTTTATTGAGATATGTAGAGAAATAAGCGAAATATAGAATTTTACTTATTTCCCATAAGGATAACATTGGGACAACGTACTGTCAATGGTGTAAACCAAAATTAAATTATTTTAATTTTTCTATGTAAAGATCCAAAAAAAACATTTTTGGAGGGGTTTACTCCCCTTATCCCCCTTCCAATAGTCCGATCAGGCTAATTTTCGAACTCGTCCGAATAATATTGATGTGAATCACTGTACAACTGACGTTATACGTTTACACTGTGCTCAGTAGACCGTTAGTAGCCACTTATCAGTTACTTCTCAGGCCCTGTACACATGAGAGCGCTTTCCGTTGTGCGTTGTGTCGCGCGTTGCAACGCGCGTTTTTGAATTACTATAGAACAGATGCTGGAACAAGTTTGTGTACACATGCGGCGCTCGCTGATAGCGTGTCGCGCGACGTACCGCGCGTCTCGAGGTTTCTTCGTGACTTGTGGGCGGCTCGAGTTCCCATGGTCTAGATCAGACCGTACACATGGTTCAGTCAACCGCGCGATTTAGAACAGTGACAACCTTCAAACGCCACAGGAATAAAATATGGTAGTTTGTAGTTGATGTTACATCCGTTGCAAGCTGCACCTCTGTAGGCTCCTGTCAGATGGTCATGGTCGCGAACTTTAACTTTAGTTTCTATAAATTGATTGTTACACAAATAGCATGTTGTTGCCGAATCATAAAGATAAAGTTCTTCCGGTGTCATAGGTGACATAGGAACCACATTGCTATACATTGCTTCCACTTTCCCAGCGATGTCGTATAAATCATCAACAAAGTATCGAGCTGCTTCTTCTCCACGATAGATCTTTGGTGTAGATGTCAAACCATATTCTTGAAGATGTTCTTCAGACAGAGTGGATTTTACTATTAAACAGTAGCTGTTTGGTTTGTGAAGTTGATACTTTGTTCTGCTTGTAATTTGCTCTCCTTCTTCTTGTTCAAGTGGAAGCAATGAAGATTCAAAATCCGCATACACTACAACTGGAATTCTGTATTGTTGGATAACTTTGTCAAATTTTACTTGCGATCTGCTAGGGTGTGGTAATTTAATTCTTACTTCATAGTTTCCACTGCATAATTTTTGATGTTCCATCAACCATTCTGAACCACCTCTTCTTAAAGGTTTGTTTACAAAACAAAAACATCTTTTACAAGTGGTTTTTTCTTCTTTATGTTTTGATAACTGTTTGCAAACTAGAGCTTCAAAATCTTTAATATATACATAATGTGAAATATCACCTTTTGTTATTAATAATAAATCAGTATGATCTCTGCGTTCGGTGGGTGTTATACGTAAGGGGTAGACATTGTTGGATGAATCTAAACCAAATATGTTTACAGATGCAAAAGGATCTTTCTCTTCAAATTTTGATATGTCTTGAATTGAAACAGGATAAGTCATGGCTTGAAAATTATACTTATGGTAAACCTCATTGTATGCTCTACTCGGTCGTTCCGCATGATTTCTTACATATTTTGCAAGCATTGCATACTTGAAACATTCAGCATCTTTATTTTGAACATTAATACAGGATTTGGTGTCTTGAATTTTCTTTGGCAATTCAATATGACTACTACCTCTCATTCCATATCCATGTTTATGAACTCTTACATCTAAGCTTGTTATACTTAACAAACTCCATCCAGAACCTCTTCCTTCATGTTCTTGTAATTTTGTTAAAAGTTCTTCAAAACAATCATCCACAATTGAGCTTATATCTGATGCAAACATGATGGTTTTGTTTTTAGTTAAAAATCCTCCTGGTGATGTTTCATTATGAACGTTTGTAAATACAGTATCTAATAATATTTCAAACTTTATAAAATTTAATCTTCTTAGTTCATTGTTCAATGTTTCTGTTACTAATGTTTTTGCTTTCGATATAAATTGTGCTAGTTGCAATTGAGCATTGTCAATCTTAAAATGAGTTACTACACTACCTGGTAAAGCTCGGACGTATAATTCCACATCCAAAGATGGTCCGGGTGCGTACTGAATAACACTTCGTCTTGAATTTAGTTCTTGTTGTACGGTAGCCAGCACTTGATCTAAATCTTCCAAATATTCTTCTTCTGCATTGTTATTTGTTTCTTGGTTTGTTTCTTGGTTTGTTTCGTTGTTATGGTAAACTTCTTTGTGTATTTGTAGTAAAATTTCATCTTAAAAAGATTCTTCGCAACTAATGCAGTAATACATGACGTAGGTGTGCTCTCCACAAAAGTTGGCTCAATAATGAAAACCACTCTAAAACTACCCCTATTTATAGCATTACCCCCACCACTTTTCCCCCACCACAAAAAGTGTAAATAACAGTTAAATTTCTTTTATTTTAAAAACCCCTAAATATTAAGATTATCCGATGTAAGTTTAAAAAGAAATCCAAGTGTCAAGGTCAAATAATGCAAGATTTAAAAAAATCTTTTTTTCTGTATTAAACATAAAAAGTGCAAATAACTGCTAAATTTGTTATACTTCAAAACCCCTAAGTATTAAGACCATCCAATGTAAGTTTGAAAAGAAATCTAAGTGTCAAGGTCAAATAATGCAAGTTTAAAAAATCTCTTTGTAAAGTGAATGTTGAAGCAAATGTTTGAAAAACTTTCTAACTCCTAAAATATTAATTAAGGGGAAGTTTTAACACTAAAAACTTTTACAAGTCCAATGTAAAGTAAAATAAAGAAGTGTTGTTTTCTGTTGGAACAGATACAAAAGAATGATGGGTTTGAAAAATTTTCTAAGTCCTAAAATATAATTTATTGGGAAGTTTTAACACTTAAAATTTTTACAAGTCCAATGTAAAGTAAAATAAAGAAAGAAGTGTTGTTGCCTGTTGGAACAGTGGCGAAAGAATGATGGAAACCAAACTCGCAGCAAAAAGAAACTTGATATTGTAAAATAAATGTTGAAAAAAATGTTTGAAAAAATTTTCTAAGTCCAGAAGGATTAATTATTGGGAAGTTTTAACACTTAAAACTTTACAAGTCCCATGTAAAGTAAAATAAAGAAAGAAGTGTTGTTGTCTGTTGGAACAGTGGCGAAAGAATGATGCAAACCAAACTCGCTGCAAGGCCCCTGTGGTTTGGGGGGGGGGATGACCTCGAGCCGAGTTCGGGTCCAAGGTCTGCGCCTGTGTTTCGGCATCAGTTGCTCGCTAGACAGTGAGGTGGTAACATGTTCAGAAGGCGCCCTGAACATTTATTTAACTTTGTACAAGTTACAATATTTTTAAGATGCTACTTTATTATATTACTTTAATACTTAGTTAAAATATTTAGTTGAAGAAATGCAAACTAAACTACAGTTGCGATTAAATAGAAACATGGTTTGTTAACATTTGGCTTAAGAAATATTTGCAACATATTTGAATTAATATGTTTACAAACCCTATCATGCGAGTTTTAAAAATAAGCGAAATAACAGATAAATAAAAAAGGTTTAATAAAACCAACGAGACGAAGTGGGCCAGGTTTATATTCCTGGTGACCTCGCATGCTTTCGCTTGCTGCCAACCAGTTAATCAATACAAGTGTCGACATGCGGTTGACCAGTTAGCAATCAATACAACTCGTCGTCCTTGTCGCATAACCCAGGTGCTCAATTTATTGATCGCTTAACACACTCTACAGTCTACACTCAACAACTCATTCTCCACCTTACCACCATCCTAACAACACCTACTTCAATATGAACCGCTTCGAGTACTTTACCATTTGGAACAATTATTTCACCTACTTACAACTGCTGGGGTTATGAATTTTTCAATCGAACAACAATCAAGATTGGTAGGATGTAACATCTACCATCGCTCAAAATCCTTTTCAACAAGTTCGAAAAAACATTCTTACCAGCATCAAAATTACTTCTAAACCTCCTACTATTAAAAGACCTCTTTCGCCTTTACATGTACCCCAGCAAAACATACAGGTAAAAAACTCAAACATAACCAAAAATACCAAATCCTCAAACACGATTCTTCTTCCTTTTACATTTTCAATTTAGAAAAAACCAAGATCTATATTATCAACCTTCCTAAAATACTCTCTATTCCCCTTAACCCTCGACACCTACAAATAGTAAAAGAAAAATGGAAAACTAAAAATAAAACTTTCAGGTTAAAACCTTATTTTCCTTCCCCTCCTTCAAAGTCCACCCCCTGGTGGCAAAAAAAACGGCCCTTGTAAGGGGCAACATAAAAATTTCAGATTTGGGCTTACGCTAAAGCCTCAACCCTTGGACTAACAAGGGGTCCACAAACCTCCAAGTCTCAAAAGGGTTGCCGGGGGGGGGTTCTCCGTTTTGTCCCTGGGGGGGAGGGTGGGAGGGGGGGAGGGGAGGGGAGGGGGGGACTTGATCTCGTCGCCGTTCAACTTTGGAGCCGCGTCGACGTACACGGTGGCAGTGGATATAACAAAAATGCTCTAAATCTATCATGCGGGTAGTCAAATTACGCGGAATTAAAAGACAAACAAAAAAAGGTCCAGTAACATTTTTCGATTAAACCAACGGTATAGAAGTTATATCGCAAAAACATAAGTTTTAAAACCGTCCAGGTTACAAAGTTTCAAGGTCATTCAAAACTTTTACAAAACCTATCATGTGGTTACTCAAATTATGTGGAATTAAAATAACTAACAAAAATGTTCAGTAACATTTTTCGATAAAACCAACGTTATAGAAGTTATAACGCGAAAACTTAAGTTTTAAAACCGTCCAGGTTACAAAGTTTCAAGGTCATTCAAAACTTTTACAAAACCTATCATGTGGTTACTCAAATTATGTGAAATAAAAAACTAACAAAAATGATCAGTAACATTTTTCGATAAAACCAAAGTTATAGAAGTTATAATGCGAAAACTTAAGTTTTAAAACCGTCCAGGTTACAACGTTTCAAGGTCATTCAAAACTTTTACAAAACCTATCATGTGGTTACTCAAATTATGTGGAATAAAAAAACAAACAAAAATGTCCAGTAACATTTTTCGATAAAACCAACGGTATAGAAGTTATAATGCAAAAACTTAAGTTTTAAAACCGTCCAGGTTACAAAGTTTCAAGGTCATTTAAAACTTCTTACTGCGAGCTCAAGGCAGCAGCCTTGACTGGTAGGTCAATGTGTCTCCCAGCTGAAGGTCGGTAGCCTACTTTGGCTGGGTCTGTGACCTCGGCACACACAACATCGTCTGGCCTACTTTGGCCGAGTAGGTTGCCTACTGCTTTCACAACCTTGACCGCTATTGCACAGAATTGGTGGAGGACAGACCTGGTCTTTAGTCATCTACCATCAGTGCTTCTCACGGCCATCCCACCTCGTTTCTTGTAAGTTTATTTTTGCACTAAAATGAATAGTCATGTTTTACTTAGAACTATTATGTTTTAAGTCGGTTGTAATACATAATAAAATAAACATTATACAATTCTTGAAATTGAAAATTTGAAACTTTGAAACTTTTAAAATCATACTATCAACACTAAAAAAAAATGATAAAAACAATTTTAATTTAGTATTAAAACCATATAAAACAACATCAGTACGATATAAAACATTTTTTTAACTTGCTTTAAAATTTAAATGATCTTAGTAAACTTAATATCTGTTCTGTATTAATGTAGGTTGAAACTTGTTTTAGAACAATTTTAATATTAGTTTGAAACTAAATTCATATATTATTAATGAGTAACCGTGTTTTACTTAAGGACTATTATGTTTTAAGTAAATTGTAATACATAATAAAATAAACATTATACCTATTTTCATTGTATCATAAATCTAGTTTATTAATGTTACGAAACTGAAAATAATTATGTATTTTGAACAATCAGTCAATACGGAAAATCCATTAATAGGTTTTTCTTATCAATTAGGCCCTTGGTGACTAAATGGGTTGGGGTTGGGGTTGGGGTTGGGGTTAGGGTTGTGGTTGGGGTTGGGGTTGGGGTTGGGGTCGGGGGGGGGGTTCTCCATTTTGTTGAGGTCGGGAGGGGAGGGGGGGAGAGGGGGTACAAAGTTGCTTAAAACCCTATCATGTGGGTACTCAAATTACGCGAAATCAAAAGACGAACAAAAAAGGTCTAGTAATATTTTTATCAAAGCAACGGTATAGATGTTATAACGCAAAAACTAAAAAAATATCTTTCTTTACATCATATTTCATTTTATGTTTCCAAACCCTATCATGTAGGTACTTTAAATACGCAGAATTTAAAGACGAACAAAAAAGGTCCAGTAACATTTTTCAATAAAACCAACGGTATAGAAGTTACAACACAAAAACTCAAAATTATCTTTCTTTACACTATATTTTATTTTATATCTTTTCAAACTCCATCATGTAAATACTCAAAATACTTAGAATTAAAAGACAAACAAAAAGGTTCAGTAACATTTTTTATAAACCAACTGTATAAAAGTTATAACGTAAAAAAATATATATATATATATTTCTACATCTTATATTTTATTTTATATGTTTCCAAACCCTATCGGGTGGTACTTCAATAATGCAGAATAATGAGACAAACAAAAAACTTCGGTAACATTTGTTATTTAACTAACAATGTAAAAGTTATAACACAAAAACCAATTTTATATCTTTAACCAAGTTTATATTTAATCGCAACTGTAGTTTATTTTACATTTCTGCAACTAAATATTTTTTGAAGTATCAAGGTGATATAATAAAGGAGCATCTTTAAAATATTGTCACTTGATCAAAGTTAAATAAGTGTTAAAACGATATTTTATTGCAAATATTTTAAAACCAAAAGTTAAGAACGGTTGTTTAATACTGACATGTTCACTCAACAAGAGCAACAGTACGACTAACACTACATATCCAAATATTGCGATGAGTCTCTCATGGTGGTGGGGGAAGGCAGGTGCGCAGCAGATGTTCCGTGCTGCCTATGTCATTTCGAGGGAGGTCGCTGCGTCACAACCAACACATCAGTTTGCAGGTAGGACTCGCAGAGTAAACATCTAAATAAACATGAGTTCTGTTTTATATGTTTCTTTTTTCAAAGATGGACTTTGCATTGAAACGCAAAGTTTCACTATTGATGCAGATCCTGTACAACAAATTTTAGTACATACTCCAGAAAATTATGATTCCATCTACATTTCGGTCGACCCCCCACCACCAACAACTGCCGACACGGAGTAGGACAGCGGCTACCACACATCATTAAAGCTTCAGCTCTTCACCCGAGTACACATGGACTCTGAGCTTCAAGATAATACTGTTTCTTCTGCATCTACACAAACTTCCGAACAATTACCTACTACAAATGAAACTACTACAAGTCTAAAAGTAAATGAAATTTCATCAACTGTTAGTTCTGATGCGCAAGCAATAATGTTATCATTAATTGGTTTCGACTAAAAATTCAACAATGGAGGAAGAAAGAAATTCGCTACTTTACAACTTCGTTTTTGTGAACCCGTCTAAATTTGTTATTTGCCTACTTTCATTTTTATGTGGTTACAATTTTGGTTACCTTGTTCAGGAAATACTAACAGATAAAAAGAAAGAACATTCACTATTTTTTAAAGTTTATGTTTATGTAATTGCATCTTTATTCGGATACTTTGTAGCAGGATATTTTCTTGTTAACTTGTCAATTCCATTTTTAATATAGTATTTTGATAGAAACAAAAATCAACAAAAAAAACAATTAAGAAACAGTTTGTAAAAAGAAACAAAACTTATCTTGCATTTTCGGATTTTACGAAAATGCAAGATATTTTTTAAAAACATCCCCGGCCGACCTTGACCCTTTTCCGGACATTTAAAATTTAAATACCAGCACAGCTGGGCATTTAAACTTTAAATACCAACACATACACGTCACAGCTGATGACGTCACTTCCGGTCACGTGACCGGAAGTAGCTGTCACTTTTGATTAATGCGTTTTGGCCCAGCAGCCCTAAGTGCCCACTACTGGCCTACAATGGGTTCATCTTGTCTTTCAGAGGACAGGAAATGCAATCCGTTTTTTGCTCTATGGTTTTGGGCAAAAAACCGGGGTTGGGTTATAACATATCGGCTGTCGTCTCTCGGCCGATAAGGCACGCTCCGGTGTCGGCGTTCCGGTCGTTTTTACAAAAATAAAATACAAGAAGTAATTCTTTTTGTCAGAATATTCATAGTAGGCCTCATTGTTTACTTAAAAATTAAATTATTGATCATTCAAATAATAATAAAATGCCCTCGAATGGAAAATGCTAGATCGGAGGATATTTTTTTATTAGTTTTTTTTGATAGGAGTAAGTAAAGTGAGATCACGGGTGTGGGGTATTTTTTGCGAACATTAGGTATGCATCAGTGTTAGAGGCGCATATAGTATTAATTTTCGAGGGGGGAGGGACGAAGCATCTCAAAAAGGACCCTTTTAAAGTGAATAGGTAGAGTAAACTGAACCGGGGGGTTTAGCGGGTATCCTAAACCGATTGCAATTTGCTGGTCGACTCCCGACGGATCGCTATTGGCCGGACTGCTCGTCGACGGTTATAGGCCCGTATTATACACGGACACTCAGCGACCCAGTGGCTGGGTCGCCGAGCGACCCGGAAGTGTCCGGGTAGCTGTTTAGCGGCGCGGACACAGCCGGGACGCTGCAGGGACACCGCATCGGCACCGCCCCACTACCAAATTATTCAGTCGTTAACATGAACAGCGAAGAAATGCTTTTGCTCGTCCTACTTATGAAAAAAGAAGACGTCGAAATCGACGACGAATGCGAAGACATCCTATATTTTTTTTGCGACCAGAAAAAGGATTATACTTTACACTTTTTGATGAATTGTGCGCTCATCAAGAGAAGTTTTTTTAACTATTTTAGGATGTCCGTATCATCATTTAAAGAACTTCTGAAACTTATAGAAGGAGACATTGCTAGAACGAATACCCATTTACAAAAGTGCATTTCACCGGAAGAGAAGCCGGTCATAACTTTAACGTAAGTGCAGAGATATTCAGCTATATTCAGATCAATGCAAATAATAAATGTTCAAACCAAAAATCTTAATTCATGACCAGTTAGGAGTAATGAAGAGTCACATTTATATTTATATAAGGTTATATAACCTTAAATTAATATAAATATATCATAAACGACCACTCTCGGGCGATGCGCTGCAGTCTGTGACCGGGACACCGTGTGTCCGTGTATAATAGCTCGCGGGACACTCCCATAAGATTCAATGTTAATTTTGACTCGAGACGCTGGCGGCCCAGCTGCCGGGACGCAGATCTGCTACCCGGGTCGCAGATCTGCGTCCCGCGTGTGTCCGGGCTGCGACTCGCCCTCGGACACAGCCGGGACACACTTCGGACGCAGATCTGCGACCAAGCCAGCTGTGTCCGTGTATAATAGCTCGCGGGACACTCCCATTTGATCAATGTTAAACGAGTGTCCGGGTCGCTCGGCGACCCAGCCACTGGGTCGCTGAGTGTCCGTGTATAATACGGGCCATACACGGACACTCAGCGACCCAGTGGCTGGGACGCTAGCTTCCCTAGACACTCGTTTAACATTGATCAAATGGGAGTGTCCCGCGAGCTATTATACACGGACACAGTTGGCTCGGACGCAGATCTGCGTCCGAAGTGTGTCCCGGCTGTGTCCGAGGGCGAGTCGCAGCCCGGACACACGCGGGACGCAGATCTGCGACCCGAGAAGCAGATCTGCGTCCCGGCAGCTGGGCCGCCAGCGTCTCTAGTCAAAATTAACATTGAATCTTATGGGAGTGTCCCGCGAGCTATTATACACGGACACACGGTGTCCCGGACACAGCTGCAGCGCATCGCCCGAGAGTGGTCGTTTTGTTTTATATTTGTATTTATATTTAATATATATAAAAATAGTGGTCGTTGATGATATATTTATATTTATATAAGGTTATAAAACCTTATATAAATATAAATTTGACTCTTCATTACACCTAAATGGTCATGAATTAGGAGTTTTGGTTTGAACATTTATTATTTGCATTGATCTGAATATAGCTGAATATCTCTGCTCTTACCTTAAAGTTATGACGAGCTTCTCTTCCGGTGAAATGCACCTTTGTAAATGAGTATTCGTTCCAGCTATGTCTCCTATAAGTTACAGAAGTTCTTTAAATGATGATACGGACATCCGAGAGTAGTTAAAAAATTTCTCTTGATGAGCGCACAGTTCATCAAAAAGTGTAAAGTATAATCCTTTTTATGGTCGCAAAGAAAATATAGGATGCCTTTGCATTCGTCGTCAACTTCGACGTCTTTTTTCAGAAGTAGGACGAGCAAAAGCATATCTTCGCTGTTCATGGTAACGGCTGAGTGCATGATATTTGGTAGTGGGGCGGTGCCGATGCGGTGTCCCTGCAGCGTCCCGGCTGTGTCCGAGCCGCTAAACAGCTTCCCGGACACTTCCGGGACGCAGGCGGGACGTCGGCGGCCCAGCCGCGTGGGACGCTGAGTGTCCGTGTATAATACGGGCCTATATGGTTTTCCATTTCGCATGGAGTGTAAGGGATTAAGACGACCCTTGCTATCGCACGCACACTCACCGACGCGGAGCGGCCGGCCCCACTACCCTCTGTCCGGCAGGTAGATGACTCATGCACTAGGGCCTTAAGTGAGAATTGCATTTTTTTAAAACATCAATTTCAACTACTAATGATCATAACATATTTGTAATCTTCGTGAAATTACGAGAAAAATGATACCAAATACGTAAAGTTAAGATCATAATTCATGAAAGTTGCGTGCAGTTACGATTCATGAATCATATAACCATGGATTAATCTATAAGTTAAAGTAGATTAATCTATTTTCAAGTAAAATAAAAATTTGTTGCACCTCCCATTTTGATAAGAAATAACTATTTATTTAATTCTTTCAGTCGCCTGAGTATAGTGTCAGAGGAGTATTTTGTTTTGCGAGTAATCAATGAAACACATGGATAAATCAAGTAAACAACGTATAATCAGTATTTCCAAGTTTTATTATATACAAAATTTAAAATCAAAACTCTGAGTTTTACTTGCCGTCCTGAAATTGCGAGCTCAATAGCTTACTCTTTCAAGGAAAGCTTATGGCCGGGCAGAGCGTAAGTTGTCACTAAACAGTATGCTCAATATTTGTCGGGTCAGTTTCTAGAATTATAATTCTATTTTATGTTATATATTAATAATATGTAAACCATCGAATTTTTTTACAAAAGAACTGTTGGTTAAAGTCTTAAACTTAGTTTAATTCTAGAGGATATATCCGTTTTTAAAGTAATGTATGGGCCCAATATAATTTAATAATAGGGAAATAGTGACAAAACCGAGTGCATATTGTGTTCTATATTTTTCCCGCCTGCTATTTTTCGTCGTTTATACTCCTTGAATAAGATAATACTCTATCTCCCGCCGGGAGTAGAGTAAAACTAAGCCATATTAATAAAATAGTTCTACACATTAACTATTTTTGCTAAGCAGGTTTTCTTACAAGGAATTCACTTTCAGTAAGAAATATATTTGCTTAAACTTAAAAAAACGAAAATAACTTTTTTCCTGCCTTATTCAAATGCAATAATTTTGTTGTAGCCGTCGTGCGGATACAACAAAAATATAATCTATATTATTATTAAGAAGAGGTGGTTTCTGTATGTATGTATTTATGTATATATGGGACAAGTGAACTCGAAAAATACTGAACCAACTGGGTTGAAATTTCACACAGAGGTAGATCTTGAACCTGGGAAACATATAGGCCTATTCACTTCCTTAAAATCCCCTCGGGCTACGCCCCGTGAACGTCCTTAGCTTCAATGTTTATATTTTATAAGGATGTAAACATTCAAATACCGAAAAGTAATCAGCTGTGAATACTACAATTTGACAGTTCAAATAGCAGAAGTAAGATCAGCTGTAATTTTTATCGTGAGCGAAGCCACGGGCAACTGCTAGAGCGTAATAAAATTAGCTTTAGTTAAACGTATGTACAGTAATTTTTGTATTGTTTTTCCTGTAGGCCTATTAATATAATAATTACTAGTAGAACAGTGCAGAATCCCGTACAGCTGATCAGATGTTCGTGTGTTTATATTTTCGATTCTATCAAAACAAAATTTATTTTTTCAGTTTTTCACGCTTTTTGAGTAATATTATTGTTTAAGTTAAAAATTGTATTAGTAATAAATAATAATTATAGTAATAGTTTTAATTCTAATAATTATTACTATTTTCCAAACCAACCAGCTTTTTGGGCGTATTGCCTTAATATATCACCCTAATAGCACGTATTTGGTATCATCACAGACAAATGAGTAGATATCAGTAGTCCAATCGGGCTGGTTTACGAACTCGTCCGAATAATTACTACTTTACACGTCCATGCCAAATTTCATTAAGATCGGACCATTTTTACGCGAGTTATCGTGCTTAAAGACACACATAAAGGGAAATTCGCTAAAGTATGTTTCTTTTCTTACAGTTAAAATAGTTCTAAAACGAAGTTTAAAAGGTATCGTATTTGATTACTGTTCCATTGTTTTACAGATGCCAACGAAAGAGGCCGAAAGCGAGGATAGTGGAAATGTGATGGATTTGGCTAATAGCAGCAGCTCCTTGTCATCATCCCAGTCATCATTGTCAAGTGCAGAGCCAGAACCAGAACCTGAACCCGTAAACTTGCCAGTAACTACGGTAACACTTGAGCAGTGTTCACAAGTCTATGTTGCTGGATATCTAGCATATAATTACTATATGAAGTTTAAGTGTCCTAGATGTTTAGAAATTATGTGTGATTCCAGTTCAATGTTGACAAGCAAGAGAGAACTTCTAATTCTTAACAAAATATTTAATCAAGTAAAGTTACCATTTAGTCCTAGAGGCCCCAGTGCATGAGTCATCTACCTGCTGGGCGAGGCGTGGCGGGACGGCCGGGGGGGGGGGTAGTTGCGTTTGTGTGTCTGTGCGTGTAAGGGATTAGGAGACCCTTACACACACAGACACACAAACGCAGCTACCCCCCCGTCCGTCCCGCCCCGCCTCGCACGGCAGGTAGATGACTCATGCACTGCGACCTCTAGTATTGAATGGTAACTTTTTTTACTACAGTTTTGACCATCTATGAGGTTATATACAAGGAAGGGTTCTATTAATCTCTGTGCATTTACGAGAAAAATGATACCAAATACGTTGTATTGGGGTTATATATTAAGGCAATACGCCCAAAAAGCTGGTTGGTTTGGAAAATAATAATAATTATTATTATTATAATTACAACTATTACTATTATTATTATTTATTATTTAATACGATTTTTAACTTAAACAATAATATAACTCGAAAAACGTGAACAACTGACAAAATAAAGTTTGTTTTGATAGAATCGAAAATATAAACACACGAACATCTGATCAGCTGTGCGGGATTCTGCACTGTTCTACTTTAGTAATTATTATATTAGTAGGCCTACAGGAAAAACAATACAAAAATTACTGTACATACGTTTTACTAAAGCAAATTTTATTACACATTATATTTTTGTTGTATCAGCATGACAGCTAAAATAAAATTATTGAATTTGTATAAGGCAGGAAAAAAGTTATTTTTGTTTTTTAAGTTTAAGCAAATATATTTCTTACTGAACGTGATTTCCGTGTAAGAAAACCTGCTTATCAAAAATAGTTAAATGTGTAGAACTATTTTATTCTTATGGTTTACTTTTATTTTTCTCCCGGCGGTAGATAGAGTATTATTTTATTCTAAGAGTATAAAACGACGAAAAAATAGGAGGCGGGTAAAAATATAGAAGACAATATTTACGCGGTTTTGTCACTATTTCCCTATTATTAAATTATATTGGGCACGTACATTAGTTTAAAACCATATTTCACCTCTAGAATTAAACTAAGTTTAAAAAAGTTCGTTTGTAAACAAATTCGATGGTTTACATCTATTATTTACATCCAGTAATACATAACATAAAATATAATTATAATTCTATAAAATTTAATTATAATTCTATAAAATATAATTATAATTTAACGATAAACGGTTAAATCAGCTGATTTTGTACATTTAGCACAATGTCAAAAATTACCGTTTAACGTTTATCGTATTGTCTTACCTTGGATGGCAAAAACTCCCTACTGTGGGTTACAAAAACTCCCTAATAAAGCAAATGATTAACGGTATTTTTAACATTGCGCTAACTGTAGGAAATCTGCTGATTTTATTTAGTATTTTAATTTATCATAGGTGGCAAAAACTCCCTAATAATTTAAGATTGAAAGCACGGTAACTAAAAACAGCCTCTAAATTGTTCATCATAATGGCAGCCGTGTAGAGCTTCAAAACATAAACGGCTGGCTTTATTCCAATATAATCAAAAAGCTTAAATGATCACCTGGTTGAGTTATTAAGCTCGCAATTTCAGGACGGCGAGAAAAACTCAGAGTTTTGATTTTAAATTTTGTATAAAACTTGGAAATATTGATTATATACGTTGTTTCCGTCCTGTATCAATGTGTTTAATTGATTACTCCCAAAACAAAATACTCCTCTGACTCTACTAGGGCGACTGAAAGAATTAAATAAATCGTTATTTTTTATCAAAATGGGAGGTACACGAAATTTTTCTCTTACTCGAAAATGGATTAATCTACTTTTACTTATAGATTAATCATGAATAAAAATATATATATATATATATATATGTTACATGTTTCATGAATCGTAACTGCACGCAACATTCATGAACTATTATCCTAACTATACGTATTTGGTATCATTTTTCTCGTAACTTCACGAAGATTACAAATATGTTATGATCATTAGTTGAAATTGATGTAAAAAAATGAAATTACTCACTTAAGACCCTAGTGCATGAGTCATCTTACCTGCCGGTCAGAGGGTAGTGAGGGTCAGTTTTTTTAACTGACGTGTGGGGCCGGCCGCTCCGCGTTGGTGAGTGTGCGTGCGAGAGTAAGGGTCGTCTTAATCCCTTACACGCCATGAGAAATGGAAAACCATATAGTCGTCGATTTTTGTTGATTTTGCAGCAGTAATTTTCACTTTCGTTTTGCGCCGAGACTCCATATCCACTGGGAGGAGTCACATTGCTAGAATGATCTGATAAATATATATATAAATCAAATCTAGCAATTTAATTAGCGAAATTTATTTATTTTCACATTTTCTCGATGGAAGAAGGTACGTCTAATTACATTTTGCATACAAAGAGATGAATCATTATAGTGTGCGATGAAATGGACCTGCGAACGAAGATATTACGGATGAAAGGCATATTGTTTTACTAAAGGTATGTCCTATTTATTGTTTCATCTATTTACCAAACTGTGCCAATCATTTGATAGGTATAGCCACCACCATTCAAAGTTTTTCTAGGCCAAAAATGAAAATTTACCGACTTAATTTTTGCCTGACTAATTTATCGAGTTAATTGGGGGATTAATTGGGGGATTCTTACTTCTCAAAATCATAGGTGCTGATGTTATATTCCCAATAAACGTCCACCCTATGGTACAAATCATATCGCTCATGCACAAAAAAAGTCACTAGTCACAAATATCAAATTTTACAGGAAAGCGTTTCAAAGTTTTTAATATGTTTAGTAGCTCGCAGGATGCTTATTATTTAGTCAAACACGTTTATTCTCGGTAACCAATTGTTTATACCCAGGGAATAGTTGGTTGTAATTAAAACTCATTAAACATAATAGGTAGTATTAATTATTATATGACATACCTTTAGTAATACAATATGCTTTGCATCCGTAAATTTGTATGCAAAATGTAATTAGACGTACCATGGGGGGCGTATCCATGGGGAAAATGTGAAAATGAAATCCGCTAATTACATTGCTAGATTTGATTTGTATATTTATCAGATCATTCTAGCAATGTATGAGTGGATATGGAGTCTCGGCGCAAAACGAAAGTGAAAGTTACTGCTGCAAAATCAACAAAAATCGACGACTAGTCACCTGTTACAGTTTCATCGGCGTCTTAACATGTGGTAATGCATAGTAAATATGATGTACTTTATAATTCTCTTATATGGTTTTAACCTTTTATAACCATGACGTCCCAAATGCTTAATATTAATTTAATTATGATTAATTTGACTGAAATTTTTATTTCAATTGCTTGAACTACAGGTAATTGCAATGCTATAAAATACAGTCGTACTTAGATAGCAATGTTAAGTGTAATTCTTAAGGAATATAGTCTTGAATGCAGGTGCAGTAGCGGAGGTCGGTACGCAGGGGTCCCGGCAAACAAATTGACACCGAGCCGGGGGAGGGGAAGAGGTACCTGCCCGCGGTCAAAAGTTGGCGAGTTTGAATGTGGCCGGCCGGATTCCTGACCCAAGTTTTTGCACCTAATTAAAAGTTGGCGAGTTTGTATATTACAAACAGTCCCAAAAATGTTGGCGAGTTTGAACGTACCCGCCACTAGTGGAAGTTGTTTCGCAAAATACTGTACTGCTAGATTCATATTGTGTTTAAAGCGATTGATAGAAAAAATATATAGATTGTATAGATACATAGAAGCACTTAATAAAAATGAACTAAATTAATTTATATTAATATAAGTGTTTTATGTAAACATCTATGTATTTATTTTCTATCAATCGCTTTAAGCACAATATGAATTATGCAGTACAGTATTTCGCGAAACAACTTGCACTAGTGGCAAACGTACTAAACGTATGTTTATGCAATGACTACGTTATGATTGATGGTGTGTTTTTTTTCTGCGTAGTATGATGAAAAATATCGTACCGTACGTTACACGGCCGGGAAGTTTTGCCGTACTCGCATGAAAATCCCGCACTCGCTTTCGCTCGCGCGGGAACTATCGTGCTCGTCCGGCAAAACTAAGGTGACCAGATTTTGGAACAGCCAAAACGGGACACCGACCTCCGGGGGGTGTGGGAGGTATAGAATACCCCCCATGAAGAGAGGGGGGTCCGGGGGTCCTCCCTCGGAAAATTTTGAAAAATTAAAACATTTTGGTGCGTTTTTAGACTCCACCAGATTGAAAATATGTGCTAAACTCTAGTTCATCTTTACCATTAATTTTAAGTTGCCTACTAGGAAACTACAAAAGAACCGAACATTTATTGAAGAGATATTTACATTAAAATAACGTATTTCCGTACCCCTCATACAAAGGGGGGGGGGTCCGGGGGCCCTCCCTCGGAAAATTTCGAAAAATTAGGAGCATTATGGTGCGTTTTTAGACTCTTTCAGATTGAAAATATGTGCTAGACTCTAGTTCATCTTTACCATTAATTTTAAGTTATTAGAAAACTACAAAAAACCAATATATTTATTTAGGAGTTTTTTTTACATTAAAACGTATTCCCAAACCCCCCACAGAAAGTCTTCCGGGGGTCCTCCCTAGGAAAATTTTTAAAAATTAGGAGCTTCTGGTGGGGTTTTAGACACTTTCAGATTGAAAATAATATGCGCTATACCCTAGTTCAGCTTAACCATTAATTTTAAGTTACTAGGAAACTGTAAAAGAACCGGAAAATTTAGTTAAGAGTTTTTTTACATTAAAACGTATTTTTAAAGTATTTTTCTTAACAATAACGCCAAAACGGGACAAATGGGCGTCCCGAGAGAGTTCGTCAGGACAACGGAACACATCGCTAAAAAACGGGACAGTCCCGTTCAAAACGGGACGTCTGGTCACCTTAGGCAAAACAGTACTTCCCGGCCTAGTAACGTAATATACTATTCTTTGAGGTGCTGAAGATGGCATAGTGCCGAAACATGTTCACCAGAAAAAAATGCAAAGACGTAAGTAAACAAAATAATTAATTCTGACGATTTGCTTTATCTTCTTTTTTCATACCTATGATTTCGCGGGGGAGGCTGTCCCCAGCAGATACGCCACTGGCTACCGTAATTCCGCGTACTCACTATATAATTTTGAGGGAAAATTTTAATTTCCCTCAAGATAATTACATTTATTACCTTTGAATTGATCGGGATTTTTGGATTTGGTGTTTAATTTGCCGTATAAAAATATTATGCAGGCCCGCAGGGTTCTTTTTAAGACGCAACGCATTTTTAAGATTGAATAATGGACATATAAATATGATATGAGTCTTGTTTTGTTAATCTTTACATTTTATACAACCTATTAAGTTTGCTCACATTTACCTTCATTATGTGTTCGAACAATCCGCCATTGACATTTAAACAAAGTTGTGTTCTCTCCATCAAATTCCTGAAACCGTTTTGCAAAGTACCTCTTTGAATTAATAGTGTTGAATTTGTTATGTTTGATTTGAGGTGTTGAATATCCTGTGAATTGTTTCCGTAGGCCTTTCATTTATGTATCCCCAAAGAAAATAATATACTGGGGTCAAACCCAGGGATATTGGAGGGAATGACCCTTCACCGATAAAATAAAGTTTTGGGTTGCGTCATAGTTACGTTAAAAAACACCCTGAGCTAACATGTGGCTAAACTAGACTCTAGAGTAAAATTAATAAAATAATAAAAAATCCTGGTTAGACCTGGTCTACACGAGCAATTTTCACCTCTGAGAATTCTCAGCGAACAAAATTCTGCGAGTTCGTTGCGAACTCATGTTTAAACCGTGTTATATTGAAATGTTCGATTAAATGTATTTTCTAATACAAGCGACTTATTCGCTGTGAACTCGCAAGCGAAAATCGCTCATGTGAACCAGCCAAAAGAAAGATTGAGATACTTTCTAACATGTTTTTTTTTATAACCTAACACAATCTTCTGACTTATTTTAGCCGATAATGTAAGGCTCGAGTGATATTTCGGCATGATGAATCACATTGACAGTTTGTTTCCGGATTATGAATTGCGTCTTTCGTCGATGAGACACCACTGAAATTAAGGAATCAAACTGAAAACTTAAATGAGAAAGCCTTACAGATTTATTACTGCCGTAGAAAACCAAAAACTGCGTATCTAGGTACCAAAAATACATTAGCCCGAAAAATTATTATATTGAATTATTTCTTGATTGGTGTAGGGCCTAAGTGTTGTATTCAATGGATGTACGTCTCACAACACTTAAAAATATATTCAGGCCTACAATTATACTGTATTTACATACAAGTTATAACATAGTAAATATAGAAGAAAATCTCAAGATAATGAGATATTGTAAATATATTTTTTACACATATATACTGTATTTACATACACTCATTTTTAACAGACAACTAACTGTATAACATCGAATTAAAAGTTTTTATCAGCGTTTTTGTCCAGACAGTTTACTTTTCACCTGTTTGTGATGTCTAATAAATTAGGCCTGCTAGGATATTTATATTTCTGACAAATGAATCGCTGAATCAGCTAGTCTTCGTCAGCATTAAGGAGAAGATCGTTACTCATTCAACACGCTTAACTCTCGGTTAATCCATTTGTCAGCTGTGTTAAAGCAAAAACGATTATTGTGTAGACGTCAGAGATAGTAACGGTTAGAAACGATTTTTAACAGAATGCGAATTACTTACACCAAATTTTTCGAATAAGGAGATATATCTATTTAGACTAATAGGGATATTTGATAATTTATCTTTAGAAATAGTTATCAAGGAATATTTTGCCGACATATTTAGCATTAATGTCGACAGTATGCCCTGTTGGCCTTACTGTTCCTGCTCAATAGGCCTTGTTTTCTACTTGGCCTAATGAAAATTGTCCCAAAAAAATATAAAGCACATCGCTACGGTCGCGATGTATGTGTGCATTCTTTACGATCTCTACGTCAATTTATCATTCGGTAAACGAACACTGTGGCAACAGGTTTCCAAGATGTCGTTTAAGACTCCGGTCGTAGCTTTGGCATACGATAGATTTGAACCTGGCAAATAAAGAAATAATAAAACGTAATGAAAAATTACTTTTTTACATTTACCGTGCTTTAATAACGGTCGCACGAGTAGTTCGAGTCGCCGAGTGAAAACTTGAAAACTCTATAGTATTTTTAGCCCTACGTAACGAACATTTTATTTCCTCGCTACTCAGAAAACTAAACCGCTGCAAAGGAAGGAAGATTATTCCACTACAACAGCCGAAGCGGCTTGACAATCGGCCGGAACGGTTCGAGCGAGACAATGAATATTCTGACCAGGACGAAACAAATCACCTGTGGACACAAAACTAAAAATTCCTGACACGAATCAGGTATGCACTCACAGAGATGTAACAGCAGTGCTGACAGCAACAGGCGAGCAGTGAGCATCGCTGCAGACCTTGACCGAGGAAACACGAGAGCAGAAACACACGACACACACCTGCCCGCGCACCGACCGAGCGACGACTGAGCAGTGAGCACTGAGCAGCGCCGACCCGAGCACTGAATGGACCGCATGAATGAGCCGTGGGGGGCACCGGGGGATCTGGAATCCACGGCTACGGAGCTCCGTCCTCGGTCCTTCCCGTAATAATCGATCTAGATAAGCTTGAAATTCCTCACATAATGGTTCGGGTCCGGGGTGTGTGGAGTGGCAGCCCTCGCATTCCGAGGTAGCTACAGGCTACTAGGCCTACTCGCCTTTGGACTAGACCACCCGGAAGCCGGATATTGTCTACCCTTGTTTCCATTGTTGTGAGCCGTGCCTTTCCATTCCGGGTTTTCATTTTGGTCCGGTTAGGTTAACAGTGGATTTCAATTCGTTTATTGAGACGATTAGACTCCACCACCAAAATTTTAAGGTGATTTCTCGCTTTTAATTAGATGAAATGTTTCGAATTAAATAAAAATTTTCTAATTAAATCCGATTAAATTTTTTAAATAATTTGTTGAGCTTCCAATCCGGATAGCTACCCTCGTTCATACAGCACCAACGAACAACTGATAGTTGGTATTGTTGCCATATTCTTACACGTTAAATCGTCACGAAAAAGGCTTAAATTGCCTCTATTTCCATCAAGTAATCCAATTAACAGTAGTTATTGACGGTTACGCAATAACTGGAGTTATTATTTTACTGAAATCCGGGTAAATTAAACCTTGGATTTAAACTTTGCGTAGATCATCAGTAATCCTGTGGCTATAGAACCATCAAGTTTCAGTATTGAATTCATACTTTTAGAGTGATAGAATTTTGAAACTTTCAGGCGATTGACGTCAAAGTTTTTCTAATCGCGATTATTCCTGTCACTATACCCTGATTATCGAAGAAGGAGCGAGCGCGCGGCAGTAAAAACATTCTTATTAAAAACGCTGTAGAAACGTAAAAAACGCTGTTAAAAATTTGCGGTCTACTTTATTCCAATGACCAGTTAATTACGTTATCAGCACTGTTTTTAAATAATTTTTAACGTATATCGTTTAGTTTACACTGTGAGTTGTATTACTAAAAACACGATTTACGAATTAAAAAAGTAAATTCTTTGTGTTTGATTTATGATAACTCTGCTTAGAAGCATCGGGAAAAATATTCCTATAGAGAACCTTTAGTCGACTATCTTGGGAAGAAAATATCAAAATTTGAGAGTCATGTGACCAATATTTACGTCGTTATTATAACTGACGCCAATTCTTGGGGCCCAGCGCGGTGGATGCGCGGTAACAAAAACGGCTAGTGCGCATGCGCGACAACGCGTCGCTAGAGCGCAGCACTGTCATTCTGCTCTCAGCCGTCAACAATCGCGTGTCACTACATGTCGTCCTAAAAACATTGACCGACGGAACAGTGACTCTTATTGACGATTAATGATCTGTTTAAATTACATTCAATAACATAAAATATTTCATGGCTTATGGACGGCGTGGGCCCCAAGAATTGGCGCCAGGTATACAATGTCGGCCGCCGCTGCCGCTACTCCGGCCGCTACTACTCCCCTCTCCTCTCAGTCTACCCACTCCCCGCCCCAAGAATTGGCGCCAGTTATAATTTATTTCTAAAGAACTGTTAACTCTTTTGTTAAGAGGGTTCCCTACCAACGGCAGTTTTCGTTTTTCTGCGACACTAGCGGCGACTTTTGGAACTGCGGCTCCATAAGAGCCCATCTTAAATTTGTGCACTTTTCGTCGCGCAAGCCGGTGCAGGGGTAAACGCAGTGTCATTTATCGCCTCCAGTTCTTAAAATAAAAGTTATTCGGATATAGCATTCTAAAGACAAAGAGTTGCAAAGTGTTTATTGCTTCTCCAAAATCGTTTATGCTCATTCATTAAAAAGATACATGGCGTTAAAGTTGGTCAACTTCAACGGAATGTATCTTCAAAATACGTTAACATAAACGATTTTGGGTTAGCAATTAACATTCTTCAACGCTTTATCTTTGAAATTCTATGTTAAATTAAATTTTATTTTGAAAACTGTAGGCGCTAAATGACACCGCGCGGAGCGTGTTTTAGGCATATTTTGGGGTAGGTAGGGAACCCTCTTAATTGAGATTTTCATTTTATTTTTCCCTTAATGACATGAGATAGTTTCCACAATCAATATTTACTTAAAAAATTACTTCAATACTACTAGATGAATCCGTAATCAGTTGATAATTGAAATTAATCACCAACCTTGCTCGGGCGAGCGCGATCCAGACGAGGTACAGCAACTGGCCAACAACAACGGAGCACAAGCTTCCAAAACAGACAGCACATGCAGTTCGAAGGAACTGAAAGGTTCCTTATTGTTCAATGTTGGTAAATCGGCATTGTTTTTACATCAATGAATTCTACATCTGGAAGCAGGCGTTGTTTGTAAGAGAAAAACTGAGACATGCAGTGACGCGCGAATAAAATGGGCCCACTAGGTCGAGACTGTACTTCAACAGAGTAATAATGAACTTCGTAAAGAGTTGTCACTTCCATGTTAACTCGGTGGTAAGGGAACAGTAGCGCTGTCTGATAAAAGTGCTACGAACTAAAAAGATCAATGCGATATATCGATCGTCGTCGTCTGCTTTGTTTATATTTTCATTTTCTTGTTTTTTTTTTGCTAGACTTTCAATTTTAATGGCTTTACCGATTTGTTTAGATCAAATTGATTAAGTACGTTTGCCGCTAGTGCAAGTTGTTTCGCGAAATCCTGTACTGAGTGATTCATATTGTGCTTTAAGCGATTGGTAGAAAATAAATACGTAGATGTTTACATAAAAGCACTTATAAAAATTAACTAAATTAATTTTTATAAGTGCTTTTATGTAAACATCTACGTATTTATTTTCTATCAATAGCTTTAAGCACAATATGAATCACGCAGTACAGTATTTAGCGAAACAACTTACACTAGTGGCAAACGTACTTTAGGTATTTTCCCACACTCAAATTAATTCCAACTCGTTTTGGTTGTGTACACGTCGTGACAGAAAATCAGGGGAAACGGAATAGGAAGTTAGCAGATCGTTATCGTGGTTTTGATTGGCTGATTCAGTGAAGAAGAAGAAAACCATGTTTTTACGACATCTAACTAAAGTGCTTCGAACTAACCCGCTCCACTAATCCAGGGCCGGTCCCAGGCAGGGGCAAGCGGGGCAGCTGCCCAAGGCCCCGCGCTTTCGAGAACCCCGCACAAAAAATATTCACGATTAAATCAAAATTATGGATGGTATTTTATCTGTTTCATAACGTCATTTAAAAAGTTGATAACGCGACCAGTGCAAATTCAGATATACGAATATGGATTGGCAATGGTGGGGCCTTTCTTGTGTTAGCACTTCGGTAGAAGACAGGCTGTGGAAATCTCGGGAAACAACTCCAGTCGTCTGCTGCGGCTGAGCGCTGTGCGGCAGGTGGTTTGCGCCTGCGCGCGATAGTAGTAGCAAAGTGGCGTTTCTGGGCCAAAACGCATTAATCAAAAGCGACAGCTACATCCGGTTGGTGACGTAAGAGGCTGTGACGTAGCTGTGACGTGTTGGGGTGGGCATTTAAAGGTTAAATGAGCGGAAATGGGTCAAGGTCAGGTGTGGATGTTTTTAAAAAGATCTTGCATTTTCGGAAGATCCGAAAATGCAAGATATTTTTTCTATTTTTTATTTTACATTAAGGTTGAAAAGTTTGCTCCCAAATTTGAAAAGTAAGTTGTTGTCGGTGGTGAAATTTCTTGCTTATTTTCATTCTTTTTGTTGTTGTTGTAAGTTGGCAAAAATACATTCTTTTCGTTTTGATTGTTTGTTGCATAAAGTTTCAAAGATAAACTGAACCCAGTGGTTATAAGTTGTTTTAGTTCTTCACTAAAAATTTCCAAATCCTTGTAGGTTGTAAGATTGATAGTGTTGTAGTGAATCCCGCGAATGTTGAGAGACATGACTAGAGTTGTTTACTCGACGAGAGGTGTAGCAGGAATGACTATTGCAAAGCCGGTGCTGCGGGTACCTCCGATGGTAGTGGGGGTAGTGGTGGGGGTAATGACAGGTGTTTGTTTAATCACTTTGAATTTAATCGTTGCCACAGTAGACCGAGCCGATGTTGCAATTCTTCTAGTTTATCCAACCGGTTCTTTTGAAATGTTTTGCAACTACATTTACAGTAGCAGAAAGAATTACATTTTGTACAAGCTTTTCCGTCAACTTGATCTTCAGGTATTTTAAAACATTTTTCTTTACAACAATAAGTTATAAGTGTTGGATTATTTCTTTTGGATGACATGTTGGTACTAGCTTGTCTTAAACAGAACTGAGCCTCTCAATGTTAAAGTTTCGTATTTATATAAAGTATTCGAGTAAAACAATCGGATAAAATAATCGAATAATACCATCGATTAAAAGTTCAAGGTCATCCGTTTCAGTTTAAAAAAATACAACATATCAGTATATAAAAACATATACTGATATGTTGTTTTTTATTTTTTATTTTATTTAAAACATTTTTTTACAATATTTACAATGTTATTTTTGTGTGATGTGCAGAGTAAGTTCCGTAGAGTTGTTTCCGCTCATTCCATGTGACACCAAATATAATGATCCTGGCTGAATTTCCCGCAGATCTTCATTTTGCAGCAAGTGGACGAATCGTTTTGGAAGATATACTTGAAACTTTGGTTCATCACCTGGTGTATATGGTGCATCGGATAAAGATGCGACGACTGCGTCTTCATGTGTTGTATCAACTTTTTTCATTTCATGAACAATATAATGTTTGTGTTCTTTTAGTTCTGAACATTTCTTGATAATTAGAGTATTTGATTTTGAATGCAAGTTGAATTGTTCAACTAAACATTGGAGAAACTGTTGTGATGCCATCCTTCACAGGAGATGTTGTCTGTTCGGAGTATGGAGTTAGACTGATACTCGGGGTGTGTTGTCTCTTCGTTTATATAACCTTCAGAACCCCCACTACATTCTTCCGTTTGTTGTTGTAAGTAAGCAGCCAAGTGATATGCGTTTTGTAATGCGCATTGAGATTGGTTGTGTTTCGGATCTATTGTAGAAACACAAATATTTTTAGTATCAAAGTGAAATGTTTTGTCCAGTTTTATGTTTCAAACTTCTTTGTTCGTGTACTGTCGTATCCAATTTTTTTTCCAATCCTCTAGTATATATGTGTGTAAATTGTTTGCAGAAATGAAACATAGTTTTGAGTACATTGTTGTACGGTAGAAAACCTTCAAACCAATGGATATGATGAGAATTATTTGTTAGCCATCTGTTTGTTATTTTGGCTTTTGACTTTAGTTCATGGACAGAACACGGTGCTTCAAATAAAAACGGGTAAGCTACTTGTGTAAGCAAATCCAAAATTACCAATTCTTTTATGATAAATCTATCATCGTTTCCGCGAAATGCTTGAAATTCAATTACACAAGGTTTTGCTGCCATTTCTTCATCCTGTCTGCTCATCACGGTGTCTGCTGATTAACTGTTTTCCACACCACGGTAGGTTAGATATATGAACCAGGCCGTACAGTTGTAGGCGCGTTGGTGTATGTTTAACGTGGGCACCGTCCCCAGTAGGCCTACCTCACGGTTTATTCTTTTGTTAAATTACATTGTAGTTTTAAACTAGCAAAGTTTCTTCTTCTGTATTATTGTTGTTGTTGTTGTTGGTTTCTTCTTCTGTACTGTTGTTGTTGGTTTCTTCTTCTGTAGCTTCCGTTGCAACTTCAGTAAAAGGTTCAAAGTTTCTTAACTGCCTCCACATTTCCACTTCGTGAGGTATTCTATTAAAGATGGGTGTATCTATCGGTCCGTATTGTAAAGTGCTGTCTGGTTGTTTTTCGCATGCATCTACCAGATATTCCTTAATAACAGAGCTTGAAAATACTAATTGTTTCATATACCTGGTAATAGGTGATGTTCCATAGTTTCAAATGTAGAATTCTTCACGTGTTAGTAGAATTTTATTTTCAAATTGTGTCGAGTCTCTAATTCTTACTTGTTGTTGACCACGATGTTTAATAATGTCAATTTCATTGTCACAATCCAAAAGTCGAATGTTAGTTTTTCTTCCAAAGAAACTGTTGGCTAAGTAACATTCAATAAGATGTAGATGTTTTAAAAACGAATCCCAAGCATTTTCTGAAAATAAAACCATCTTTGTACCATGGCTTAGTATTACTGCGGGAGAGTAGTCTAATGATTTTACCAATCCTATCGACACACTTTTACTCATGCAAGATTAAATAGGATAAAAGATGCGAAGGAAAACTTCAGTTAAAATGTTTGGTGGAATATTTTCTTCAACTTTTCTTTTCTTTCTTACGTTTGTTTTATTATTTTCCAACTTTTTATTTTGTTTTCCAAACTTTAAAAAGTCATCTATTTCCTTTACAACATTTTCTTCAAAATGTTTATCATCATCATTTTTCAATAAAGGTGTTGTTTCGGAAACGCCTTGTACAACTGATAAAGAACTCATTTTGTTTATAATGCTGTAGACGATGTTACCCATACAACTGTAGACAGTCAACTAAACAATTTGCGTTCCCGCTCCTGCTTTTATAACCGAGTGGTGGGGGTATTTTTTCCTTTTCATTTTACAAAACTGTTTTTACTATACTGGTTAAAGGTGTATATGTAACAATTTTATCATGTAAAATTAAACAATAAGCAGATGTATCTTTGGGTACATTTTGTTCAAATTCCATTTCTATTTTTATATCTACACTGGAAGGTTTTACAGATTCATTTTGTTTGGAACAATCAACTACAACAATCGGATAGGTAGATTTAAATTGGTATGGCGTTAATAAAGGTGTGTTTGTTTTTCCATAATATGAATTTTGGAATCTTGCGTACATATCGTACAAAACGCTATGTACGCAAGAAAGTTCTTAATAATGAAATTCTATTTTGATCGTTTAACCGTACATGTGGTACTCGCCAAACAATCTTGTCTAATTGCATTTTCCATTCTAAATTAGCTTCCGTTGCTCCATCAGGCGCCATAATAATATCTTTGTCGTTTGATGACACTAATTCTTGTTTCACGTTTATTATTATTTTTCGGTAATATTCGGCAAAGCCTAAAAGTAATCTTAAAGGAATGTAAAAGTCAAAATTGCCTGAACTGTTTGGAGTGATTGTACTGGAATCGGGTGCTACCCATCCTGCGGCGGCCACCATATTTTTTCACTCGGTGTTAAAGATGCTAATCCTTTTAATGTACTTGTAATTCCCACCTTTTTTGTTGAATCTACTGTAACTCCGGAAATTTCATATCTTATTTCATCAAACAAATATGCCATGGGGTTATTTATAAACGGAACAGTACTTGCAGTGTTTCCATCTTTTTTTGTTACTCTTCCTTCGATATACAAATAACTTTCACATGGAAGTGTATAAGTATCTTGTTGTTGTATGGGAATTCTAATTTCATCATTATTATCTAATTTTGATGAAGCGTAAGGGTTGTGCGTATGATATTCCTTTTCCCATAAGGTTTCGTCGAATGTCGGACCCTGCGCTATATCCAATTTTTCCATTATTAATAAGTTTTAATCAAATTTCTTCTAGAAAACGAATGTTATCACTTGTTAATCCTTCTATAGCTGAAGTGCTACTGACTTGTTTACCAGTCAGCTCTTTCTTTTTAAATGATAACCCCATTGTTATACGGTTGATTTTATATGTATTCGTATAGTTATAGGTTCGTCTCTAAAATCAATATGATTTCCGTCTTGATCTAGTATGTTCACCACAATGTCTGAAATAAAACTGGTGTTTAACAGTAGGTACACTAAGTTTTGTGGCTTTTCCACAATTTTAAAACCCGGAGCGACTGTTGGATAGAATGTGTGCAATATATGAGTATTTTCACCATCTCTATAAGAACCACGTATAATATTACATGTAACATCTATACTGTTAACTTTCATTATTGTCACAGTTCTAGCACCTGAATGGTTAATATTAGGTTCTAAAATTTTTGTTGTTTTAGGAAATCCTAATAAACTACCAATTGAATGTTCTTTGGTAAAATCTATATAATATTTACATTTAATTTCAGCTTTCATATTATTGTTATTTCCTTTTATTGTTATATTATCTTTTCCCATATGATTTTGTATCGCTTCATTTATATCATCAATTTCATATGCTCCAGTGGGTAAACTAAATACTTGTACATCTGAATATTTGTTTGTATTTTTATCTTTTGTTTTGTAATAATGTATTTTATCCAAAATACATCATACGTACCATCATTTAACGCATCTTGTCGATAACCCCATGTCTGAATATGGGGGCTTTTTCCCTTTTTCTTATAATTTTCTTTTCTGGAAAATGTAATCCTCCTTACATTTTCAGTAACGTTGGGAATAGAATTATAAGTTGTTATATCTACTAATGCGGCTTCCCATAATTTATCTTTTTCCAAACGTAACGCAGGGAAAAGAACACTTCGCAAAGTAGATGAAGTTCCAGTTGATGATACTGTATAGGAAGACATCTTAAAGTTGACTAACGCTTTTTGTTAAAAAATCTAAACATAAATATCCACAGATTACAGTATCATAAGGTTGCTCTCTTTTATAATTGTATACATTTTTAGCTGTTTTAAAGTAATATTGTAGTTCTTTTGGTGGTGGGAGATTACCAAAACTATCAAAGTAGTAAATAGTTGATCCTAGTTTCTTATAACATACCCAATGAGTGCCTGATCCTTTACTATTATCTAAATTTACTATTCCGGTTTCATTTTTCCAAATTTTAACAGGTAATGCATCTTTCATAAGCACTCCTGTAAAAAATGGAATTTTTAAACAAGAAACATAAGTAATCAATTCTTTATCTGTTAATTCTTTATTTGGAATAAGTAATTGTTTTTTTCTGTTTAATACACACGATACGGTCTTAGGTATAATCCTCCTCCTTTTTTATCATTGACCATATTGTTGGTTTCTTTTTATTTTTACCTGCGGTGGATCGTCGTTTTCTTCTTATATTTCCTCCACGTTTTGCAGGTTTTCTCCTCCTTTTTCCACCTCCTTTCTTCTTTCCACCTCCAAACATCGTTTTACCCTTCATTGCTGCTGATACCGCTAAAGCTGCTGCTTTTTCACCGATACTAGCGTCACTGGATGTTACTCTTTGCCAAGCTTTTTTAGCAAGTGCTTCATCCGCTATTGATCTATTTTTAGTATCTGCAAACTTTGAATATGCTATATCGTGTTGTTTGCAGGCTTGGTCAAGTTTATTTATTCCAAGATCTCCTCTAGCAAGTCTTTTTTCAATTTTGTTCCAGGACCACAATATTGATAACCTCCGGGTAAATTTAGTTCTACAGGTAATACATCGATAGCTTTATTAACTATAGCTCCAACCGGCTTAGTAATAAGAGAAAGTGCTGTTGATGCTATTCCTCTTCCTCTCTTTATAACGTGTCGATTATGACTGATGCGTTGAACTTTCAACATGGTCTTTTATAGTGAGAGGAAATGTCAATACTTGTTTATTTTATAAATGCTTTATAATGAATGATGCACTTATCCTTTGACATTGTTTATTTATAATAAACATGTATAAGTATTTTGTTTACGGGTAATAAACTTTTACCCAGTCTTTCGGTAGGATTGTATCTATTTTAACATGATCAATTTGAGAAAATCTTAAATTTCCAGTTCTCATATTTAAAAAATATTTTTCCATAACATTTTGTTTAACCCAATGTAGTTTTTGATCAGATTTTATGGGCTTTATTGTGTTATAAACATCATATAACAATACACTTAAGAGTCTTATAATATAATTTACATTAACAGCATCAGTAATATCAATAGGGTCATCTAAGTTAGTCAATCGCAATTTTTGACAATAAAAAAACTTTTTGTGTTTTTCTGTTCTTAAGCATCTTTCATGCCATTCATTTACTGTAACTGCATCACCGTCTGCTATTCCTGTTCCAACATTAACTAGTGGTCTCCCTTTGCAATCAAAGGCTTGTCGACGACCTGCTTCATATTCTTGTAATACAGGAACTTGTCCAATTGTTGCTACATCAGTTTCATCCAACCCTTTTTTAACAATAGTAATTATTTTTGCATCCGCATCCCATTTGTTATTGTTTAATTTCATTATTTGATTTATTGTAGCTGCATCTGATTTTGCAGTTCCTTCCTTAACGTTAGTTAACACTTTATTTTTGCTATCAATCGTATTATTATCATGTGTAATACAATGACCTGTAAGATATTGAAGGTTTACCGCATCTTTCATATCTTTAGGGTCTCCAATATCGTGTATTACAAAGTTGTAAAAGGAAGATTTATCTGTTTTTTCAGGGATGACTGAATGTAAATACTTTTTTGTAACTGAATCTTGATCATTAACAGGATCTGCTATATTGGCTATTCTAAGATCTTTTGCATCATATACTTTATTATTACTTTTAGGATCATATCTTAAGGTTTGGTTTATGTACCACATTAAATATTCTTTATTTACCGAATCATTCTTATCTATTGGTTTTTGAAGATTTGCAATTCTATAAAAAATAGCATTATACACTTCATTTTGAAGCTTTAAGCTAGGTAATGTTTCACTTTTTAAAGTTTTGAAATTTACTGCATCATTATCATCTTTTGGATCATTTACAAATTTTAAACGTTTGTTACTTATATCATAATCTCCATCGGATGTTAGTGGTAAACCACCTCTTTTTCCATAAGATCCTGATTTGGTTCCAGTTTCGGAATACCGTCCAAACGTATCCACACTCATGGTTATACTGAATGTTTAATCGGTTATACTTGTATTCTATATACTCATATTTTTATGCAATTACTCCTCGATTTCGCAGTTCGCCGACCAAAGCTACTCATTCGTTTTCTAAACCGCTATGTCCGGCTTGTTTAGCTTCATATATCAACTTCATTCTGTCAACCAATTTGTTTATATCGTTGTAGTATATTATATTAGTATCATACAAGTTTTTCAATAATCCTTTTCCTGATAAACTTGATTGATTTGTTTTTCTCCTTTTATGTAAAATATTTATTTCAGCAGAAGATAATGATTGTCTTTTTATGGGTTCCCTTTTTTTGGTGGGAAAAGTTTAGCAATAATAGTTTTATATTTTTCTGATGTATTTCTATGAACATTGAAATTTTTAGAATAATTTTTCTTATTCGCATTTGTATCCTCCAATATTTGTTTAAAAATGTTTAAAACCTTTTTAGTATATTTATTAGGTTTCGGTTTAAAAATAAGTTCAAACAATCCTTTTGTACCCTTGTATTAATTATTATTTATAATAATATTGTCATATTCGTCTACATCAAGCTTGCTATCTCCAATCATTAGGCCATTTTCTTCTATTCTAGCACCAAAAGTATGACACTTTCGAGTTGGTTGTGCAGAATGTAACATATTTAATACAAATTGTCTTACAAGCGGCCCTTTATACGCAATATCCGAGCCCAATTTTCTCAAGTTGGACGGATTAATAGACTCTTCTTCTTCTTGTTGTTCTTCGCTTGTAGAAAGACCTTCTTTTTCTGTTAAAACATCCGTTTCTTCACCTTGTTCGCGTTCTTCTTCAGTTGTTTCTCCTTGTTGCGTAAAACTTGTATCACCTTCATATTCTTCTTTTTGTTCAAATTTTGAAATGGGTAAAATAGCATCTCCGGAAAAATTAAATGTTGAAGGTTTAACATTTTGCCCTAATTGTTTTAATGGCTCAATAATAGGTTTAAATGTTGATTCCAGACATTTCCCTCTTTCACTTATTCCTTATCTTAACGCTCTGTTTTTATGTCTAATAGAATCACTAAGTGATTTTATTTCTTTTAATAGCTTTTCCTGATTAACCATGTTTACACCATGGAGACTTGTACAATAATGTTGTTAATTAACGTATTAAAACAAATTTATCAAAACCTATGCGGTAACGACCATCTGTTATAGCTTTATCTTTCATAATTACCAAAAATCCGTATTTTTCCGCTCAAAGCTTTTCCACAAAGCTCTTTGAATTTTTCAAATGTCATATCAGCATTTACATGATCGTTGTATATATGTTTTAGGTTTGTATCGTCTTGTTTGAATAAAACTAAAATATTAGCATTGTCTCTGATAAGTTGTTTTGGAATTTTGCTATATGTTTGTCCGATATATATGCTATCAATATTATTATGTCTTCCCATGGCAAAATAGTTTCTAATAGTATCATGATTTTCACTAGATACATCATCAAATACAAATACAGAATACGGCTTAGCTTGGTCTGGTTGCACAACACTGTCACTTGCGTTAAATTTGTAATAGTTAACATCAGGCACATCAGTCAGGATCTTTTCCAACAATTGATACTTTGGTTGATGTAAGGACGTTGAAAAATATATAGGTTATTAAATCGCAATCCTTTTGTGTTTGTGATTAAGTTAAACTCAACGTTAGTTTTGCAACAGTTTGAAGGACCGCTTACTATATATCGTACAGTGTTTGGAAATAAACTGCCGTGTTTACCATTGTTGATTTTAACGTTATCTACAGTTAAATTATCAATGTTATTAATATTAAATTTATCTTTATGGTGAACAATCTCCATCTTATTCAAAGGCAAAAGAGTAAATAAGTTGATTTAAAACTAAATCAAATCTTTAATAGGTATCCACGAATCTTCAGTTTTGTCAAACCCCAACCAACGTACTTTTACTTGGTCTTTTTTCCTTTGCAACACCTTTTCAACAAGATGAACATCGCCTACTGTTGACTTTAACAATTAATGCCCGTAAAAACCACCTTGTAACAAATTTCCTTTGTTATCTTTTAAAATTTAAGTTTCCGGTATAGTAGGTTGTACTTTATACACTGTAAAAACTTCGTTTGTCCAATTGGGCAGGTATTTTTTAGTAAACACTCCTTTGCATTTACTAATTCGAACTTTATCATTTACATTAAATTTTCTTGGTTTTCTTTGTTCCGCTTTTGGCTCTGTATTCTTTTTAATTCGTTGTAAAACTAGTTTAGCGTTTTTCTTATCCACTTTGTTAGGTGACATACCGATAGTTCTATGAAACTTGTTGTTGTACTCGCTTATTAATGTTGGTAAAATATCAACCCATACGTAAGAACCTCTTTTCGAAAACATTTTATACATTGCGCCTTTTGAGGTTCTATTATATCTTTCAATTATAGCTGCTTTTTCTCAGAATTTGTGGAATAGTGATTTATGTTATATTTTTTCACTAACAGGGCAAAAGGTTTATTAAAAAATTCTTTTCCATCATCAGTTTGTAAATGTTTAATTTTATTTTTATCTCTTTTTATAGCTACTTCCATAGCTTTTGTTATGCTGTTACCGGTTTTGTCTTTTAATGGCAAAGCATCTGCAACTTTAGTAAAACAATTAATAATCGTAAGTATGTATTTAAATCCTTTATTTATTTTACTATGCGGTTGAATTTCAAATAAATCTGCTTGATATAAATCATTTATTCCTTTTACAGCAGTATTTCTTCGTGGAAACTTTATTCTTGCAGGTTTATGAAGTTCATTAACAATCTTCTCCTTTAACTCTGTCATGATGTTTTTACTAACACAGTCAAGTAAGTATTGAGTGTTTCTTTTTTCTGCATCCGCTTTTATAGTTCAAGGTCATTTCAACATATTTTTTAAAAAAGTGGAAATCACAGCACGCATGCTGTGATTTCCCCTTTTTTTTCTTTTTTCTTTTTTTACTCATCGATAGGATTGAGAGAGTAGTGGCCGAACGGTAGAGTGTGAATTTTGTCTGGAAGAATGTTTCGTTTGTCATCATTGGAGCAGAGTGCTTTTTTCACTTCTGTTACGCTGTACAGTTGATGGTTGAAACTTCTGATGGTGTTGAATTATGCAGTTATAATCGTTTCTTCAATTAAGCATTGCTTGTAGTGTTCGAAATTTACATTCTTTTTAAGATACAAACTTTTTACACCCTTAGGTTTTTTAATAAGATTGTTTTCTTCTTTATCCAATTGTAGTGAATACAATTTTGACATTAGTGCAATAAGTTCTTTCAGTAAAATTCCATTTGCTTCGTCTTTAAATTTTTCAAATTTCTTTTCTTTTTTTTGTTTTTTCTTTTTTCTTTCAAATTTCAATTATGATCATTGTCATAATTTAAATGATCTTTTGGATAGTCACTAAAATCAAATTCATCTTTGTGAACAAATGTTCGAAGATCCAAACACATATCTTCAGTAAGAATCCAGGAGATGAAAGCGTCCTTGTCCATGTAGGCGATTCCGATGTTATCTCTACCGTAGAAGGCGACCATTTTGTTGTAGTGGACATCATACATGTGAGTTTTGGAAATATCCAAGATTGACATTCCAACGTACAACGGACGATCCATTTTCACGCTTGTCTTTTTCATAGATACTGCCACAAGGTTTTCATTGATAATAACAGATGTTCCAAAGTTTGGTTTTCGTACAAGTTTTTGTAGTTTTATCGGATCTGTAACTAATTTAACATTTTTGTGTTTTTTTTGTTTTCCAATGTTTTGCCAAATATCGCATTATTCATTAATTAAAAAAATCCTTTTGAAATGTTGATGTTGTAGCTGCTCTTCTTCTGGTGTTTGAATCAATGTATGGTTTTAACCAGCATGATTGGGAAAATTTTAAAACTCTATGAATTTTGGTTATACGTAAACCCAATTGGAGTGCTTGTTGAACAACCCTAAAGTGAGCTACGTATCTTTGTTTATTTTCAAGAGTCATCATTAATTTTGGATGTTTGCCAATTGGTGAAACTTCTGTTTTTGCAAGGAGCAGAAGATCGTAATGAAGATCATGCAAGTGTTCTGGATATTCAAAATCACCGTCTTATATGTATCCGGTGTCTCCGTCTTTTGAAATTTGTAAAATATCACCAATAGAGTCTGGATTAACCCATTCAAAGTTTCCAAAAGGAAGTGGATTAGACATGGCCCATCCGTATAAATTGTTGGCATCAAAATATCCCAAGAACACTGATGGTTTTTCTTCATCGTAGTCTGGAAGATATTTGTTGTTAGCTTTAACATGTCTAGTAACACTTTGGGTCAATCCACCTCTAACTCCCGATTTGATCATCAACACCATGTCAATATCTGTTAATAATTGAAGGTTGCACTTTGTTTCTTTTAGCATAGCTTGCCAAGCTAATCCTGGAGAAGTATAAGAATGAAGCGGGTCTAATCCGTAGGCTTCAAAACAAGTGTTTCTAAATTCTTTCATCACATCGCAAAGAAGGGTCACATCAAGTTTTACATAAAAGTCAGAATAATCTCCCAGAGTGTTCATTTCCAATTCGTCCCAAACTCTGCATGCGTGTTGATAGTCTTCAGGTGAAATGTCCGAATCGGTAAGTTTACTTTTGAATGCTTCTGGTGGAGGAAGTGATGTTTCTTGAAATTTATGTAGTCCATCGATGTAATCATACGGAAAAACTCCTTTCCGAAGAACCAAGTCCATTTTTTCTGCAGGTACAATTTTGCTTGTTCCTATTAAATTTTGTCTTCTTACATTTTCAGAAAGTTTCATAAGACTAGAAGGCATATATCTAAAAGAATCAACAAATCTAAGTTTAATTTTGCCCATCTTTTTTGAAAAGCTTATAAATTTTTCCATAGTTTGTGCCAAAACGTCTATTTCACCGGTGTCTCTTGCTAATTCGGGAACAATAAAATGTCCATCGTATCCGCTAAGATTGTGAAAAACCACTTGAATGAAAGATGAAAGTTTGTAGTTGATGTTGCATCCGTTGCAAGCTGCACCTCTGTAGGCTCCTGTCAGATGGTCATGGTCGCGAACTTTAACTTTAGTTTCTGTAAATTTATTGTTTCACAAATAGCAGGTTGTTGCCGAATCATAAAGAAAAAGTTCTTCCGGTGTCATAGGTGACATAGGAACCACATTGCTATACATTGCTCTCACTTTCCTAGCGATGTCATATAAATCATCAACAAAGTATCGAGCTGCTTCTTCTCCACGATAGATCTTCGGTGTAGATGTCAAACCATATTCTTGAAGATGTTGTTCAGACAAAGTTGATTTAACTATCAAACAATAACTGTTTGGTTTGTGAAGTTGATGCTTTGTTCTGCTGGTATTTTCCTCTCCTTCTTCTTGTTCATGTGGAAGCAATGAAGATTCAAAATCTGCATACACTACAACGGGAATTCTGTATTGTTGGATGACTTTGTCAAATTTTACTTGCGATCTTCTAGGGTGTGGTAATTTAATTCTTACTTCATAGTTTCCACTGCATAGTCTTTGGTGTTCCGTCAACCATTCTGAACCTCCTCTTCTCAAAGGTTTGTTTACAAAACAAAACATCTTTTACAAGTTATTTTTGGTTGTTCTCGTTTTGATAGCTGTTTGGAAACTAGAGCTTCAAAATCTTTTATATATACATAGTGTGAAATATCACCTTTGGTTATTAATAATAAATCAGTATGATCTCTGCGTTTGGTGGGTGTTATACGTAATGGGTAGACATTGTTGGATGAATCTAAACCAAATATGTTTACAGATGCAAAAGGATCTTTCTCTTCAAATTTTGATATGTCTTGAATTGAAACAGGATAAGTCTGGCCTTGAAAATTATACTTATGGTAAACCTCATTGTATGCTCTACTCGGTCGTTCCGCATGATTTCTTACATATTTTGCAAGCATTGCATACTTGAAACATTCAGCATCTTTATTTTGAACATTAATACAGAATTTGGTGTCTTGAATTTTCTTTGGCAATTCAATATGACTACTACCTCTTATTCCATATCCATGTTTATGAACTCTAAATATCTAGCCCTGTTATACTTAACAAACTCCATCCTGAACCTCTTCCTTCATGTTCTTGTAATTTTGTTAAAAGTTCTTCAAAACATTCATCCACGATTGAGCTTATATCCGATGCAAACATGATGGTTTTGTTTTTAGTTAAAAAACCTCTTGGTGATGTTTCATTTTGAACATTTGTAAATACAGTATCTAATAATATTCCAAACTTTATAAAATTTAATCTTCTTAGTTCATTGTTCAATGTTTCTGTTACTAACGTTTTTGCTTTTGAAATAAACTGTGCAAGTTGCAATTGAGCATTGTCAATCTTAAAATGAGTTACTGCACTACCTGGTAAAGCTCGGGCGTATAATTCCACATCTAAAGATGGTCCGGGTGCGTATTCAATAACACTTGCTCTTGAATTTATTTGTTGTTGATAAGTAGCCAGCATTTGATCTAATTCTTCCAAATCTTCTTCTTCTGCGTTGTTATTTGTTTCGTTGTTATGATAAAGTTCTTTGTGTAATTGTAGTAAATTTTCATGTTCAAAAGATTCTTCGCAACTGATGCAGTAATACATGATGTAGGTGTGCTCTTTATAAAAGTTGGCGTAATAATGAAAAACACTCTAAAACTACCCCTATTTATAACAAAACCCCCACCACTTTTTTCTGTATTAAACACAAAAGAAACGGTTCTCCGTTTTATCCCGCGGGGGGGAAGGGGGGAGGAGGGGGTTCTCCGTTTTGTCCCACCGGGGGGGGGAGGTGAATTGATCTCGTCGCCGTTTAACTTTGGAGCTGCGTCGACGTACACGGTGGCAGTGGATATAACAAAAATGCTCCAAATCTATTGTGCGGTTACTCAAATTAAGCGGAATTAAAAGACAAACAAAAAAAGTCCAGTAACATTTATCGATAAAACCAACGGTGTAAAAGTTATATCGCAAAAACTAAAAAAAATCTACATTTCTATATTAGTGTCAAGGTCAAATAATGTTAGTTTTAAAAAAAAACTAAGTGCCAAAGTTAAATAATGTTAGTTTAAAAAAATACATGTTATTTGTTGTAAGTATGTTCATCATTGCTGTTATCTAAATATTCTACTTCCAAATCGCTTTCATCTTCCTCCGTGTCTGATACTGGAAACAAACGACGCCGAACAAGAGCATGTATATATTGTTCTGGATCATAGTCCAATGTAAAGTAAAATAAAGAAAGAAATGTTGTTGCCTGTTGGAACAGTGGCAAAAGAATGATGGGCTTGAAAAATTTTCTAAGTCCTAACATATTAATTATTGGAAAGTCTTAACACTTAAAATTTGTACAAGTCGAATGTAAAGTAAAGAAAGAAGTGTTGTTGCCTGTTCGAACAGTGGCAAAAGAATGATGGAAACCAAACCCGTAGCAAGACTCCTGTGGTTTGGGAGGGGGTAAGCGAGGAGGGGGGATGATCTCGAGCCGAGTTGGGGTCCGGGGTCTGCGCTTGTGCTTCGGCATCAGTTGCTCGCTAGACAGTGAGGTGGTAACATGTTCAGAAGGCGCCCTGAACATTTTATCATTTTTGCTGTTTGGTGAAAATATCTTGGTGTTATTTGTATAATAACATCTTGACGTAGGACTGATTAATTTTAAGGCATGGTAGTTTAAGCATGGTAGTTGTTTGTGCTTGTAGATACCCTAGGGTTTGTAGTTTGCTGGTTTGGTAGTTAGTATTAATTTAAAATCTTTCTTTTACTTACAATATATCTTGCCTGGAGTGTTTAAGTTTAAAGTAATATTTTGTTTTTAAGAATGTTATATGATATGTTTTTAATACCTTTCTATTCCAACTTCCTTTTTCCAACAAGCTTGTTGAGGGCATTCCCTCTCTTGTCTTGTTCTCCTTTTTAGTTAGGGACACCTTTCAATTCCAATTTCCTTTCATTTTTTCCTTCCTTCTTTTGGAGTATGATACACCAATTTATGGTAAATCAGCTCCCGCTTTTGTAGTGATTACGGCCCACCACACCGAGTCGCTTACAACCTCTATACGTGCTGGATGGGTAGTCCGCCTACCTCCGGAGTTTCGCTAGACCTCAGTTGTACTGCGTCTTATGGCGAGTCGCTGGCTTCTTTAGTGTTAGGAAATAAAAACATATTTGTATAACATTTTTCTAAATTTAATTAAACAACTTGCTATTTCAAAATAACATTTTTTCTTTTAGCTCAGCGTTGTGCGCTTATGGTGAAGTGTAAGGGATGGCCTATGTCTAGCTTACACCGTAATCATGATGTGCAGCGCTGGGCTGTTTAGCTATTTCTTTTTAACTTAATTTTATTTTTATTTTAGCTCAGTGTTGTGCGCTTATGGTGAAGTGTAAGGGATGGCCTATGTCTAGCTTACACCGTAATCATGATGTGCAGCGCTGGGCTGTTTAGCTATTTCTTTTTAACTTAATTTTATTTTTATTAATTGTTAAACTCCAGGCAGATTGTATTGTAAATTAGCTTTTCTTCTTTTAGGTTTCCGGGGGTGTACGGTTCTGTAAAACCGTACACCCCCATTTTCTTTTAATTATCGAATGACCTTGACCTAGTTATTTTCAAGGTCAACAAAAGACTTAGCGAAAATTTCTAAGTCTCAAGGTAATTTTTATGTATGTAGATTTAGCTTTTCTTCTGTTAGGTTTCTGGGGTGTACGGTTCTGTAAAACCGTACACCCCCATTTTCTTTTTAATTATTGAATGACCTTGACCTATTTATTTTTCAAGGTCACTAGCAGTTAGCGAAAATGTCTAAGTCTAAAAAGTAGGTCGAGGTCACCAAAAATTACCCTATGAACGGGGGAATAGACCGCTAAGTAATTCTTTTGGAATTACCTCCTTTTAACAAAAGGAGGTATTTGTTGTGCACACTGCATAATGTTTGATTTACACAACACATCCTTACACATCTTTTACCCTTTTTCAGTCCTTTTTTAAAAATATACGAGCATTGTTCTTTTTAGGACTGGATGATGAAGAAGAACCTGACATATTGTTGGATTCTGAAAAGTAAAAAGTCATTCTGTTATCCCGCTTTTATAAGATATTACTCCCTCCACTCTCTTTTTTGAAAGTAGGTCAAGGTCATTCAAAAATACCTAATGAGCGGGGGAATAGACCGCTAAGTAATTCTTTTCGAATTACAAAGTGGTCTATTCCCCCGCTCCAATTTTCTTTTCACTTGTGTTTACTTTGACCATTTAGCTTTATCAGATGGAGATTTTCTTACCAAATAATAATGAATATTACTGATATTTGGAATTTGAAGATTTACTGGTAATTTGAGCATGTACAGTTCATCACAACATTTAACAACAACATCCCTATTAGTGATCGTTTTTACAAAAACATATTTTTGGTTCAATTTCAATCTGTTGATTCTAATTCTTTTATAATATTCAGTTTTTTCTGGCAATTCACTTTTGGAAGGTTGAATTTTGACTTTTTTGGAAGGTTGAATTTTTACTTTTTCAGAAGGTTCAATTTTGGAAGGTTCACGTTTGTTATGCAGTCTACACAATTTTTCATTTACACTACACAATTTCACACACCTTTCACCTTTATTTGTTCCTTTTTTTTAAATATGAGTACACTGTTCTTTCTTAAAACAAGATTTTCTTAATTTTTGAAGTTTTTGAAGTGTTTCAGAAATTTTGTTAGGAGATTTTTTCGGTGAAGATTTTTTCGGTGAAGATTTTCTCGGTAAAGATTTTTTTGGAGAAGGAGATTTTTGTTTCACAATAGAAACAACAGATGATGATGATGATGTTGTTGATGATGAGGAGGAAGACCTGGACGACGAGGAAGTACCTGCCATAGCGCTGGATCCTAAGAAAGTAAAGATTACTGTGTTAGCCCTGCTCTTATAACAGAACCCCACCCGCTTACCCCCTCCACTTCTCAAGGACAATTAATTTTTTTTATATCTCTGAAAAGTATTCATCAAAGTTTTCCAATGTTGGTAAGGGAACATTTTCAATCGGTAATGGTTGATTAATAATTTCATTAATTAGAAGAAATTGTTCCATTTCATCTAAAAACTTCTTTTCGAATTCTAGTTGTTCCAAGTCAATTGTAGCAGTCGTGATTTCCTTTCTAGTTGGTGATTTCAAGTCTTCTTCCAATTTTTTTTATATAATTGATAGCATTTTTCACTATGAGTTGTCTGTTGATACGTTTTTGGTTTCGACTGTCCGGTACAGCAAATTTTAAATTCTCGAAAGCTTTTTTCAATTTTTCTTCTCTTCGTTTTTCCTTTCTTCGTCTTCTTAATTTTTCTTGAATCTGTTTTTCCGACAAGGAATCCATGATGTTTTGTCAACTCAAAATTTAGCAAACTACTAAGTTTGATAAAGCTGTTATTCGGTGAATATATACTAAAAGCCCAAGGTGATTGCCTTCAACCTAGTGACCTTGGCCGGGAATGTCGGCCCAAGGCGATGGTTGTCAATCAGTTAATCAATACAAATGTCGACCTTGTTGCAGGCTTGTCGACCTTTCGCATTCGGGCGGGCGGCCAGTTGGTAATCAATACAAGTCGTTCTTTGCCATCAAGGTGATTGGTACATATTTATGGCTGTGAGGTGTGCATAGTCAAACCATAACAATGAGCTCCTTGTACGAGTTGTGTTTGCAGCGGATCTGCTCAGATAACCCTATGCTCCGGCATATCAGAAGCGTGTCAGAGCCGCTGCCGCAAATCTTGCAAGGCGAGCTCATTAATGAGCATAAAAGACGATGCGTGTACAAAGCCAAAATTTGGTTTAAGGGACCAAATGTTGGCAAAATATGTGCCATATGTCACATGGTACGTTTTCATTAACTGCATTGTTTTTTTTCTATTAACAATATATTATTTTATTAAATATCTTTAAATTAATATTTTTTTTAGGCGCTTCCTCTTGCCGGCCCTGGGGAAGAACGTTATCGAACTAGTGCCTATAGAAGCGGAGTTATTGGGTATAAACTACAAACGCCGGTACCTCAAGAAAAATGTCATCTCTGTGGTTTCTTCCCCCTGGCGAAATACGAAATTAATTGTACGTGTTTATAAACACATAATTATGAGAAATTAAATAGGGACGGGGAACAGAGCATTTTGTGGTCTAACCACTTACTGCTCTGTTCCCCGTTCATAGGGTATCTTCAGATGACCTTGACCCACTTTTAAAACTTTATGGTGGGGAAAATGTATATATAAACCGTGGATTATGTGAAGAGGCATCACTTCCCTCACCGATCATTATGGAAAGTTTCCGAATGTTCTATAATGTTTTTTGCACTCCTTAACAACATATTCAGTTTATGTTAAATTTAATCCATGTTCTTCAGAATGTTAATTTTCTTACAATTAATGTTACTGGGGAAAGAATAGTAAATTTAACATATCAACGTTTATTGGTTACCATCAACCCTTTGCTAGATCCGAATTGATTTTCAACACTTGAAACATACATTGATACTATGGCTTTTGAACAAGGATTCCATTATCTTTGGGTTGATGTAGATTACATCAAATTTCAAAATGAATCAGATGATGATGGATATGATTCTGCCACATAAAAGTAGACATTAACGGAACTTCTCCCCCTGCCTTTTAGGAAAAAAGAGAGGAGTAGTGCAATAGTGGGGCTGCTGGCCCAATCAAACTTTGACAGGCAGTCAATTTTTTGACAGCTACTTCCGGTCACGTGACCGGAAGTGACGTCATCAGCTGTGACGTAGCTGTGACGTGTTTTTGGTGGGTATTTAAAGTTTAAATGCCCTGCTGTGCTGGGTATTTAAATTTTAAATGGCCGGAAGTGTGTCAAGGTCTTTTGGGGGTGTTTTTAAAAAAGATCTTGCATTTTCGGAAAATCCGAAAATGCAAGATATTTTCTTTTTTTTATTTATTTGTTTTTTACAAAAGTATTATTTTACAAGTTAGTAAAGTTTGCTCCCAAATTTGAAAAGTAAGTTGTTGTCGGTGCTGAAATTTCTTGTTTATTTTCATTCTTCTTGTTGTTGTAAGTTGGCAAAAACACATTTTTTTCGTTTTGATTGTTTGTTGCATAAAGTTCTAAAGATAAACCAAACCCAGTGGTTATAAGTTGTTTTAGTTCTTCACTAAAAATTTCCAAATCCTTGTAGGTTGTAAGATTGATAGTGTTGTAGTGAATCCCGCGAATGTTGAGAGACATGACTAGAGTTGTTTACTCGACGAGAGGTGTAGCAGGAATGACTATTGCAAAGCCGGTGCTGCAGGTACCTCCGATGGTAGTGGGGGTAGTGGTGGGGGTAATGACAGGTGTTTGTTTAATCACTTTGAATTTAATCGTTGCCACAATAGACCGAGTCGATGTTGCAATTCTTCTAGTTTATCCAACCGGTTCTTTTGATATGTTTTGCAACTACATTTACAATAGCTGAAAGAATTACATTTTGTACAAGCTTTTCCGTCAACTTGATCTTCAGGTATTCTAAAACATTTTTCTTTGCAACAATAAGTTATAAGTGTTAGATTATTTCTTTTGGATGACATGTTGGTTGTAGCTTGTCTTAAACAGAACTGAGCCTCTCAACGTTAAAGTTTCGTATTTATGTAAAGTATTCGAATAAAACTATCGAATAAAATAATCGAATAATACTATCGAATAAAATAATCGAATAATACTATCGATTAAAAGTTCAAGGTCATCCGTTTGAGGTTTTAAAAAAATACAACATATCAGTATATAAAAACATATACTGATATGTTGTTTTTTATCTTTTTATTTAAAACATTTTTTTTACAATGTTATTTTTGTGCGATGTGCAGAGTTAGTTCCGTAGAGTTGTTTCCGCTCATTCCGTGTGACACCAAATATAATGATCCTGGTTGAATTTCCCGCAGATCTTCATTTTGCAGCAACTGGACGAATCGTTTTGGAAGATATACTTGAAACTTTGGTTCATCACCCGGTGTATATGGTGCATCGGATAAAGATGCGACGACTGCGTCTCCATGCGTTGTATCAATTTTCTTCATTTCATGAACAATATAATGTTTCTGTTCTTTTAATTCTGAACATTTCTTGATAATTAGAGTATTTGATTTTGAATGCAAGTTGAATTGTTCAACTAAACATTGGAGAAACTGTTGTGATGCCATCCTTCACAGGAGATGTTGTCTGTTCGGAGTATGGAGTTAGACTGATACTCGGGGTGTGTTGCCTCTTCGTTTATATAACCTTCGGAACCCCCACTACATTCTTCCGTTTGTTGTTGTAAGTAAGCAGCCAAGTGATACGCGTTTTGTAATGCGCATTGAGATTGGTTGTGTTTCGGATTTATTGTAGAAACACAAATATTTCTAGCATCAAAGTGAAATGTTTTGTCCACTTTTATGTTTAAAACTTCTTTGTTTGTGTACTGTCGTATCCAATTCTTTTTTTCCAATCCTCTGGTATATATGTGTGTAAATTGTTTGCAAAAATGAAACATAATTTTGTGTACATTGTTGTACGGTAGGAAACCTTCATACCAATGGATATGATGAAAATTATTTGTTAGCCATCTGTTTGTTATTTTAGCTTTTGACTTTAGTTCATGGACAGAACACGGTGCTTCAAATAAAAACGGGTATGCTACTTGTGTAAGCAAATCCAAAATTACCAATTCTTTTATGATAAATCTATCATCGTTTCCGCGAAATGCTTGAAATTCAATTACACAAGGTTTTGCTGCCATTTCTTCATCCTGTCTGCTCATCATGGTGTCTGCTGATCAACTGTTTTCCACACCACGGTAGGTTAGATATATATATAAACCAGGCCGTACAGTTGTAGGCGCGTTGGTGTATGTTTAACGTGGGCACCATCCCCAGTAGGCCTACCCCACGGTTTATTCTTTTGTTAAATTACATTGTAGTTTTAACCTAGCAAAGTTTCTTCTTCTGTATTATTGTTGTTGGTGGTTTCTTCTTCTGTACTGTTGTTGTTGTTGTTGTTGGTTTCTTCTTCTGTAGCCTCCGTTGCAACTTCGGTAAAAGGTTCAAAGTTTCTTAACTGCCTCCACATTTCCACTTCGTGAGGTATTCTATTAAAGATGGATGTATCTATTGGTCCGTATTGTAAAGTGCTTTCTGGTTGTTTTTCGCATGCATCTACCAGATATTCCTTAATAACAGAGCTTGAAAATACTAATTGTTTCATATACCTGGTAATAGGTGATGTTGCATAGTTTAAAATGTAAAATTCTTCACGTGTTAGAAGAATTTTATTTTCAAATTGTGTCGAGTCTCTAATTCTTACTTGTTGTTGACCACGATGTTTAATAATGTCAATTTCATTGTCACAATCCAAAAGTCGAATGTTAGTTTTTCTTCCAAAGAAACTGTTGGCTAAATAACATTCAATAAGATGTAGATGTTTTAAAAAGGAATCCCAAGCATTTTCTGAAAATAAAACCATCTTTGTTCCATGGCTTAGTATTACTGCGGGAGAGTAGTCTAATGATTTTACCAATCCTATCGACACACTTTTACTCATGCAAGATGAAATAGGATAAAAGATGCGAAGGAAAACTTCAGTTAAAATGTTTGGTGGAATATTTTCTTCAAGTTTTCTTTTCTTTCTTACGTTTGTTTTATTATTTTCCAACTTTTTATTTTGTTTTCCAAACTTTAAAAAGTCATCAATTTCCTTTACAATATTTTCTTCAAAATGTTTATCATCATTTTCCAATAAAGGTGCTGTTTCGGAAACGTCTTGTACAACTGATAAAGAACTCATTTTGTTTATAATGCTGTAGACGATGTTACCCATACAACTGTAGACAGTAAACTAAACAATTTTCGTTCCCGCTCCTGCTTTTATAACCGAGTGGTGGGGGTATTTTTTTTTCCTTTTCATTTTACAAAACTGCTTTTACAATTCCTGTTAAAGGTGTATATGTAACAATTTTATCATGTAAAATTAAACAATAAGCAGATGTATCTTTGGGTACATTTTGTTCAAATTCCATTTCTATTTTTATATCTACACTGGAAGATTTTACAGATTCGTTTTGTTTTGAACAATCAACTACAACAATCGGATAGTTAGATTTAAATTGGTTTGGCGTTAATAAAGGTGTGTTTGTTTTTCCATAATATGAATTTTGGAATCTTGCGTACATATCGTACAAAACGCTAAACCTGTCTTTTGTAAAGTTTATGTTGAAGTTGTCGTATGGAAAGAATTGTGAGTTTAGAAACACCTTAAAATTTGTAAGTTTGCAATGATCAAATTCACCAGCATGTTTAGTTATTTCGTTTCTTCTTTTTGTTTGTAATCCAAATATTACATATCTTGCCTTTTCCAAATGAGTAGAAGTTTTTACAGTCCATGTATGACGTTGTGTTTCCGGTAAAACCGGATATTCATGAAACTCCCAACTTCTAAATGGTATTACGATATCACGATCTGATTTTAAAGTTCTTAATAATGAAATTCTATTCTGATCGTTTAACCGTACATGCGGTACTCTCCAAACAATTTTGTCTAATTGCATTTTCCATTCTAAAGTAGCTTCCGTTGTTCCATCAGTTGCTTGAATAATATCTTTGTCGTTTGATGATCTTAACAAAACTAATTCTTGTTTTACGTTTATTATTATTTTTCGGTAATCTTCGGCAAAGCCTAAAAGTAATCTTAAAGGAATGTAAAAGTCAAAATTGCCTGAAGTGTTTGGAGTGATTGTACTGGAATCGGGTGCTACCCATCCTGCGGCGGCCAGCATATTTTTTTCACTCGGTGTTAAAGATGCTAATCCTTTTAATGTACTTGTAATTCCCACCTTTTTTGTTGAATCTACTGTAACTCCGGAAATTTCATATCTTATTTCATCAAACAAATATGCCATGGGGTTATTTATGAACGGAACAGTACTTGCAGTGCTTCCATCTTTTTTTGTTACTCTTCCTTCGATATACAAATAACTTTCACATGGAAGTGTATAAATATCCTGTTGTTGTATGGGAATTCTAATTTCATCATTATTATTTAATTTTGATGAAGCGTAAGGGTTGTGCGTATGATATTCCTTTTCCCATAAGGTTTCGTCGAATGTCGGACCCTGCGCTATATCCAATATTTCCATTATTAATAAGTTTTAATCCAATTTCTTCTAGAAAACGAATGTTATCACTTGTTAATCCTTCTATAGCTGAAGTGCTACTGACTTGTTTACCAGTCAGCTCTTTCTTTTTAAATGATAACCCCATTGTTATACGGTTGATTTTATATGTATTCGTATAGTTATAGGTTCGTCTCTAAAATCAATATGATTTCCGTCTTGATCTAGTATGTTCACCACAATGTCTGAAATAAAACTGGTGTTTAACGGTAGGTACACCAAGTTTTGTGGCTTTTCCACAATTTTAAAACCCGGAGCGACCGTTGGATAGAATGTGTGCAATATATGAGTATTTTCACCATCTCTATAAGAACCATGTATAATATTACATGTAATATCTATACTGTTAACTTTCATTATTGTTACAGTTCTAGCACCTGAATGGTTAATATTAGGTTCTAAAATTTTTGTTGTTTTAGGAAATCCTAATAAACTACCAATTGAATGTTCTTTGCTAAAATCTATATAATATTTAGATTTAATTTCAGCTTTCATAGTATTGTTATTTCCTTTTATTGTTATATTATCTTTTCCCATATGATTTTGTATCGCTTCATTTATATCATCAATTTCATATGCTCCAGTGGGTAAACTAAATACTTGTATATCTGAATATTTGTTTGTATTTTTATCTTTTGTTTTGTAATAATGTATTTTGTCATTAACATTTTCAGTAACGTTGGGAATAGAATTATAAGTTGTTATATCTAATAATGCGGCTTCCCATAATTTATCTTTTTCCAAACGTAACGCAGGGAAAAGAACACTTCGCAAAGTAGATGAAGTTCCAGTTAATGATACTGTATAGGAAGACATCTTAAAGTTGACTAACACTTTTTGTTAAAAAATCTAAACATAAATGTCCACAGATTACCGTATCATCAGGTTGCTCTCTTTTATAATTGTATAGTACATTTTTAGCTGTTTTAAAGTAATATTGTAGTTCTTTTGGTGGTGGAAGATTACCAAAACTATCAAAGTAGTAAATAGTTGATCCTAGTTTCTTATAACATACCCAATGAGTGCCTGATCCTTTACTATTATCTAAATTTACTATTCCGGTTTCATTTTTCCATATTTTAACAGGTAATGCATCTTTCATAAACACTCCTCTAAAAAATGGAATTTTTAAACAAGAAACATAAGTAATTAATTCTTTATCTGTTAATTCTTTATTTGGAATTAGTAATTGTTTTTTTCTGTTTAATACACACGATACGGTCTTAGGTATAATCCTCCTCCTTTTTTTATCATTGACCATATTGTTTGTTTCTTTTTATTTTTACCTGCGGTGGATCGTCGTTTTCTTCTTATATTTCCTCCACGTTTCTTTGCAGGTTTTCTTCTTCTTTTTCCACCTCCTTTCTTCTTTCCACCTCCAAACATCGTTTTACCCTTCATTGCTGCTGATACCGCTAAAGCTGCTGCTTTTTCACCGATACTAGCGTCGCTGGATGTTACTCTTTGCCAAGCTTTTTCAGCAAGTGCTCTATCCGCTATTGATCTATTTTTAGTATCTGCAAACTTTGAATATGCTATATCGTGTTGTTTGCAGGCTTGATCAAGTTTATTTATTCCAAGATCTCCTCTAGCGAGTCTTTTTTTCAATTTTGTTCCAGGACCACAATATTGATAACCTCCTGGTAAATGTAGTTCTACAGGTAATAAATCGATAGCTTTATTAACTATAGCTCCAACCGGCTTAGTAATAAGAGAAAGTGCTGTTGATGCTATTCCTCTTCCTCTCTTTATAACGTGTCGATTATGACTGATGCGTTGAACTTTCAACATGGTCTTTTATAGTGAAAGGAAATGTCGATACTTGTTTATTTTATAAATGCTTTATAATGAATGATGCACTTATCCTTTGACATTGTTTATTTATAAGTATGTTTGTTTATGGGTAAAACATTTTTTTCCAGTTTTGTGGAAGGATTGTATCTTCTTCATCATCATCACCTTTAGAAGTTCTTAAAGTATCATTTTCCTTATTTAAAAAATATTTTTCCATAACATTCTTTTTAACCCAATTTAATTTTTGATCAGATTTTATGGGCTTTATTGTGTTATAAATATCATATAATACTACACTTAAGAGTCTTACAATGTAATTTACATTAACAGCATCAGTAAAATTAATAGGGTCTTTTAAGCTAGTCAATCGCAAGTCTTCACAAAAAAAAGACTGCTTATTTAAATCTTTTCTTAGAAAAAGATTATAGTATATGTGTCCCTTCTGATGCATTTGTGCTACTGTAACTACATCATTGTCTCTTATTCCTTCTGCAACATTGACTAGTGGTTTCCCTTTGCAATCAAAGGCTTGTCGGCCGCCTTCTTGTAATACAGGAACTTGTCCAATTGTTGCTACATCAGTTTCATCCGACCCTTTTTTAACATTAGTAATTATTTTTGCATCAGCATCCCATTTCTTATCTTTTAATTTCATTATTTGACTTATTGTTGCTGCATGTGATTTTGCAGTTCCTTCCTTAACGTTAGTTAACACTTTATTTTTGCAATCAATTGTATTAATATCATGCGTAATACAATGATCTGTAAGATATTGAAGGTTTACAGCATCTTTCATATCTTTAGGGTCTCCAATATCATGTATTACAAAGTTGTAAAAGGAAAATTTATCTGTTTTTTCAGGGATGACTGAATGTAAATACTTTTTTGTAACTGAATCTTGATCATTAATAGGATCTGCTATATTGGCTATTCTAAGATCTTTTGCATCATATACTTTATTATTACTCCTAGGATCATATCGTAAGGTTTGGTTTATGTACCACATTAAATATTCTTTATTTACCGAATCATTCTTATCTATTGGTTTTGGAAGATTTACAATTCTATAAAAATTAGCGTTATACACTTCATTTTGAAGCTTTAAGCTAGGTAATGTTTCACTTCTTAAAGTTTTAAAATTTACCGCATCATTTTCATCTTTTGGATCATTTACAAACTTTAAACGTTTGTTATTTATATCATAATCTCCATCGGATGTTAGTGGTAAACCACCTCTTTTTCCATAAGATCCTGATTTGCTTCCAGTTTCGGAATACCGTCCAAACTTATCCACACTCATGGTTATACTGAATATTTAATCAGTTATACTTGTATTATATATACTCATATTTTTTATGCAATTACTCCTCGATTTCGCAGTTCGCCGACCAAAGCTACCCATTCATTTTCTAAACCACTATGTCCGGCTTGTTTAGCTTCATATATCAACTTCATTCTGTCAACCAATTTGTTTATATCGTTGTAGTATATTATATTAGTATCATACAAGTTTTTTAATAATCCTTTTCCTGATAAACTTGATTGATTTGTTTTTCTTCTTTTATGTAAAATATTTATTTCAGCAGAAGATAATGATTTTCTTTTTATGGGTTCCCTTCTTTTTGGTGGGAAAAGTTTAGCAATAATAGTTTTATATTTTTCTGATGCATTTCTATGAACATTAAAATTTTTAGAATAATTTTTCTTATGCGCATTTGTATCCTCCAATATTTGTTTAAAAATGTTTAAATCCTTTTTAGTATATTTATTAGGTTTCGGCTTAAAAATAAGTTCAAACAATCCTTTTGTACCCTTGTATTGTTTATTATTTATAATAATATTGTCATGTTCGTCTACATCAAGTTTGCTATCTCCAATCATTAGCCCATTTTCTTCTATTCTAGCACCAAAAGTATGATATTTTCGAGTTGGTTGTGCAGAATGTAACATTTTTAATACAAATTGTCTTGCAAGCGGCCCTTTATACGCGATATCCGAGCCCAATTTGCTCAAGTTGGATGGATTAATAGGCTCTTCTTCTTCTTGTTGTTCTTCGCTTGTAGAAAGACCTTCTTTTTCTGTTAAAACATCCGTTTCTTCACCTAGTTCGCTTTCTTCTTCAGTTGTTTCTCCTTGTTGTGTAAAACTTGTATCACTTTCATATTCTTCTTTTTGTTCAAATTTTGAAATGGGTAAAATAGCATCTCCGGAAAAATTAAATGTTGAATGTTTAACATTTTGTCCTAATTGTTTTAATGGCTCAGTAATAGGTTTAAATGTTGATTCCAGAAATTTCTCTCTTTCACTTATTCCTAATCTTAACGCTCTGTTTTTATGTCTAATAGAATCACTAAGTGATTTTATTTCTTTTAATAGCTTTTCCTGATTAACCATGTTTACACCATGAAGACTTGTACGATAATGTTGTTAATTAATGTATTAAAACAAATTTATCGAAACCTATGCGGTAACGACCATCTGTTATAGCTTTATCTTTCATAATTACCAAAAATCCATATTTTTCCGCCCAAGCTTTTCCACAAAGCTCTTTGAATTTATCAAATGACATATCAGCATTTACATGATCGTTGTATATATGTTTTAGGTTTGTATCGTCTTGTTTGAATAAAACTAAAATATTTGCATTGTCTCTAATTAGTTGTTTTGGAATTTTGCTATATGTTTGTCCGATATATATGCTATCAATATTATTATGTCTTCCCATGGCAAAATAGTTTCTAATAGTATCATGATTTTCACTAGATACATCATCAAATACAAATACAGAATACGGCTTAGCCTGGTCTGGTTGCATAACACTGTCACTAGCATTAAATTTGTAATAGTTAACATCGGCACATCAGTCAGGATCTTTTCCAACAATTGATACTTTGGTTGATGTAAGGACTTTGAAAAAATATATAGGTTATTAAATCGCAATCCTTTTGTGTTTGTAATTAAGTTAAACACAACGTTAGTTTTGCCACAGTTTGAAGAACCGCTGACTATACATCGTACAGTGTTTGGAAATAAACTGCCGTGTTTACCATTGTTGATTTTAACGTTATCTACGGTTAAATCATCAATGTTATTAATATTAAATTTATCTTTATGGTGAACAATCTCCATCTTATTCAAAGGCAGAAGAGTAAATAAGTTGATTTAAAACTAAATCAAATCTTTTATAGGTATCCACGAATCTTCAGTTTTATCAAACCCCAACCAACGTACTTTAACTTGGTCTTTTTTCCTTTGCAACACCTTTTCAACAAGATAAACATCGCCTACTGTTGACTTTAACAATTCATGTCCGTAAAAACCGCCTTGTAACAAATTTCCTTTGTTATCTTTTAAAATATAAGTTTCCGGTACAGTAGGTTGTACTTTATACACTGTAAAAACTTCGTTTGTCCAATTGGGCAGGTATTTTTTAGTAAACACTCCTTTGTATTTACTAATTCGAACTTTATCATTTACATTAAATTTTCTTGGTTTTCTTTGTTCCGCTTTTGGCTGTGTATTTTTTTAATTCGTTGTAAAACTAGTTTAGCGTTTTTCTTATTCACTTTGTTAGGTGCCATACCGATAGTTCTATGAAACTTGTTGTTGTAATCGCTTATTAATTTTGGTAAGATATCAACCCATACGTAAGAACCTCTTTTCGAAAACATTTTATACATTGCACCTTTTAAGGTTCTATTAAATCTTTCAATTATAGCTGCCTTTTTCTCAGAATTTGTGGAATAATGATTTATGTTATATTTTTTCATTAACAAGGCAAAATGTTTATTAAAAAATTCTTTCCCATCATCAGTTTGTAAATGTTTAATTTTATTTTTATCTCTTTTTATAGCTACTTCCATAGCTTTTGTTATGCTGTTACCAGTTTTGTCTTTTAATGGCAAAGCATCAGCAACTTTAGTAAAACAATTAATAATCGTAAGTATGTATTTGAATCCTTTATTTATTTTACTATGCGGTTGCATTTCAATTAAATCTGCTTGATATAAATCATTTATTCCTTTTACAACAGTATTTCGTCGTGGAAACTTTATTCTTGCAGGTTTATGAAGTTCATTAACAATCTTTTCCTTTAAGTCTGTCATGATGATTTTACTAACAAAGTCAAGTTAGTATTGAGTGTTTCTTTTTCTGCATCCGCTTTTATAGTTCAAGGTCATTTCAACATATTTTAAAAAAAGGGGAAATCACAGCGAGCATGCTGTGATTTCCCCTTTTTTTCTTTTTTTCTTTTTTCTTTTTTATTTTTTTCTTTTTTTCTTTTTTTCTTTTTCTTTTTACTCATTGATAGGATTGAGAGAGTAGTGGCCGAATGGTAGAGTGTGAATTTTGTCTGGAAGAATGTGTCGTTTGTCATCATTGGAGCATAGTGCTTTTTTCACTTCTGTTACGCTGTACAGTTGATGGTTGAAACTTCTGATGGTGTTGAATTTTGCAGTTATAGTCGTTTCTTCAAATAAGCATTGCTTGTAGTGTTCAAAATTTACATTCTTCTTAAGATACAAACTTTTTACTCCCTTAGCTTTTTTAATAATATTGTTTTCTTCTTTATGCAATTGTAGTGAATACAATTTTGACATTAGTGCAATAAGTTCTTTCAGTAAAATTCCATTTGCTTCGTCTTTAAATTTTCCAAGTTTCTTTTTGTTCCGATCATTGTCATA
>JAQJVK010000017.1:14911509-15068896 GCA_035578135.1 Flexamia atlantica | reverse complement strand
AAGGGTTGTGCGTATGATATTCCTTTTCCCATAAGGTTTCGTCGAATGTCGGACCCTGCGCTATATCCAATATTTCCATTATTAATAAGTTTTAATCCAATTTCTTCTAGGAAAACGAATGTTATCACTTGTTAATCCTTCTATAGCTGAAGTGCTACTGACTTGTTTACCAGTCAGCTCTTTCTTTTTAAATGATAACCCCATTGTTATACGGTTGATTTTATATGTATTCGTATAGTTATAGGTTCGTCTCTAAAATCAATATGATTTCCGTCTTGATCTAGTATGTTCACCACAATGTCTGAAATAAAACTGGTGTTTTAACGGTAGGTACACCAAGTTTTGTGGCTTTTCCACAATTTTTAAAACCCGGAGCGACCGTTGGATAGAATGTGTGCAATATATGAGTATTTTCACCATCTCTATAAGAACCATGTATAATATTACATGTAATATCTATACTGTTAACTTTCATTATTGTTACAGTTCTAGCACCTGAATGGTTAATATTAGGTTCTAAAATTTTTGTTGTTTTAGGAAATCCTAATAAACTACCAATTGAATGTTCTTTGCTAAAATCTATATAATATTTAGATTTTAATTTCAGCTTTCATAGTATTGTTATTTCCTTTTATTGTTATATTATCTTTTCCCATATGATTTTGTATCGCTTCATTTATATCATCAATTTCATATGCTCCAGTGGGTAAACTAAATACTTGTATATCTGAATATTTGTTTGTATTTTTATCTTTTGTTTTGTAATAATGTATTTTGTCATTAACATTTTCAGTAACGTTGGGAATAGAATTATAAGTTGTTATATCTAATAATGCGGCTTCCCATAATTTATCTTTTTCCAAACGTAACGCAGGGAAAAGAACACTTCGCAAAGTAGATGAAGTTCCAGTTAATGATACTGTATAGGAAGACATCTTAAAGTTGACTAACACTTTTTGTTAAAAAATCTAAACATAAATGTCCACAGATTACCGTATCATCAGGTTGCTCTCTTTTATAATTGTATAGTACATTTTTAGCTGTTTTAAAGTAATATTGTAGTTCTTTTGGTGGTGGAAGATTACCAAAACTATCAAAGTAGTAAATAGTTGATCCTAGTTTCTTATAACATACCCAATGAGTGCCTGATCCTTTACTATTATCTAAATTTACTATTCCGGTTTCATTTTTCCATATTTTAACAGGTAATGCATCTTTCATAAACACTCCTCTAAAAAATGGAATTTTTAAACAAGAAACATAAGTAATTAATTCTTTATCTGTTAATTCTTTATTTGGAATTAGTAATTGTTTTTTTCTGTTTAATACACACGATACGGTCTTAGGTATAATCCTCCTCCTTTTTTTATCATTGACCATATTGTTTGTTTCTTTTTATTTTTACCTGCGGTGGATCGTCGTTTTCTTCTTATATTTCCTCCACGTTTCTTTGCAGGTTTTCTTCTTCTTTTTCCACCTCCTTTCTTCTTTCCACCTCCAAACATCGTTTTACCCTTCATTGCTGCTGATACCGCTAAAGCTGCTGCTTTTTCACCGATACTAGCGTCGCTGGATGTTACTCTTTGCCAAGCTTTTTCAGCAAGTGCTCTATCCGCTATTGATCTATTTTTAGTATCTGCAAACTTTGAATATGCTATATCGTGTTGTTTGCAGGCTTGATCAAGTTTATTTATTCCAAGATCTCCTCTAGCGAGTCTTTTTTTCAATTTTGTTCCAGGACCACAATATTGATAACCTCCTGGTAAATGTAGTTCTACAGGTAATAAATCGATAGCTTTATTAACTATAGCTCCAACCGGCTTAGTAATAAGAGAAAGTGCTGTGATGCTATTCCTCTTCCTCTCTTTATAACGTGTCGATTATGACTGATGCGTTGAACTTTCAACATGGTCTTTTATAGTGAAAGGAAATGTCGATACTTGTTTATTTTATAAATGCTTTATAATGAATGATGCACTTATCCTTTGACATTGTTTATTTATAAGTATGTTTGTTTATGGGTAAAACATTTTTTTCCAGTTTTGTGGAAGGATTGTATCTTCTTCATCATCATCACCTTTAGAAGTTCTTAAAGTATCATTTTCCTTATTTAAAAAATATTTTTCCATAACATTCTTTTTAACCCAATTTAATTTTTGATCAGATTTTATGGGCTTTATTGTGTTATAAAATATCATATAATACTACACTTAAGAGTCTTACAATGTAATTTACATTAACAGCATCAGTAAAATTAATAGGGTCTTTTAAGCTAGTCAATCGCAAGTCTTCACAAAAAAAAGACTGCTTATTTAAATCTTTTCTTAGAAAAAGATTATAGTATATGTGTCCCTTCTGATGCATTTGTGCTACTGTAACTACATCATTGTCTCTTATTCCTTCTGCAACATTGACTAGTGGTTTCCCTTTGCAATCAAAGGCTTGTCGGCCGCCTTCTTGTAATACAGGAACTTGTCCAATTGTTGCTACATCAGTTTCATCCGACCCTTTTTTAACATTAGTAATTATTTTTGCATCAGCATCCCATTTCTTATCTTTTAATTTCATTATTTGACTTATTGTTGCTGCATGTGATTTTGCAGTTCCTTCCTTAACGTTAGTTAACACTTTATTTTTGCAATCATTTGTATTAATATCATGCGTAATACAATGATCTGTAAGATATTGAAGGTTTACAGCATCTTTCATATCTTTAGGGTCTCCAATATCATGTATTACAAAGTTGTAAAAGGAAAATTTATCTGTTTTTTCAGGGATGACTGAATGTAAATACTTTTTTGTAACTGAATCTTGATCATTAATAGGATCTGCTATATTGGCTATTCTAAGATCTTTTGCATCATATACTTTATTATTACTCCTAGGATCATATCGTAAGGTTTGGTTTATGTACCACATTAAATATTCTTTATTTACCGAATCATTCTTATCTATTGGTTTGGAAGATTTACAATTCTATAAAAATTAGCGTTATACACTTCATTTTGAAGCTTTAAGCTAGGTAATGTTTCACTTCTTAAAGTTTTAAAATTTACCGCATCATTTTCATCTTTTGGATCATTTACAAACTTTAAACGTTTGTTATTTATATCATAATCTCCATCGGATGTTAGTGGTAAACCACCTCTTTTTTCCATAAGATCCTGATTTGCTTCCAGTTTCGGAATACCGTCCAAACTTATCCACACTCATGGTTATACTGAATATTTAATCAGTTATACTTGTATTATATATACAAATATTTTTTATGCAATTACTCCTCGATTTCGCAGTTCGCCGACCAAAGCTACCCATTCATTTTCTAAACCACTATGTCCGGCTTGTTTAGCTTCATATATCAACTTCATTCTGTCAACCAATTTGTTTATATCGTTGTAGTATATTATATTAGTATCATACAAGTTTTTTAATAATCCTTTTCCTGATAAACTTGATTGATTTGTTTTTTCTTCTTTTATGTAAAATATTTATTTCAGCAGAAGATAATGATTTTCTTTTTATGGGTTCCCTTCTTTTTGGTGGGAAAAGTTTAGCAATAATAGTTTTATATTTTTCTGATGCATTTCTATGAACATTAAAATTTTTAAGAATAATTTTTCTTATGCGCATTTGTATCCTCCAATATTTGTTTAAAAATGTTTAAATCCTTTTTAGTATATTTATTAGGTTTCGGCTTAAAAATAAGTTCAAACAATCCTTTTGTACCCTTGTATTGTTTTATTATTTATAATAATATTGTCATGTTCGTCTACATCAAGTTTGCTATCTCCAATCATTAGCCCATTTTCTTCTATTCTAGCACCAAAAGTATGATATTTTTCGAGTTGGTTGTGCAGAATGTAACATTTTTAATACAAATTGTCTTGCAAGCGGCCCTTTATATACGCGATATCCGAGCCCAATTTGCTCAAGTTGGATGGATTAATAGGCTCTTCTTCTTCTTGTTGTTCTTCGCTTGTAGAAAGACCTTCTTTTTCTGTTAAAACATCCGTTTCTTCACCTAGTTCGCTTTCTTCTTCAGTTGTTTCTCCTTGTTTGTGTAAAACTTGTATCACTTTCATATTCTTCTTTTTGTTCAAATATTGAAATGGGTAAAATAGCATCTCCGGAAAAATTAAATGTTGAATGTTTAACATTTTGTCCTAATTGTTTTAATGGCTCAGTAATAGGTTTAAATGTTGATTCCAGAAATTTCTCTCTTTCACTTATTCCTAATCTTAACGCTCTGTTTTTATGTCTAATAGAATCACTAAGTGATTTTATTTCTTTTAATAGCTTTTCCTGATTAACCATGTTTACACCATGAAGACTTGTACGATAATGTTTGTTAATTAATGTATTAAAACAAATTTATCGAAACCTATGCGTAACGACCATCTGTTATAGCTTTATCTTTCATAATTACCAAAAAATCCATATTTTTCCGCCCAAGCTTTTCCACAAAGCTCTTTGAATTTATCAAATGACATATCAGCATTTACATGATCGTTGTATATATGTTTTAGGTTTGTATCGTCTTGTTTGAATAAAACTAAAATATTTGCATTGTCTCTAATTAGTTGTTTTGGAATTTTGCTATATGTTTGTCCGATATATATGCTATCAATATTATTATGTCTTCCCATGGCAAAATAGTTTCTAATAGTATCATGATTTTCACTAGATACATCATCAAATACAAATACAGAATACGGCTTAGCCTGGTCTGGTTGCATAACACTGTCACTAGCATTAAATTTGTAATAGTTAACATCGGGCACAATCAGTCAGGATCTTTTCCAACAATTGATACTTTGGTTGATGAAAGGACTTTGAAAAAATATATAGGTTATTAAATCGCAATCCTTTTGTGTTTGTAATTAAGTTAAACACAACGTTAGTTTTGCCACAGTATGAAGAACCGCTGACTATACATCGTACAGTGTTTGGAAATAACACAGCCGTGTTTACCATTGTTGGATTTTAACGTTATCTACGGTTAAATCATCAATGTTATTAATATTAAATTTATCTTTATGGTGAACAATCTCCATCTTATTCAAAGGCAGAAGAGTAAATAAGTTGATTATAAAACTAAATCAAATCTTTTATAGGTATCCCACGAATCTTCAGTTTTATCAAACCCCAACCAACGTACTTTAACTTGGTCTTTTTTCCTTTGCAACACCTTTTCAACAAGATAAACATCGCCTACTGTTGACTTTAACAATTCATGTCCGTAAAAACCGCCTTGTAACAAATTTCCTTTGTTATCTTTTAAAATATAAGTTTCCGGTACAGTAGGTTGTACTTTATACACTGTAAAAACTTCGTTTGTCCAATTGGGCAGGTATTTTTTAGTAAACACTCCTTTGTATTTACTAATTCGAACTTTATCATTTACATTAAATTTTCTTGGTTTTCTTTGTTCCGCTTTGGCTGTGTATTTTTTTTAATTCGTTGTAAAACTAGTTTAGCGTTTTTCTTATTCACATTTGTTAGGTGCCATAACCGATAGTTCTATGAAACTTGTTGTTGTAATCGCTTATTAATTTTGGTAAGATATCAACCCATACGTAAGAACCTCTTTTCGAAAACATTTTATACATTGCACCTTTTAAGGTTCTATTAAATCTTTCAATTATAGCTGCCTTTTTCTCAGAATTTGTGGAATAATGATTTATGTTATATTTTTTCATTAACAAGGCAAAATGTTTATTAAAAAATTCTTTCCCATCATCAGTTTGTAAATGTTTAATTTTATTTTATCCTCTTTTTATAGCTACTTCCATAGCTTTTGTTATGCTGTTACCAGTTTTGTCTTTTAATGGCAAAGCATCAGCAACTTTAGTAAAACAATAATAATCGTAAGTATGTATTTGAATCCTTTATTTATTTTACTATGCGGTTGCATTTCAATTAAATCTGCTTGATATAAATTCATTTTATTCCTTTTACAACAGTATTTTCGTCGTGGAAACTTTATTCTTGCAGGTTTATGAAGTTCATTAACAATCTTTTCCTTTAAGTCTGTCATGATGATTTTACTAACAAAGTCAAGTTAGTATTGAGTGTTTCTTTTTCTGCATCCGCTTTTATAGTTCAAGGTCATTTCAACATATTTTAAAAAAAGGGGAAATCACAGCGAGCATGCTGTGATTTCCCCTTTTTTTCTTTTTTTCTTTTTTCTTTTTTATTTTTTTCTTTTTTTCTTTTTTTCTTTTTCTTTTTACTCATTGATAGGATTGAGAGAGTAGTGGCCGAATGGTAGAGTGTGAATTTTGTCTGGAAGAATGTGTCGTTTGTCATCATTGGAGCATAGTGCTTTTTTCACTTCTGTTACGCTGTACAGTTGATGGTTGAAACTTCTGATGGTGTTGAATTTTGCAGTTATAGTCGTTTCTTCAAATAAGCATTGCTTGTAGTGTTCAAAATTTACATTCTTCTTAAGATACAAACTTTTTACTCCCTTAGCTTTTTTAATAATATTGTTTTCTTCTTTATGCAATTGTAGTGAATACAATTTTGACATTAGTGCAATAAGTTCTTTCAGTAAAATTCCATTTGCTTCGTCTTTAAATTTTCCAAGTTTCTTTTTGTTCCGATCATTGTCATAATTTAAATGATCTTTTGGATAGTCACTAAAATCAAATTCATTTTTGTGAACAAATGTTCGAAGATCCAAATACATATCTTCAGTAAGAATCCAGTAGATGAAAGCGTCCGTGTCCATGTAGGCGATTCCGATGTTATCTCTACCGTAGAAGGCGACCATTTTGTTGTAGTGGAAATCGTACATGTGGGTTTTGGAAATATCCAAGATTGACATTCCAACGTACAACGGACGATCCATTTTCACGCTTGTCTTCTTCATAGATACTGCCACAAGGTTTTCATTGATGATAACGGATGTTTCAAAGTTTGGTTTTTGTACAAGTTTTTCTAGTTTTATAGGATCTGTAATTAATTTAACATTTTTGTGTTTTCTTTTGTTTTCCAATGTTTTTCCAAATATCGCATTATTCATTAATTTAAAAAAGTCCTTTTGAAATGTTGATGTTGCAGCTGCTCTTCTTCTGGTGTTTGAATCAATGTACGGTTTTAACCAGCAAGATTGGGAAAATTTTAAAACTCTATGAATTTTGGTTATACGTAAACCCAATTGGAGTGCTTGTTGAACAACCCAAAAGTGAGCTACGTATCTTTGTTTATTTTCAAGAGTCATCATTAATTTTGGATGTTTGCCAATTGGTGAAACTTCTGTTTTTGCAAGGAGCGGAAGATCGTAATGAAAATCATGCAAGTGTTCTGGATATTCAAAGTCACAGTCCAATATGTATCCGGTGTCTCCGTCTTTTGAAATTTGCGAAATATCACCAATAGAGTCTGGATTAACCCATTCAAAGTTTCCAAAAGGAAGTGGATTAGACATGGCCCATCCGTATAAATTGTTGGCATCGAAATATCCCAAGAACACTGATGGTTTTTCTTTATCGTAGTTTGGAAGATATTTGTTGTTAGCTTTAACATGTCTAGTAACACTTTGGGTCAATCCACCTCTAACGCCCGATTCGATCATCAACACCATGTCAATATCTGTTAATAATTGAAGGTTGCACTTTGTTTCTTTTAGCATAGCTTGCCAAGCTAGTCCTGGAGAAGTATAAGAATGAAGAGGGTCTAATCCGTAAGCTTCAAAGCAGGTGTTTCTAAATTCTTCCATCACATCGCAGAGAAGGGTCACATCAAGTTTTACATAAAAGTCAGAATAATCTCCCAGAGTGTTCATTTCCAATTCGTCCCAAACTCTGCATGCGTGTTGATAGTCTTCAGGTGAAATGTCCAAATCGGTAAGTTTACTTTTGAAAGCTTCTGGTGGAGGAAGTGACGTTTCTTGAAATTTATGTAGTCCATCGATGTAATCATACGGGAAAACTCCTTTCCGAAGAACCAAATCCATTTTTTCTGCAGGTACAATTTTGCTTGTTTCTATTAAATTTTGTCTTCTTAAATTTTCAGAAAGTTTCCTAAGACTGGAAGGCATAAATCGAAAAGAATCAACAAATCTAAGTTTAATTTTGCCCACCTTTTTTGAAAAGCTTATAAATTTTTCCATAGTTTGTGCTATAACGTCTATTTCACCGTTGTCTCTTGCTAATTCGGGAATGATAAAATGTCCATCGTATCCGCTAAGATTGTGAAAAACCACGGGAATAAAAGATGGTAGTTTGTAGTTGATGTTACATCCGTTGCAAGCTGCACCTCTGTAGGCTCCTGTCAGATGGTCATGGTCGCGAACTTTAACTTTAGTTTCTGTAAATTGATTGTTACACAAATAGCATGTTGTTGTCGAATCATAAAGATAAATTTCTTCCGGTGTCATAGGTGACATAGGAACCACATTGCTATACATTGCTTCCACTTTCCCAGCGATGTCGTATAAATCATCAACAAAGTATCGAGCTGCTTCTTCTCCACGATAAATCTTTGGTGTAGATGTCAAACCATATTCTTGAAGATGTTCTTCAGGCAGAGTGGATTTTACTATTAAACAGTAGCTGTTTGGTTTGTGAAGTTGATACTTTGTTCTGCTTGTAATTTCCTCTCCTTCTTCTTGTTCAAGTGGAAGCAATGAAGATTCAAAATCTGCATACACTACAACGGGAATTCTGTATTGTTGGATAACTTTATCAAATTTTACTTGTGATCTGCTAGGGTGTGGTAATTTAATTCTTACTTCATAGTTTCCATTGCATAATTTTTGATGTTCCATCAACCATTCTGAACCACCTCTTCTTAATGGTTTGTTTACAAAACAAAAACATCTTTTACAAGTGGTTTTTTCTACTTTATGTTTTGATAACTGTTTGCAAACTAGAGCTTCGAAATCTTTAATATATACATAATGTGAAATATCACCTTTTGTTATTAATAATAAATCGGTATGATCTCTGCGTTCGGTGGGTGTTATACGTAAGGGATAGACATTGTTGGATGAATCTAAGCCAAAGATGTTTACAGATGCAAAAGGATTTTTCTTTTCAAATTTTGATATGTCTTGAATTGAAACAGGATAAGTCATGCCTTGAAAGTTATACATATAGGAAACCTCATCGTATGCTCTACTCGGTCGTTCCACATGATCTTCTACATATTTTGCAAGCATTGCATACTTGAAACATTCAGCATTTTCATTTTGTACATTAACACAAGATTTGGTTACTCGAATCTTCCTTGGCAATGCAATATAACTACTACCTCTCATTCCATATCCATGTTTATGAACTCTCACATCTAAGCTTGTTATACTTAACAAACTCCATCCAGAACCTCTTCCTTCATGTTCTTGTAATTTTGTGAAAAGTTCTTCAAAACAATCATCCACAATTGAGCTTATATCCGATGCAAACATGATGGTTTTGTTTTTAGTTAAAAATCCTCTTGGTGATGTTTCATTCTGAACATTTGTAAATACAGTATCTAATAATATTCCAAACTTTATAAAATTTAATCTTCTTAGTTCATTCTTCAATGTTTCTGTTACTAATGTTTTTGCTTTCAATATAAATTGTGCTAGTTGCAATTGAGCATTGTCAATCTTAAAATGAGTTACTACACTGCCTGGTAAAGCTCGGGCGTATAATTCCACATCCAAAGATGGTCCGGGTGCGTATTGAATAACACTTGGTCTTGAATTTAGTTGTTGTTGATGGGTAGCCAGCATTTGATCTAATTCTTCTAAATCGTCTTCTTCTGCATTGTTTCTTGTTTCGTTGTTATGGTACACTTCTTTGTGTATTTGTAGTAAGTTTTCATTTTCAAAAGATTCTTCACAACTGATGCAGTAATACATGACGTAGGTGTGCTCTCCACAAAAGTTGCAGTAATAATAAGAACCACTCTTAAACTACCCCTATTTATAGACTACCCCCACCACTTTTTCTGTATTAAACACAAAAAGTGTTAATAACAGTTAAATTTCTAATATTTCAAAACTCCTAAGTGTCAAGGTCAAATAATGCAAGTTTAAAAAAAACATCTAAGTGTCAAATAATGCAAATATAAAAAAATCTAAGTGTCAAGGTCAAATAATGAAAGTTTTAGAAAAAATCTAAGTCTCAAGGTCAAATAATGGAAGTTTTAAAAAAATTCTAAGTCTCAAGGTCAAATAATGGAAGTTTTAAAAAAATCTAAGTGCCAACGTCAAATAATTTAAGTTCAAAATAATACATATATTATGCGTTGTAAGTGTGATCATCATTGCTGTTGTTTAAATATGTTATTTCCAAATCGTTATCGCTTTCATCTTCCTCCATGTCCGATGCCGGAAACAAACGTCGCCGAACAAGAGCATGTATATATTGTACTGGATCATAGTTAATTGTTACAACATGTGTTAACGGTGTTTCTTCGCCTATTGCTACTGGTACTTCCAAAATATTTTCTTCATCACTTGTAGCATCAGACGTAGCATCGGATGTAGCATCGGATGTAGCATCAGATGTAGCATCAGATGTATCTTCTACTGGAATCAAACTATTTTCAAAAATACTTTCGTCATCCGTTAAGTCTTCTGGTTCAACTATTTTATATATTTTTTCACAAATTGTACATCCAAAAGGAAAATTGTTGTCTGTTGGAGGCATTATAAAAGAAACTTGATATTGTAAAATAAATGTTGAAGCAAATGTTTGAAAATTTTTCTAAGTCCGAAAGTATTAATTATTAGGAAGTTTTACAAGTCCAATGTAAAGTAAAAATAAAGAAAGAAGTGTTGTTGCCTGTTTAAACAGTTGCAAAAGAATGATAGGTTTGAAAATTTTTCAAAGTCCTAAAATATTAAAAATATTGAGAAGTTTTAACACTTAAAATATTTACAAATCCAATGTAAAGTAAAGAAAGAAATGTTGTTGCCTGTTGGAACAATGGCAAAAGAATGATGGAAACCAAACCCGCAGTAAGGGTCCTGTGGTTTGGGAGGGGGTAAGCGAGGAGGGGGGATGACCTCAAGCCGAGTTGGGGTCCGGGATCTGCGCGTGTGGTTCGGCATCAGTTGCTCGCTAGACAGTGAGGTGGTAACATGTTCAGAAGGCGCCCTGAACATTTTATCATTTTTGCTGTTTGGTGAAAATATCTTGGTGTTATTTGTATAATAACATCTTGACGTAGGACTGATTAATTTTAAGGCATGGTAGTTGTTTGTGCTTGTAGATACCCTAGGGTTTGTAGTTTGTTTTTAATTTGCTGGTTTGGTAGTTAGTATTATTTTAAAATCTTTCTTTTACTTACAATATATTTCTGCCTGGAATGTTTAAATTTAAAGTAAAATTTTTGTTTTTAGGAATGTTATATGATATGTTTTTAATACCTTTCTATTCCAATTTCCTTTTTCCAACAAGCTTGTTGAGGGCATTCCCTCTCTTGTCTTGTACTCATTTTTAGTTAGGGACACCTTTCAATTCCAATTTCCTTTCCTTTTTTCCTTCCATCTTTTGCATGGTAAAACCAATAATGGTAAAACCGGCTACCGCTTTTGTAGTGATTACGCTCACCAAAGCGGGTCACTTACAACCTCTATACGTGCTGGATGGGTAGTTCGCCTACCTCCGGAGTTTCGCTAGACCTCAGTTGTTCTGCGTCGCTAATGGCGAGACACTGGCTCCTTTAGTGTTAGGAAATAAAAAACATATTTGTATAACATTTTTTCCTAAATTTAATTAAGCAACTTGCTATTTCAAAATAACATTTTTGTTTTAGCTTAGCGTTGTGCGCTTATGGTGAGGTGTGTGAGTTCGCTTACGTGATGATCACACTGTAATCATGATGTGCAGCGCTGGGCTGTCTAGCTATTTTTTTTAAACTAAATTTTATTTCTTAATTTTTTTATTTTTATTAATTCTTAAACTCTAGGCAGATTGTATTGTAAATTAGCTTTTCTTCTTTTAGGTTTCCGGGGGTGTACGGTTCTGTAAAACCGTACACCCCCATTTTCTTTTTAGTTATCGAATGACCTTGACCTAGTTATTTTCAAGGTCAACAAAAAGACTTAGCGAAAATTTCTAAGTCTCAAGGTCATTTATATATAGGTAGATTTAGCTTTTCTTCTGTTAGGTTTCTGAGGTGTACGGTTCTGTAAAACCGTACACCTCCATTTTCTTTTTAATTATTGAATGACCTTGACCTATTTATTTTCAAGGTCAATAGCAGTTAGCGAAAATTTATAAGTGTAAAAAGTAGGTCAAGGTCACCAAAAAATACCCTATGAACGGGGGAATAGACCGCTAAGTAATTCTTTTAGAATTACAAAGTGGTCTATTCCCCCGCTCCTATTTTTTTTTTATTTCATTTTTACACTAACCTCTCAGTTTTAACAAAATGAGGTATTTGTTGTGCGCACTGCATAATGTTTGATTTACACAACACATCTTTTACCCTTTTTTAATAATATACGAACATTGTTCTTTTTAGGACTAGATTGTAAAAAGTAAAAAGTCATTTTGTTATCTCGCTTTTATAAGAAATTAACCCTCCATTGTAAATTTTGAAAATAGGTCAAGGTCATTCAAAAATACCCTATGAGCGGGGGAATAGACCGCTAAGTAATTCTTTTGGAATTACAAAGTGGTCTATTCCCCCGCTCCATTTTTTTTTGTCTTGTGTTTAATTTGACCATTTAACTTTATCAGATGGAGATTTTCTTACTAAATAATAATGAACATTACTGATATTTGGAATTTGAAGATTTACTGGTAATTTGAGCAAGTAGAGTTCATCACAACATCTAAGAACAACATCCCTGTTACTGATCTTTTTTACAAAAACATATTTGTGGTTTAATTTCAATCTGTTGATTTTAATTCTTTTATAGTTTTCAATTTTTTCTGGCAATTCACTTTTGGAAGGTTCAATTTTGACTTTTTTAGAAGGTTGAATTTTGACTTTTTCGGAAGGTTCACGTTTGTTATGCAAATTACACAATTTTTCACCTACACTACACAACTTCACACACCTTTCACCTTTGTTCGCTCCTTTTTTTAAAATATGAGCACATTGTTCTTTCTTAAAACAGGATTTTCTTAATTTTTGAAGTTTTTGAAGTTTTTCAGAAATTTTCTTAGGAGATTTTTTTGGTGAACATTTTTTTGGAGAAGGAGATTTTTTCGGTGAAGATTTTTTTGGAGAAGGAGATTTTTGTTTCACAATAGAAACAACAGATGATGATGATGATGTTCTTGATGACGAGGAAGAAGACCTGGACGAAGACGAAGTGCCTGCCATAGCGCCGGATCCTAAGAAAGTAAAGATTACTCTGTTTACCCTGCCTTTATAACAGCTCCCCACCCATTTACCCCCTCTACTTTTCGACGTCAAAAAAATATTCATCCAAGCTTTCTAACACTGGCAAGGAAACAGTTTCAAAAGGTTGATACAAAATTTCATAAATGTCTTGATTTAAATTTTGCGAAGTTTGAAGATATTCTTCTATTTCCTGTACAAATTTCTGTTCGAATTGTTGGAATTCTTCTATATCCTGTAAAAATGTCTGTTCGGATTGTTCAAATTCTTGTTGTTCTAAGTTAAATGTTGGTGATTTCAAGTCTTCTTCCAATTTTTTAATGTAATCTATTGCATTTTGAACTATAGATTGTCTGTTAATTTTTTTTTGTTTTTGACTTTCCGGTACAACTAATTTTAATTTTTCAAAAGCTTTTTTTAATCTGTGTTGTCTTCTTTGTTCCCTTCGGTTTCTACTTAATCTTTGATCAATCGGGTATTTTTGGAAAGATTCCATAACGTTTTGTTGATTCAAAATGTAGCAAACTATTAATTCTATCCGCTCAATATATAGTGGAAACCCGGGGGAGGGGGAATCACCTTCGCCATCAAGGTGATTGGTACGTATTTAAAGCTTTGAGGTTTGCATAGCCAGACCATAACTATGAGCTCCTTGTACGAGTTGTGTTTGCAGCGTATCTGCTCAGACAACCCTATGCTTCGGCAAATTAGGGAGGTGTCAGAGCCGCTGCCGCAAATCTTGCAAGGCGAGCTCATTTATGAGCACAAAAAACGGTGTGTTTCTAAAACTAAAATTTGGTGGGAAATGCCAAATGCTGGCAAAAAAATATGCGGCCTATGTCACATGGTACGTTTTCATTAACTGAATTGTTTTTTCTATTTACAATATATTATTTTATTAATTTTCTTTAAATTAATATTTTTTTTTAGCGGCTTCCTGGTGCGAATCCGGATCAAGAACTGTACAGATACCTGAAACATGCATCTGAAAATGTAGGATACAAATTGAAGACGCCAATAACGCAAGAATATTGTCATCTTTGTGGTTGGTTTCCTCTGGAGCAATATGATATTAAATGTATGTGTTTATAAACACACATCAATAGAAGAAATTAAATAGGAGCGGGGAACAGAGCAGCTTGTGGTTTAACCACTTACTGCTCTGTTCCCCGTTCATAGGGTATGTTCAGATGACCTTGACCTAGTTATTTTGAAGGTTTATTGTAACTTAACAAAAATTTTCTAAGTCCATAACGAGGTCAAGGTCATTTAAATCTTAGCGGAAGAATGAAAAGAATAGCTACCAACATGCATTGTTGGTATCTATTCTTTTCTTTCCTCCTAGAAAACCCCCTTAGTCCGTGTCAACTTTGATGTAAAGTTTTGTACAAAATTGTACATAATAAAGGACCCATGATTCAAGTCCTTCGTAATCCATAGAATCCGAAGTGCAACAGATTTTTGTACCGTCTGCTTTAACAGCTTCAAGTACTCCACTGATGCAATTCAGATTGCTATGATACGTTTTTATGTACCATAGTACTCTTTTGGCTTCAACAAAGTTGTGCACAGCACCAAAGATCATGAGGGATTCCATGGCAAATATAACCACAAGACTGCAGCACACCTTATATATACTGTCGGTCCAAGGCGGCGGCCTCCTATGGCGACCTGGTTAACCCAATGGAGGGCGTTGTCCTTTGCCATCAAGGTGATTGGTACGTATTTAAGGCTGTGAGGTGAGCATAGTCAGCCCATAACAATGAGCTCCTTGTACGAGTTATGTTTGCAGCGGATCTGCTCAGACAACCCTATGCTTCGGCAAATTAGGGAGGTGTCAGAGCCGCTGCCGCAAATCTTGCAAAGCGAGCTCATTACTGAGCACAAGAAACGTTGTATATTTAAAACCAAAATTTGGTTTCAATTGGCAGATGGCGAGAAAATATGTGCCCTATGTGACTGGGTACGTTTTCATTAACAGTATTGTTCTTTTCTATTTACAATATATTATTTTATTAAATATCATTAAACTATTTTTTTTTTTTTAGGCTCTTCCTTCAGCCGAAGAGGGAGAACCGTTGCATAGGCAAATGATATACCGATTTGGAATCATAGGATACAAACTGGAAACACCAAGACCGCAAGAATTGTGCCAGCTGTGTGGATTTTTCCCATTTGCTAAATATCAAGTTAAATGTATGTGTTTATAAACATATATTATATGTTTATAAAGACATATCAATAAAAGAAATTAAATAGGGACGGGGAACAGAGCAGTTTGTGGTTTAACCACTTACTGCTCTGTTCCCCGTTCATAGGGTATCTTCAGATGACCTTGACCCACTTTTTAAGAACTCTATGGTGGGGGGAAATGCATATATATAAACCGTGGATTAAGTAAAAGACAACATTTCCCTCATCAGCATGGAAACTTTCCGGATGTCTTACAATGTTCATTGCACTCCTGTACAACATGTTCATTTTATGTTAAATTTAATCCATTTTCTTCAAAATGTAAATTTTTTTGCAATTTCTGTTACTGGAGAAAGATGGGTAAATTTAACATTAGAAACTGTCATGGTTACAATCAACCCTTTAATAGATCCTAATTGGTTTTCAACAGTGGAATCATATATTGATACTATGGCTTTCGAACAAGGATATCATTATCTTTGGGTTGATGTTAGTTACATCAACTTTCAAAACGAAACAGATGATGATGATGGATATGATTCTGCCACATAAAAAATAGACATTAACGGAACTTCTTTCCCTGCCTTTTAGGAAAAAAGAGAGGAACAGTGTTAATTAATAAAACTGTTCCTCTCTTTTTTCCGCTTAAAGTTAAATGACCTTGACCTAATTTTTATAGTTAAGAAATATACGAAGTAAAAAATAATAGAAAATGTACATTTTTTTAAGTTTTTGCGTTATAACTTTTACACCGTTGGTTATATCGAAAAATGTTACTGGACCTTTTTTGTTTGTCTTTTAATTCCGCTTAATTTGACTACCCGCACGATGGATTTGGAGCATTTTTGTTATATCCACTGCCATCGTGTACGGCGACGCAGTTCTAAAGTTGAACGGCGACCGGAAAAAAGAAATCAAGTAACCGGTTTTCCGGAGGGGGGAGGGGGGTTTCCGCGGGGAAGGGGGGGGAGGGGGGGGGAGGGGGGGGAGGGGGGGAGGGGGGGGGTGGGGGGGAGGGGGGGAGGGGGGGAGGGGGGGAAGGGGGGAGGTGGGGGGAGGGGGGGGAGGGGGGAGGGGGGGAGGGGGGGAGGGGGGGGGGTTTCGCGGGTGGAGGGGGGGGGGATATAACAAAAAATGCTCCAAATCTATCGTGCGGGTAGTCAAATTAAGCGGAATTAAAAGACAAACAAAAAAGGTCCAGTAACATTTTTTGATTAAACCAACGGTATAAAAGTTATGACGCAAAAACTCAAAAATATTAATAACCAACGCGAAAACTAAACTCACCATCAACAGAAATTAAAACATTTACAAAAACCCAAATGTTAAAAATAATAATTATTTAATAAAAGATACAAAACAAAACTAAAATCTTAGGTTATTTAAAACTTTAACAAAATATTTAAGTCTCAAAAGTAGAGTTTTAAAATCAATCAATATATAAGTCAAACAAGTAAGTCTTTTGAAATTAAAATATCTAAGTCTAAAAAATAGGTCATTTAAAATAATTCTAAGTCCGAAAGTAGAACAATCAAAACTAGGTCAAGGTCATTTAAAAATTATAAAAAAAAGGGGGGTGGGGAAGCGTGGGGTCCCTACCTTATTCTACTACTTTATTTCTATACTACTTTATTATAACTTATGCTACCCCTTAAATGCTATCATGCATGCGGTTACGGTGTGATCATCACGTAAGCGAACTCACACACCTCACCGCCCTATCATATCTTAACCCCTACCTAACGTTCCCCCTATTCTATCTTATACTATGTAATATTACAGTTACGGTGTGATCATCACGTAAGCGAACTCACACACCTCCCTATAATATTACACCTAACTTAATATTACAGTTACGGTGTGATCATCACGTAAGCGAACTCACACACCTCACCGTAATATTAACCCTGACAATTAAACCACGCAGGAAATGGAAAGGTAGGTGGATTGCCATTGCGACCGACTATTATAGGAGGGCGCCTCTCCCACAATAGCCGAACGCAGTGTGTGCTTGACATAAGCCATCCCACACACCATGGCGAACATTACGTTACAGCATAACCCTCCACGTAAGCGGACCAGTTACACCTTCACCGTAATGCCAAAGAGAAACGTTGCGCGCTTGCTTATATCAGCGAGCTCGAGACTCGACCTCGCTAGCGAGCCTTGACTAGTAGGTCAACGTGTCGCTCTGCCGGGGCCGGTAGCCTTGGCCGGGTCGCTAGCCACCGCTCTCACAACTTCGTCTGGCCTACTTGGACCTGGTCGCTAGCCTCAGCTTTCACTACCTTGACTACAAGGTTGTTGTGTCTGCTGCCTATAAGAACCCCATTCGCCCGCCTTGTGTTATTCTGCCACTCGCCACCATCGCTGTTACTATCCATTCCCACGTTTTTTAACCATTTTTCCTATTTCATTATATTATCCATTTTATTATTCTTTTTATATCAACATGAACTCCTCTGCATCTTCTTCATCTACCCCCATTCTCCTGAGTCTGCTGCAGAAACCTCTGCAGCAGAAACCAACTACAATTCCGGTATCTATTGACCTTTCTTCTATTTCGACTGATTTTCTTCAAAAAAAACAAACTTCTCCCGTCCTCTCCTCCTCCATTAACGAAATAATAGCTGATGCTCTTAATGAAGATCAACCCCAATTATTTCAGAATCCCACACCAGTTACAGAAACATCAACGCCGCAAATTGAAGACATTCCGATCGCTCCAATTTGTGACGATATTTTAACTGAAGACTGGATGGAGTTGTGCGGACTGCACCCTTCTTCTACCCCCCAACAAATTCAACCCGCACCAATCAAAGAAACCCCCACCCCCCAAACAATTCATCCCGCACCAGTAAAGAACATCAGGCTAAAGGAATTAAAGAAAAACAAAAAATATAACCTGTACAGAATTGAAGAAAACAAAATTTATATCTACAACGAGGAGAGGACGAAAATTTATATCCTCACAACTCCAAAAACCAAACCACCACTTGTCCCAACAGATCCAAAATTTTTACTAGTAACAGCGGAGGGTGGAAAATTGAGAATAAATATATTAAATTAAACCTTATATTCCTTCCCCTCCTCAATCAAAGTCCACCCTGGTGGCAAAATCGGCCCTTCTAAGGGCCACCTAAGACTTTCAAATTTAGGTTTAAGTTAGGGCCTCAACCCTTGGTGACTACAAGCGGTTCATATACCTCTAAGTCCCAAAGGTTGAGTCAATAGCGGGGGGCTTTCGCTAAAGCCTCAACCCTTGGTGACTAACAAGTGGTCTGTGTACCACTAAGTCACAAAGGGTTGGACGCTAAAGCCTCAACCCTTGGTGACTAACAAGCGGTTCACATAACTCTAAGTCCCAAAGGTTGAGTCAATAGCGGGGAGCTTTCGCTAAAGCCTTAACGTTTGGTGACTAACAAGAGGTCCGTGTACCTCTAAGTCCCATAGGGGCTTTCACAAACCACCCCTTGTTAGTCACCAAGGGTTGAGGCTTAAACTTAAGCCTAAATTTGAAAGTCTTAGGTCGGCCCTTAGAAGGGCCTTTTTTTTGCCACCAGGGTGGACTTTGGAGGTGGGAAAAGGTTTTACTCGGTAATATTTATGTTTAACTTGGCACCTTTTTTATTTATTATCAAGTGTCGAGGGTTAAGGGGAATAGGAATTTTTTTGGGAATGTCAATGACATAAATTTTGGTTTTTTCAGAATTAAAAATGAAAATAGAAGAAGATAAATGTCTTAGGATTTCATATTTTCGGTTAAGTTTCAGTTTTTTTAGATGAAATTTTTGCTGGGGTACGTTTGAAGATACAGGTGATATAGGTGGTTTGGTGCGAATTTTGGGTGGTTCGGTGCGAATTTTGGTGCCGGTAAGAATGTTTTTCCAAACTTGCTGAAAAGGTTTTCGAGCAATAGTGGTTGTAACATCATACCAATCACGATTGTTGTTCGATTGAATAATTCGTACCCCAAGCAGTTGAAGATAGGAAAACCAGTTATACCAAATCTCGGTATACTCGGAGCGGTTCATTGTGAAATTGAAGTAGGTGTTGTTAGGACGGTGGCAAAGGAAAGAATAACTTGTCGAGTGTAGAGTGTAGAGTGTGTTAAGCAATCAAGGACAGGTGTGCCGGGTGATGCAACAAGGACGACGACCTGTATTCGCCGGCCGGCCGCAAGCGAAAGTGCGGCGCAAGGTCAACCAGTTGTATTGCTAACTGGTCGGCAACAAGCGAAAGCATGCGAGGTCAAACCCGGCCCACTCGGTCTCGTTTATCTTTTAAAACTCGCATGATAGGGTTTGCAAACATATTAATTCAAATATGTTGTAAAAATTTTCTTACGATATTTTGTTACAAATCTTTTTAAGGCAAATGTTAAGAAACCATGTTTCTATTTTAATCGCAACTACAGTTTCGATTTCTTTAACTAAATATTATAGCTAAGTATTAAAGTAATATAATAAAGTAGCATCTTTAAAAATATTGTAACTTGTACAAAGTTAAATAAGTATTTTAAGCCAAATGTTAAAAACAATTGTTTAGTACTGAGATGTTCACCCTACAACACCTACGTTAGAACTAACACTACAAATCCAAAAATTGCGAGGAGTCTCTCATGGTGGTGGGGGGAGGGCAGATGTTCCGAGCTGCACATGTCAAGGGAGGTTGCAACGCCGATACTGACACATCAGTTTGCTTGTAGAACCGGCAGAGTAAACATCTAAATAAACATGAGTTCTGTTTTATATGTTTCTTTTATTAAAGATGGACTTTGCATTGAAACGCAAAGTTTTCCTATTGATGCAGATCCTATACAACAAATTTTAGTACATCCTCCAGAAAGTTATGATTCCATCTACATTTCAGTGCAAGAAACAAACGACCCCCCACCACCAACAACTCCTGATGCACAGTAGGACACGGCTACCACACGTCATTAAAGCTTCAGCTCTTTACCCGAGCACACATGGACTCTGAGCTTCAATATAATACTGTTTCTTCTACATCTACACCAACTTCCGAACAATTACCTACTACAAATGAAACTACTACAAGTCTACAAGTAAATGAAATTTCATCAACTGTTAGTTCTGATGCGCAAGCAATAATGTTATCATTAATTGGTTTCGACTAAAAATTCAACAATGGAAGAAGAAAGAAATTCGCTACTTTACAACTTGGTTTTTGTGAACCCGTTGAAATTTATTATTTGCCTACTTTCATTTTTATGTGATTACAATTTTGGTTACCTTGTTCAGGAAATGCTAACAGATAAAAAGGAAGAACATTCGCTATATTTTAAAGTTTATGTTTATGTAATTGCATCTTTATTTGGATACTTTGTAGCAGGATATTTTCTTGTTAATTTGTCAATTCCATTTTTTACATGGTATTTTAACAGACGTGAAAATCAACAAAACAACAGTTTGTAAAAAGAAACAAAAATTATCTTGCATTTTCGGATTTTCCGAAAATGCAAGATCTTTTTTAAAAACACCCCCAAAAGACCTTGACACACTTCCGGCCATTTAAAATTTAAATACCCAGCACAGCAGGGCATTTAAACTTTAAATACCCACCAAAAACACGTCACAGCTACGTCACAGCTGATGACGTCACTTCCGGTCACGTGACCGGAAGTAGCTGTCAAAAAATTGACTGCCTGTCAAAGTTTGATTGGGCCAGCAGCCCCACTATTGCACTACTGAGAGGAACAGTGTTAATTAATAACACTGTTTCTCTCTTTTTTCCGCTTAAAATTAAATGACCTTGACCTACTTATTTAGAGGGTCAATGTAACTTAGCGAAAATTTGCTAAGTCCATAAGTAGGTCAAGGGCATTTAGATAGACGTCCCCCCCTTTGGGACTTAGACTCTTGTTGGTCACCAAGGGTTAAGGCTTTAACAAAGACCCAAATATTAATAACCAACGCCAAAACTAAACTTAGAAGTACGTGAACCTCTTGTTAGTCAACAGGGATTAAAACATTTACAAAACCCAAATGGAAAAAAATAATTCAATAAAAGATACAACACAAAAACTAAAATCTTATAGGTTTTTTTTAATGAAAATATATATAAGTCTAAAAAGTAGGTCTTTTAAAATATCTAAGTCTAAAAAGTAGGTCATTTAAAATAATTCTAAGTCCGAAAGTAGGACAACCAAACGTAGATCAAGGTCATTTAAAAATTATAAAAAAGGGGGTGGGGAAGCGTGGGGTCCCTACCTTATTCTATACTACTTTATTTCTATAATACTTTATTATAACTTATTATAACTTATGCTATCCCTTAAATACTACCATGCATGCGGTTACTGTGTGTGCTAGACATAGGCCATCCCACACACCTCACCGCCCTATCATATCTTAACCCCTACCTAACGTTCCCCCTATTCTATCTTATACTATGTAATATTACAGTTACGGTGTGTGCTAGACATAGGCCATCCCACACACTTCACCATAATATTACTCCTATCTTATACTATGTAATATTACAGTTACAATGTGTGCTAGACATAGGCCATCCCACACATCTCACTATAATATTACACCTAACTTATATTACAGTTTCGGTGTGATTACACATAGGCAATCTCACACACCTCACTGTAATATTAACCCTGACAATTAAACCACGCAGGAAATGGAAAGGTAGTTGGATTGCCATTGCGGCCGACTATTATAGGAGGGCGCCTCTCCCACAATAGCCGATCGCGGTGTGTGCTAGACATAGGCCATCCCACACACCATGGCGAACATTACGTTACAGCATAACCCTCCACGTAAGCGGACCAGTTACACCTTCACCGTAATGCCGAAGAGAAACGTTGCGCGCTTGCTTATGTCAGCGAGCTCAAGGCGGTAGCCTTGTCTAGTAGGTAAACGTGTCGCTACCATGCCGGTACCCGCATGGTAACGGGGTCGCTAGCCTCCGCTCTCACAACTTCCTCTGCCCTACTTTGGCCCCGGTCGCTAACCTCATTTTCCACTACCTTGACTACAAGGTTGCCGTGCCAGCTGTCTATAATAACCCCCATTTGACCGCCTTGTGTCATTCTGCCACTTGCCACCGTCGCTGCTACTTTACATCCCCACATCTTTCTCCATTATTTTCAATTTTTACTATGAACTCCTTACCTTCAACATCCAATTCTATCCTCCGAGGTTTGCTTCAAAGGCCTACTCTTCATGAGCTACAAGAAACATTACCTACTATTGATCAACTATTAGAACGGCAAATTGAAGAAAAAGAAGCAATAACCGACGATGACGATTTTTTAAATCAATTTCTTATAATTCAACCTGAACCAATTGAAGAAATCCCACTACCCCCACCCCCACCACGCTCGCACCACGTAAGAGAATACCAACGGAAAAAAGGAAACTGAACAGGCTGAAGAAAAATATTAACTATCAAATTTTGAAGACCAACAACAACATAATTCAAATTTTCAATGAAGAAAAAAACAAAATTTTAATCATCACCCTCCCTAAACAATTGTCTGTTCCTCCAAATCCTAAAAACCTAAAAATAACAAAGGACGGTGGCAAACTAAAAATAAATCTCTCAGACTAAAAACCTTTTCCTTCCCCTCCTTCAAAGTCCACCCTGGTGGCAAAATCGGCCCTTCTAAGGGCCACCCTAAGACTTTCAAATTTAGGCTTTCGCTAAAGCCTCAACCCTTGGTGACTAACAAGCGGTTCACATACCTCTAAGTCCCAAAGGTTGAGTCTATAGCGGGAGGTTTTCGCTGAAGCCTCAACCCTTGGGGACTAACAAGAGGACCATGTACCTCTAAGTCCCAAAGGGTTGGATGCTAAAGCCTCAACCCTTGGTGACTAACAAGCGGTTCACATACCTCTAAGTCCCAAAAGGTTGAGTCAATAGCAGGGGCTTTTGCTAAAGCCTCAACCTTTGGTGACTAACAAGAGGTCCGTGTACCTCTAAGTCCCAAAGGGTTGCAGTTAAAATTATGCAATTTGCTGCGTAATTTTAGTACCCACATGATGTAGTTTAGAAATATTGAAATAAAAAAAAATAGAAAATGTAGATTTTTTTCAATTTTTGCGATATAACTTTTACACCATTGGTTTTATCGAAAAATGTTACTGGACCTTTTTTGTTTGTCTTTTAATTCTGCTTAATTTGAGTACCCTCACGATAGATTTAGAGCATTTTTGTTATATCCACTGCCAATGTAGATTTTTTTAAGTTTTTGCGATATAACTTTTACACCATTGGTTTTATCGAAACATTTTACTGGCCCTGTTTTGTTTGTATTTTAATTCCGCTTAATTTGAGTACCCGCACGATAAATTTGGAGCATTTTTGTTACATCCACTGCTACCGTGTACGTCGACACAGCTCCAAAGTTGAACGGCGACGAGATCAAGTCACCCCCCGCTCCCCCCCGCTGGGACAAAACGGAGACCCCCCCTTAGCCACTTCAACCCCAACCCCTTTGGGACTTAGACTCTTGTTAGTCACCAAGGGTTGACGCTTTAGCGAAAGCCTAAATTTAAAAGTCTTATGGTGGCCCTTACAAGGACCGTTTTTTTGCCACCTGAGGGTGGACTTTGAAGGAGGGGAAGGAAAATAGGGTTTTAACCTGAAAGTTTTAATTTTAGTTTTCCATTTTCTTTTACTATTTGTAGGTGTCAAGGGTTAAGGGGAATAGAAAGTATTTTTTGAAGGTCAATAATATAGATCTTGGTTTTTTCTAAATTGAAAATGTAAAAGGAAGAAGAATCGTGTTTGAGGATTCGGTATTTTTGGTTATGTTAGAGTTTTTTTAGATTTATTTTTTGCTGGGGTACATGTAAAGGCGAAACAGGTCTTTTAATAGCAGAAGGTTTAGAAGTAATTTTGATGCCGGTAAGAATGTTTTTTCCAACTTGTTGAAAAGGATTTTGAGCGATGGTAGATGTTACATCCTACCAATCTTGATTGTTGTTCGATTGAAAAATTCGTAACCCTAGCAGTTGTAAGTAGGTGAAATAATTGTTCCAAATGGTAAAGTACTCGGAGCGGTTCATATTGAAGTATGTGTTGTTAGGATGGTGGCAAGGCGGAGAATGAGTTGTTGAGTGTAGAGTGTAGAGTGTGTTAATCAATCAATAACTTGAGCACCTGGTGTGCCAGGTGATGTAACAAGGACACGACTTCTATTGATTAACAACTGGCCGCCCGCATGCCAGAGCTCGACAGGCCCGCAACAAGGCTGACACTTGTATTGATTAACTGGCCGCCCGCATACGAAACCTCGACAAGCCCGCAACAAGGTCTACACTTGTATTGATTAACTGGTCGGCAGCAAGCGAAAGCAAACCATGTTTCTATTTAATCGTAACTGTAGTTTAGTTTTTATTTCTTCAACTAAATATTTTAACTAAGTATTAAGGTAATATAATAAAGTAGCATCTTTAAAATATTGTAACTTGTACAAAGTTAAATAAGTATTTCAAAACAATATTTGATTGCAAATATTTTTAAACCAAATGTTAAGAACATTTTTTTAGCACTGAGATGTTGGCCGTACAACACCTACATTACAACTAACACTACATATCCAAAAATTGCGAGGAGTCTTTCATGGTGGTGGTGGGGGAAGGCAGGTGTGCAACACATGTCATGACAAGGGAGGTCCCTGAGCCACTACCAACACATCAGTTTGCCGGTACGACTTGCAGAGTAAACATCTAAATAAACATGAGTTCTGTTTTATATGTTTGTTTTATTAAAGATGGACTTTGCATTGATACGCAAAGTTTCACTATTGATGCGGATCCTATACAATAAATTTTAGTACATCCTCCAGAAAGTTATGATTCCATCTACATTTCAGTACATGAACCTAACAACCCCCCACCACCAACAACTCCTGACACAGAGTAGGACAGGGATACTACACGTCATTAAAGCTTCAGCTCTTCACCCGAGCACACATGGACTATGAGCTTCAAGATAATACTGTTTCTTCTACATCTACACCAACTTCCGAACAATTACCTACTACAAATGAAACTACTACAAGTATACAAGTAAATGAAATTTCATCAACTGTTAGTTCTGATGTGCAAGCAATAATGTTATCATTAATTGGTTTCGACTAAAAAATTCAACAATGGAAGAAGAAAGAAATTCACTACTTTACAACTTCGTTTTGGTGAACCCGTCGAATTTTGTTATTTGTCTACTTTCATTTTTATGTGGTTACAATTTTGGTTACCTTGTTCACGAAATGCTAACAGATAAAGAGGAAGAACATTCGCTATATTTTAAAGTTTATGTTTATGTAATTGCATCATTATTTGGATACTTTGTAGCAGGATATTTTCTTGTTAACTTATCGATTCTATTTTTTACATGGTATTTTAACAGAAATGAAAATCAACAAACCAACAATTAAGAAGCAGTTTGTAAAAAAGAAAACAAATAAAATATCTTGCATTTTCGGAAGATCCGAAAATGCAAGATATTTTTAAAAACATCCACAGCTGACCTTGACCCATTTCCACTCATTTAACCTTTAAATACCCACCCCTACACGTCACAGCTACGTCACAGCCTCTGACGTCACCAACCGGATGTAGCTGTCACTTTTGATTAATGCGTTTTTGCCCAGAAACGCCACTTTGCCACTACTCGCGATGTTGTCTGTCTGTCTGTCTGTTTTCATTTGACTATCAGCATGACGTGAGCGCTGTTGTGTTTTACCGTGATTAAGTAATGTTTTTTACAAAAGCGACAATGAATGTCCAATTTAATTGTCATTTTCTCTTATTAAAATTCTGTTACGTATGCTGTAATGGATCAGGTAGGTTGAGTTCGGGTCGGGGCCTGAAACTTAACCAATCTTGCCGGATTTTCAAGCTGGATTTATACGCCATTTCCTTACTGTTACTAACTGTAGCAAGTGCAGAACGTTGTCGTGTCTATATTGAGAAAGACTATGTCTACAGATAAACTTATTAATCTGTTAATTGAACGTGCCATGGTTTTTGGTTTATGGAATGAACTTTTATGACTCGTACGTATACGAGTTTGCTGAAAGAAAGGCAAGAAAAGTTGCCTTTTTGATCATTGGATTAAAATAAATACATTATCATTAAAACAAGCAGTCTCCTTTAATTCCCATTAAATATCACGGTAGGACTGATTTTTAATCGATAATATAGTTTTTGTACAATATTCCAAAATATTGTAATAGTACATTTTGCAACAAAGACCGTAAATGATGTCCTTGTAATACTTTTGTTTTTTCCCTCACAATTAAACAAGGCAGCCCATAAAGCCCAATAAAAATGTATGCCTTTAATTTTTTATATCCTTCCAAATTCATATTATTATCCAGTTATTAGATTAATTATAAAATATTAAAAGATTTGCACTAAATCAATAACACAATCCATTGGAATGTAGACTAAAGCGCTAAGCGCTGTAGGCCTACAACTTACACACTCACCTACACAACGCTTTAAAAGGCCCCGCAAGTCAGATCGGCCCAGGGCCCCGCAACGGCTAGGGCCGGTCCTGCACTAATCTTACCACTTGGCTCCATTTAAGTGTCAGACCGGTGGTCATTTTTGCGCTCTGCCTCACAGTGATTACAATCGTTTATATATTAATCTATTATGACAAACCATTCCAATAAAAACATAAAACTGTAACGGAATTAACTTATATTTCATTCCAAGACAATGTTTACTGTATTTCATTCATCAAAGTAGTTTAATAACTGAGATAAAAGTACTTTAGAAATAAATTAATAACGACGTAAATATTAATCATAGGACTCTCAAATTTTGATTTAGTGTTCCCAAGAAAGTCGACTAAAGGTTCTCTACAGGAATTTTTTCACCGATGCTTCTAAGCAGAGTTATCATAAATCAAACACAAAGAATTGGTTTTTTAATTCGTAAATCGCGTTTTTAGTAATATAACTCACAGTATAAACTAAACTATATCCGTTAAAAAATATTTGAAAACAGTGCTGATAACTTAATTAACTGGTTATTGGAGTAAAGTTGACTGCGAATTTTTAACAGCGTTTTTTTACGTTTCAACAGCGTTTTGAATAAGAATGTTGTTACTGCCGCGCGCTTGCTCCGCCGTTCACCTTCTTTCGATAATCAGGGTTTAAACAGGCTCTCTTAGCGCCTGCAGTATGACGAGCTTCAACATTCGCACATTTGCATGACAGCGCGGCGTGGTAATTTGAAGGCGTTTAATTTATGAATTTTCATTTGCATTCGCGGACTTAGTTCATAATCTTTGGAGGTGCCAGCTCACCTAACGTATACTTTTATATAAAAATATTCCATTTCAAGGCATATTTTACGAAGCTATTGCTGTAATTTAATAACAATCCCTTTATATTTTATGTTATACATAGCTCATTAATTTGAATTATGAAAACTAGCAGATATACCCGCAGCTTCGCCCGCTGAAGGGAAAACTAACTTTAATTAAATCAACTATTCAATGATTCCCATGTGCAAATTTCAGGAATAATTAACAAATGGACTGATTTATTTGGGCCATGGGCTTGCATACTCCCTTAAAATGCAGCTGTTTATTCAATCCTAGATGAAAATGAGAAGGTGTAACGTTTCCTTTAAAAATGTTTCCCTCATGGTTAACAAATGGTATTATTAATTGGCATCCCCCTATTTCCCAATTTACAGAGAATGAGGATAACCCAAAACGTAAAAGAAAAAAGACGCTAAGGATGGATTTTCGACTCAATATCAATCTGAATTTAGCACGTTTTTAAAAATAAACCGAAAACTGTAAGAAAAGGTAGACGGCAAATGTCTTGGCCAAAAACCTACTTCCCCAACAAATTTCTTATTTAATAAATTTTACATTTTATTCAGTTAGTAGATTTAATCTCGTACCTTTTCTATCCCCTGAAAATATTCACAGTACTCCCATTTATATTTTTGAAAACTGAAATGGCCGCCATTTTGATTTTTCAAATACTCTGTTTTGGCCATCTGAGAAAAAATATTTTTAAAACCTTTCCTTTTTGGTATCTAAAGCCTATAAAGAATAACTGTTCCGGTTTCATAGCCAAAGTGTTGTAGTTTTTGAAAAAGCAAGATTTAAAAGCTAAAAATGGCCGCCATTTTGATTTTTTCATATATCATATTTAGGGCTTTTGAGAGAAAATATTGGAAAATCCTTTCTTAGTACCATCTAGAGCCTGTAAAGGATATTTTTGTGTTAAGTTTCATGGCTCTAAGCCTTATAGTTTTTTGAGGAACTGTGATCAGTCAGTCTGTCTGTCTGTCAGCAGGGGCGTACCCAGGGGGGATATCGGGATATATGCCCCCCCAAAGTTCTTGGGGATTTTGGGAAATTTTTGGGAAGATTAATATCCTGTTCATAATGAAAGTGGTACTAAACTTGCCGTAAAATAGAGAACACAACACATTAATTACGCACTGAACTTTTTTAAGGGGTTTAAATAGTTCAATGGTATTATTTTAAAGATAATTGATTCGAGGATTATTGGATTAGGGTATTTTTACCTATTGCGGTTATCGTGAGTAATTGGCGGGTGTAGGCATATAAGAACATAATGCAAGCAAAAACTCCTGAGACAACAGTGGCCATTAATGATGTTCAGAATGTTGCCAGTAGTCCTGCTGAAAGTATAGCACAAAATGACCTTGAACTTGACCTTTCACGTGATCGACCACGTGATCGGTGACGTCATCAAGATGGCGGCGTCCACGTGTGATTTGGCGGGTATTTGACGTCATCAAGATGGCGGCGCCCACGAGAGCACGTGTTCTAACCTAACTTTTTCCGACCACGTGTGTTTTGGCGCGCTTTTTGAATTTTCCCGCCTTTTCTCCGGGCTGTTGACGTCATCAAGATGGCGGCGTCCATGTGAGCACGTGTTCCAACCTATCTATTTCCGACCATGTGTGTTTTGGCGCGCTTTTGGCGTCATGGCGGCGTCCATGTGAAGTCTGCCGCCTTTTCTCCCAGTGCTACCAACTTATGTGCATGTAGAGTGCAGTCTACAGCTATTATTACGTCACGTTTTGTGGTCACCCATGTAGCAAGACCATCTTCATTATTTTTTCTCACAGTGTTACCAATATACTCTCACACCCTGGGATATTTCTCCCGCAGCACTACCAACTGTTCTGTACATTTGCGATTTTCCTCGCAGTGTTACCAATGTATGATATATTGTCATAAACCCTGGGAGTTTTCTCCCGTATGCTTAAATGTTTTCAACATATGATAGTTTTATGTTACACCTTGGTCAGATACCTTTGCACCAAGATCTTGGTTTTTACCCAAAGTGAGCTCGTTTGATAACCCTTGTGATCACATGATACTTTTACCTTCTATAAACAGTATATAGGAATAGTGGTGATTGTGCGAATAAGAACGAGATTTGTTTGGTAATTACAATAAGGTATTTATTGAAAAAAAAATAATTTCAAAATCATACAATTGTCAATGATTCTACTGTGAAATTGATATACTGAATGGTTGTACTCCCTCGCCGGGTAGAACAAGGAGTTTGTAGCCGTCCTTCGCCAGTCGGTCCAGTTCGGCATCCTCCAACGCCTCGCCGAATTTTGACGGCAGGAAGACTGACGTGATCAGGTCCTCCCCCTGGATGTCGAGGACGACTGCATTTCTGCCGAAGCGTGTCGCCACCCTCCGTGCCCCGACGATGACGGCCTCAGGCCGACCGACGAGGTCTTGGAGTCTGGTAGTCTCAGGGTTTCGGCTCAGCGCGGCAAGTTTGGCGTTTAGCGATGACATAATCTGTAAAAACAAAACAAGATTAATTTCAATCCATATATTTATGTTAAAACATACACACAAAGACGAGTTAGTGGTTAAAGTTTAGTACAAGCGTTAAAATAATATTAGGCTAGTAGCATGCATCAGATATAAACATCATACTCACTGTAGAATTGAGTGGCACTTTGCAGGAGATATGGTCGGAGATGTCAGAGAGACTTGATGGTCAGAGAGCAACTGATGTGGGATTCTAGAGGCGCACGCCTTTTATACGGTCGCCCCACCACGAGAGATCAGCTCCACGCGGTGGGGTCGCCCGAGTTATCAGTAATGTGGTTGTTTGGACGTTAAAACGGTTGGAAATTTTGAAATCGATTACGTAATGCAGCTATTGTTACAGTTATTATAATAATTACTATACTATTATAGATCATAAATAAATTTTAAAATTTAAAAAAAATAAACGTCTCTGCCCCAGAGCTGTCCCCCTACACACAGGACATACCCTGATCCTTATACTACATGTGTCGCAAAACACATGTCCGCAGGACATCAATGCGATTGTGGGTCTGCGGTCAAGACAGACCCTACAGAGGATCGGGGTATTGTCCGGTGGGTCAGGCTGATCAGATGTTGATGGGGTGTACCCAAGCACACCGTGGCGCTCAGCGAGCACAACCGTCCTCTCGCTGGTCGCTCCAAGCGGTGTGCTTATCCGTCTGTACATCTCCGCCCATATCGCTGGAGCCAGGGCATATCGTTCTTCGTCGTCACACTCGACGAAGAAGTAGTTTAACATCCCCAATGCCCCGGCCAGTACCAGCATCCACCTGAGGAGGAGCTCTTCAACCTCAGAACACTGCCACGGTGGAAGAGGTTCACTCTGAAACATATAAAAAAATGAAGTAAAAATAATAACTCAAACACGCACGCACACACACACACACACACACACACACACACACACACACACACACACACACGCGCGCACACACACACACACACACACACACACACACACACACACACACACAAACATTCATACATACATACATACAATTAATGGATGATTGGGTGATATGTAAGCTTTGTTACTGACAAAGACCAGCCGATTCAATGCCAGGATTATTAATTAATAGCCCAATAATCAATGGCGGTTAGGTCCGGATTAGAACCTTCGCAAAATCTTTTCAGGACCTTGTTTAGGATCGATCCGGCGACCTTCGAGTTACGAAGCGAGCACGTTACCTCTGTGCTACCCAACCAATCACATACAAACACAAGTTTGCTCAAACTCACCTGCCGTAACTGATCCACATAACGCCGATGACGATGTAATATGTTCGATAGAGGCCCCAGTGAACCATCAGGACAAATGCGTTGCGCGCATATTTGGCATACGCTCCACGAGCAGACGTTTTCCCTCGTCACAGGTTGTCGCCGCTTGGGGGAACGCTGAGGGTCGAGCGCCGCTACGTACACATCATCCTAAAAAAGAATAATGATCCTGCTGAGTCAATTGGAAACAGTGAGAGATTGGTAGAAATCACACGTTGAACACTTCTACAACTCACCAGAGAGGCAGAACGCTCAAATAGTCTACGACGAGACGGTGCTTCTGGAGCAGCAGGTCTGTGTGTGGAGGAGCTGCTCCGCGAAGTCGTGAAAGACACCGACCTCGCCTGATCTTGAGACTGCTCTAGAGTATTCTGGAAAATAAAACCAACTTTACTAAAATCAAACTACATAAATAGCGTTACACCGGTGATTATGACGAATTTTTTGAAAACAATTATATTTTATGAAATAGTTAAAGTAAGGGACCCACGTGGGTTGTCTTTCAGCCGAGGACGCCTGCCCTCTGGAAGGTGGAAACTCAAATGGGTCAGGAGAGTCGGGAGGGCCGAAAAACTGCCTGCCAGCTGCACCTTGTGCTCCAGATGTTCCCGGCTGACCTTCGATCTGGGATGCATTCCTCGACTGGAAAAAGGGAGTAATTTGTATTATGGCATTGCGAAAGAGGTCGTGGAGTTATTTATCAGTCCCTAAAACCGAGCGCTTATGCTCACAAATACTAACCAAAGAGCGAATAATCCTAGCCGGAGACCCGTTGATAAACGTACTGGTTGTTGATATCCCACCTTTCAGCATTCGGTCAAGCCGTCTCGATGCCTCCGCAGGTGTTAAATATGTCCCCTGTATCGGAAGAGAGGTCTGAAATAAAAAACAAAAAATTAGTATTTTAAACATACGGACAAAGACAATGTACCAACTCCTTTGAAGTCTATACCTACATTTCCTGTCTGCAGGAGAGCTCCAGACTCCAAGAGGTAGGTTCTGGAGAAATTGGGCGCTCCCTGTTCCTCCGGTGACGACGAGAACATGTCAGGAGATTCATTCCTTGGTGTGACAGGCCGATTGGCCCCTGGCGTTCTCCTGACTTGCTCGTCCACTCTCGGAAGGACAAGGCGATTCCCACTCCTCCTCGGGGACGGCATAAGCTCCTCGTCCATCATTTCCATCATCTCCACTGCCAACACCAAATCTTCATCGGAGGACGCCGGTGAAAGCATTCTGTAGGGCTGAAACATATATATAGTTGTAAGATATAATTTAAAACGTATATACATATAACCACACGGATATCACACAAAGACATGAATGTAACCTACAGGTCTGGCTGGAGGTGTAGCCCCAATACAGGCTAAGATAGCCACCGTTACGGTGAATGTTAGAGAAAACATCATCCCGCTGTTGCGATAAAGCGAAACTGACTGTGCTTTCAGTCAGCTCCTATTTATACAACGTGTCAATCACTATCCGCTGACCTATGTGACCTAGCCCCGCGCGCGCAGCACAGCAAACGAACAAATATTTTATTAGTTTTACATGTAGATCTACCAATATAATTGCTGTGGTAACTCTTTAAAAATGCTACCATACCAAAATTGATGTGACCCAAGTTTCCACACCACAGTAGACCGGTTAGGTCAAGCTATAAGGGTCTCGGCGCGTTCTTTTTGTTTACCCAGAGCTTCACCAGTAGTCCTAACCTCTGGGGGGCTTTAATCTTCGCCCTGTGATTGAGGCTACTCCTTGGAACAGTTCAGTGTGAATGAGAGACGCTAACCTATTTTTTAAAATCTATGTGACCCTGGTTTCCACACCACAGTAGACCGGTTAGGTCAGGCTGTACAGGGTCCCGGCGCGTTCTTTTTGTTTACCCAGAGCTTCACCAGTAGTCCTAACCTCTGGGGGGCTTTAATCTTCGCCCTGTGATTGAGACTACTCCTTGGAACAGTCCAGTGTAAATGAGAGACGCTAACCTATTTTCTTAAAATCTATGTGACCCTGGTTTCCACACCACAGTAGATCGGTTAGGTCAGGCTGTACAGGGTCCCGGCGCGTTCTTTTTGTTTACCCAGAGCTTCACCAGTAGTCCTAACCTCTGGGGTAAGGGGCCCCAACAACGCCCACTTACGGTGGTAGCCAAACCAAATGCCAAATTGCTACCTCCCTTCAGGCTCTGTACAGTTATTACGATTATTTACAACCTCCTCGAGTCCGTTCAAGCCATCACGCGGGTGCCCTCAACCGAATGCCGAGCACCCCCGCCCCTTTACTAATCACCCTTAGAGGTATACTACTTACAATACTATTTAACGACCACTGAACGTCCGTTCAAGCCATCACGCGGGTGCCCTCAACCGAATGCCGAGCACCCCCGCCCCTTTACTAATCACATACAGTGGTATACTATGTACAATTATTTACAACCTCCTCGAGTCCGTTCAAGCCATCACGCGGGTGCCCTCAACCGAATGCTGAGCACCCCCGCCCCTTTACTAACCACCCTTAGAGGTATACTACTTACACAACTATTTACACATTCCTTTGAAAGTCCGTTCAAGCCATCACGGGCGAACCCTCAACTGAATGCCGAGCACTCCCGCCCCTTTACTAATCACTCACAGAGGCCCCATCGTTTTCTTCTAAATACCGGTGGTCAGTTAAAAATTTACCGCTTACACTCTGATACAAAGCGATATTATCCCAATCCACCTTGTCTGAAAAGTCGTGAATAAACTGTTCAGAAAGAAACTGATATTTGCTCAGGACTTCCCAGGCTGACGTGTCAAAACTGGGAGCCATTTCCCTCAGGAACGATTCAGAAAACAGTTTCTTCCGTAAGATTTTAGCCCAGACAACACGATGAAGAAACATTCTAAGCATATCAATTGAAAAATCATAGTTATCAGACAGCAAATTCCAATCCAAGTACCGACTGAATTTCATAATGAAACTATCGGTCATAACTCCTTCAGGAGCTTTAGGCTCCCGGGACAGTAGTTGCCACGCTGTTTCCATCGCAAATGAGAACTTTTAATCCGTGTCTGGGGTTTTTATAGGTTATGCTGAAAGGACTTTGCACTGTACAGAGCACATTTACACACATCACTGTTTTTGTGCTGAGGTAGCAAACAGTGTATATCATTACACGGAACACCACGATCCCAAGTGATTTCCCGAACGTCTCGGTGGAACTCCTGTAGGAATTTCACCTTTTCAAGACCTTTCGTATATATTACTTTGAAAGGTTTGCATAAATCACGTATGACTTGCTCCCTGTATGGGATACCGTCATCGTCCCATTTTATGTGATGAAAATTACGCGTCAGCCATCTTGCGGTGCGCCGCATTTTTTCATTTAAAAAATAAAAACTAAACGGTGATTTGAATACGACTTGACTTTGAAAATTCTTACCGACAACCACCAGCTCCTTAACAATAAACCGGTTATGGTTGTCCTTGAACCCGTGAAATTCCACAATGGCTGCCATTTTCAATCGTTACCTCGTCGTACAAACGGTTGACAAAACGTTCGGGCAAGTCCGCAGGTGGTGTCACATCGAGTGAAACACTAACAGTATTAATGTATTCTCGAATCACGTACTCATAGTAAAATAGATCGACTAGCTCTCTGTTTACTATAGGGCGGATGGCCATAAACTGAGCCCATTCGTTTTGATCTAGCGTTAAAGTATGCTCCCCATCACTAAGGAACGCACACGGTTTTCCAAAAACGTTTTTCACCTTTATTTCCTCGCCCCCATCATTACGCCAATACAGTTTAGCTTTAGTTTCTAACGCATTTTTGATATCTGCAAACTGAATCGAGAACCGGTTGTACGTGTCATATGACCAGTACACTGATCCTTTTCGCCCCGTGAATAAAACGCCCAGACTATTTTCCCTGTTTTTGAAAATACCGACAATAACGGATTTCGTTAATTCCGGATTTAAAAAGTTAACGGTTTTTAGGAAAATCCCCTTACACGCGTCGATAGGCTCCTTACGCGGTGGAAACCGTATCAAGTCCGTGTCCGTACTTACCTCCTCCTCCTCCTGTGTAATCAAAGGTTGAGACTCCACTTCCGCACTGGTCGACGTCATGACTGCAACTGAGGGTTGTTGCCGATTTAACTGTATTAACTGTGTCGTAACCCTCAGGGCTGCTGGTTTCCCCCACTCCTTTTGCTGTAGCCAATGAGAATCTATTTTTGAAAATAATTTCCGCACGAGTTACATATTCATCCACCTCTATCTCTATATTTCCCCTCTTAAGTTCGTACTGTTTCACATCACTGGTTCCGAATCTGGTAAAAAGACACACTTCTATTGTATCAAACTGATCATAATGAATTACACAGTCGAGAATGTGCTCTAGATCCTCAGTACCTATCAACGCTTTGCCTTCTTCTACATCGATCTGGAGTGTGTTTAACATTTTGCTAAAGTATCCGGTACGTATTCTATCGACAAACAAACTCGATTCAACCACGTACAAACCACGAATATCCATCCGGATACGTATGTTTTCTACAAACATTTACACTTGCAATTTTGTTCCGAACATAATTTCTACAGGCCGCAAAATTATGCTTGAGAACCTCAACTGCCGAAGCCATCTTGACGACTAACCGGGAATCACCTAGTTCACCTTCCTTTTCTTTACCTCAGGTTCCCCCTCTCCCTCCCCCGTCTCTTCTGCTTCTTCTTCCTCCTCCTCCTCCTCTGTGTCACTATCTGTATAATCATCAGGAGGAATGGTCTTTTTAAGTTTTACAACTATGTGATCGAGATATTTCCTTTCGCATAAATCTATATCATTAAAATCAATGGTCGGACGCATCTCGTCATCCCAATTGTCGTCTAACCAAAAGTCTTCATGGTCACACATTCCGCAAGCTGTGTACATTAAAACGGTCATTTTAGTAAACTTGGAAAATGCGCGTGTTTTCTCTACAATTTCCGGTATTGTAAACCCACTTAATTCCATCGCCCCGCCATCGATGAATTCCATTTCTAGCCTATCAAATTTTCCATTAGAACGCACGTCTAACTTTAAAGGTTTCCCGTCAAATTCAATTTTCCGAACAATATTTCCCCTTCTCTTAAGATTTATATAAATCCACCCGATATCGTCCCTCCACGGTCTTTTAGGATCAAGTTGGAAGTACTCCTCCTCGTCGTCAGAGCTAAAAGTAGACACATCGTCAGCGTACGGATCCATGTTTAAGACTGAACAGTGCTCCGGTCACCGGTGAATTTATTAACCCCCCACCCATGACTCAGTGATTACATGACCTTTTTCACCGAACCTGTGAGTAAAGTGTACACCAGGTGGGAATCGTGTAAAATGAGACAATACGCTGTGGTTTTATCGGGAATGGACTCTTTTGTCTCAAACTCTAACCTCACATCGACAGGTCCAGACTTGATTGTGTCGTTTTGTTTGGAACAGTCGATGACGTAAAGTGGTGTTGTACTTTTAAAAGTGTCCAAACTGACGCTTGGGTACGTGTCTCTACCGTAATAGGAGTTTTGAAATCTGGAAAACATTTCATAACATATAGTCATATCACCGTGGATGTTATCATAAGGATAGTATTGAGAGTTTAGATAAAGCTTTACATTTGTCAGTTTACAACTGTCAAAGGCGGACATGTCTTTTGACAATTTATTTTTTCTATCTGTCTGAAATGCTAGTATTACATATCGTGGTTTCTCTAACTGCGATGTCGTCTTAACTGTCCACGACTGTCGTGTAGTCTTTGGCAGAGACGGGTACTCGTGCAATTCCCAAGACCGGAAGGGTATTTGTATGGCCGTGTCTTTTTCGATCATACGCAAAAGTTTTAAGCGGAAAGTATCTACGACCGAGACATGAGGAACACGCCAGTATAAACTGGTTATCTCTACAGTGCAAGAGGTCGCGTCGGATGATACGATAGCATCGAGGTCAGACGCTGACCGTAGCAAGATAAGCTCTTGTTTGGCGTTCACTAACACCCGTTTGTAATCTTCGGCGAAACCGAGCAACAATCTGAGTGGAACAGAAAATGTAAATTCTTTATCTTTGTCAATTTTTAGCGTTTCTCCCGCTCCTAACCAGCAGGCATTTTTCAAATTATCCTTTCCAACGTCACGTACTGAAAGAAGTCCTTTTATGGTGGTGGTGATTCCAGGATTTTTAGTATGATCCACCTCGATTCCCCCAATCTCATATCGGATATTATCGAAGAGATATGCAGATATGCATTGTTGACCAGTGAGACGTCAGCATCACCCCCTGTTTTCTTCCCATTAATTTTTACTTTAATATGTAATGTGCTTTCAAACGGGGCGGTTATGATGTCCTGTTGACTGACGGCTATTCTAATTTCATCATTATTTTTAAATGTACACGACGCATACGGTTTGTACATGTGATACTCGTACCCCGTGACGGTGTTTTCGTACTCAACTGCGCTTTCTATGGCGAACATTTTTCACTTTGAATCCTAATGACTCTAGAAATTTCACGCTGAACGATGTTAATTGTCCCGCTTCTTTCTGAATAATGAGCGGTGTTGTAACTGGCGATTCCCTAAATACCAGACCCATCCTGACGCTTCCTCAAGTGTAACCTCAATGATATTATTTCTTCTCTGAAGTTCACAGGCTCTCCGTTTTGATCGCTAAGCCGAACACTTATGTTACTTACTCGCTGAACGTTAACAGGCAAATAAATGATTGGATTGGGGATCACAACGATTTTATACCCCGGTTCGACAGCCAAATAAAACTCGTGTAAAATGTGTCCCTCCTCACCGTTATGATACGAACCGCGAGCAATATTACATTCTACACTGATTGAATTTACTTTGATTATATTAATGGTTTGCGAAGAAACGTGTAACTTGTCTTTCTTATACACCCGTTTCTCGAAACCCAACAAAGACGCTATCGTATTTTCCTTGTCAAAGTGGACATCCTCTGCACATTTCATCTCGGCCTTCAACGTATTATTGTTGGCTTTCAAACTAATAAGTACATGCTTTTTTATTTCTTCCTCTATGTCATCAATTTCGTACGATCCCTCGGGGATAGTTAGTTCTTTGCCGTCTCCATAGTAAAACTTATCATTTATATCCTTCTCGATATTCGGAATCGAATTGTACGTGGTCAGACCGACTAGTCCTATTTCCCAGTCACCTTTACTGACGTCGAGCGGTGGGAAAACCTCGCAACTGATAGTGGGACCGGTTCCGCTAAGGGAAAACATTAGATAGGAACTCTAGACACAAATGTCCGCAAATAACTGAATCAAAACTTTGTCGTCTGTTATAGTTATACTTGATTTCCACTGACGCCCCTAAATATCGTGTGATTTCTACAGGAGGACGGAGATTACCAAAACTGTCAAAATAAAAAACTTTATCTCCAAGTTTCATATAACATACCCAATGTGTACCGCTGCCACTATTTGAGTCCAAATTCACTATAGCCGATTCGTTCTTTCTTGGTTTGACGGGTAAAGTGTCTCGCATGAACACACCTCTAAAGTGAGGTACATTTAGCTTAGCGGCGTAGTAATCTAATTCATAATTGGTGAGCGGTTTTATCGGGATAGACTTTTTTTTTAGTTACTCTCTTTTTCTTTTTTCCACCTCCCCTTTTCGGATAAGGTCTCAAATATAATCCTCTACCTTTGGCGGGGGTTTTACGTTTAACACAGCTCCTCCGCCGCCGCCTCCGGCCACCTCCAAATTTGGTTTTCGCCTTCATAGCTGTCGTAACTGTCCAAGCCGCGGCTCGTTCTCCTAAAGATGCGTCTCCTGCCTTGAGTCGTTGCCAAGCCCTTTCTGCAAGCTCTCTATCAGCTTGTTGTCTTCGTCCCGAGTCTTTGAATTTCGAATACGCTATATCGTGAATTTTACACGCTTCGTCCAAAGGATTTACACCTTTATCACCTCTCGCTAATCGCTTTTTGAGCTAAGTTCCAGGTCCACAAAAATTATAACCAGGTATATGAAGTTCTACAGGTAGTAAATCAATAGCTTTATTAACCGCTGAACCGAAAATACCTCCTCCTTTCACAAGAGTTCTCTTTCGAATGTTTGATGTTGCTTTGCGCCTAGCCATTTTATAAATGATTCGTTCATCAAGCGTGATCATCGTTAAATAGATCCTCCCAACTTGACTCTAACACTTTATTTTTCCACTGTTCAGGAGGTATAGGCTGGCTCCTACCTTTTTTATGAGTGGACTTGTATAAAAAGTACGCTAGATCACTTATGATTGTCTTGAGATATCTTTTGCTTACAGCGTCGTCCATCTCTTTCGGATTAGCGAGGTTCATCACTCTACGGGACTTTGCATCATAGTTACCGTCCTTCGTTTTATGCAACGAATTCTCTTTGACATATGCAACGTTAGTAGCATCCAAATCGTCCATAGGCGATCCTACCATCAATAACCGACTTTTCAAAAAGTTAAAACCCTTGTTGCTAGATTTAATCACCGTATTATTGTGCATGTATTTCTTGTTTACGGCATCTCCATCATCACGAGGTTTACCCACATTTGTCAATCGAAGATGATTAAAATCCCACCCAGTCGTACCATCGGTTCTGGTCAATGCATTATCTGTTAAATACTTTAGATTTACAGCGTCTCCGTAGGTTATGGGCGCGGCTAGATCTTGTAATCTGTATTGGTGAAAAGAATAACTTAAAGTGGGATCTAGTCTTTTAGGGATGCGGGAATCAATGTACCCTTTAGTTACGACCTCACCCGCACTAATTGGATCGCCAATATTAGCGATCCGTCTATTTTGTGCATAACTCATTGTTATCGTTTAGTTTTAAACAAGAACCTGTATGTGTCTGTAGAGTTTTTAAATTAACACCGTCCGCTTCGGACAAGGGGTCTGAAACATTAACTAATCTTTTATTTCCGATATCATAACTGCCGTCAGTTGTCAATTTAAACCCCTCACCTTTAGGTCCCCGTATCCTTTCTTTTGACGTGTGGCGACCAAATTTATCTATGGTCATACCAGTGTAACTATAACGACCGAACTTGTCTACGTTCATTTTAACAATGTCTGAATACGTTTGTTTCCTACACCTTTTATAAATCCGCCTTCTTTCAACTCTTCGACGATGTTAAGTATCTCATTCGTATGTGAATTATTCCCTGTCTCGGCGAACATGACTAGTAAACGCAAACGGTCCACAAGCTCGTTAGGATCATCCCAGTGGACAATGTCGCGGGATTTTGTTGATTTCCAGTGCATTCCTGATCCTGTTTTATTAGGAACAGGGAATATTTTTATAATAACACCTCTGTACTTATAGGATGTATTTCTATTCACCGGACCGTCAGACGTATACCCCTTTTTGTGCGCGCTCGACTCGATTAAAAGAGATTTGTAAGAATCTAAATCATCCTCATTGAACAGGTTTTCGTCAGGTGTTCTCATAAACAGTAATTCGTAAAGTCCTTCGGTCCCGTCATATCGTTTATCACCGATCAGTATATCACCGTTCCTATCAAAATTTAGTATTTTATTACCAACCATTAAAGTATTTCCGTCCTCATACCTCGGACCGTACTTGTGATCGATTTTCGTAAATTTCCCTCCACGGTCTTTCATGAAAAGATCCATATATTGCCTAGTTAAAGGATGTTCAAAGTTGGTTCTAATAAACGTATTGCTTGACATTCTATGAGGCTCGGGTGATGGTGACGGTGATGGCGATGGCGACGTTGATGGTGATGGTAATGGATCATTATTTTCTGGCGCATCGATAAACTTTTCCTCTTTATCACTCTCAACATCAGTTCCACTCATATTATCACCACCATCATTATCATCAACATCATCATCATCATATTTTACTTCTTCTTTTTTCGGCACCATTAAAGACTCTTCCTTCGGAGAAAAACTGGACTTTTTAAGCTCTTTAACTATCGGTTTGTATTTAGTTTCAAAAAACCGTTCAGTATCAGCAACACCGGTCTTAAAAGTGTTATATTTACGCCTAATAGCCTCTTTCAGTTTGGCTATGCGTAACGTGAGATGTTTCTTGTTTGACTTCATGATTTCTACTGCCCCTATGTTTGATCGTAAATTAATTTATGGAAGTTCTACCTGCCTCAAAAACATGGCACGTTCTTTGTGTGTTCGCAAATACTTGATAATGTCCAGCAATGAAACTCCAGTAGTGAAATTTTACCCGTGTTAATATTGTTTTTCCCGTTTGTCAAACCAGGGGATCACGTACTTGCGCAAATATCGTACTTATACTTGGGGATCAAAACGTGTACAAATTTGACTTTACGTTATGCAGTGTAACGTGCCTTTAAGAGGCCTAGGTAAAGTTCAAAGTCACTCCAAGTTGACTGGTGAAAGTTCGGATGTCGAGAAATAATACACAAGTTTCAAAATAACAAGTTTATTAATATTTCAAAAATTCATATAAATATCACAAATACATCACAAAGCTTCATTAGGCATAAACATTCTAATATTTGTAGGAAGATAAACCTTTATATGATAAGGTCAAAAGTTGGCCAAATGCCGGAGCGAATCATAAAAAAATGCAACAAGTTTCTTCGAAAATTCAAATTAATTCAACAGACAAATAAAGTAAGTTATAACCATATTTAAGACTTTACCACAAATTAACATAGGCCTACAGTGTAATAAAAAAATTTAAGTATCGAGGCAAAAAATTCAAAATTACAAGTTACAAAAATTGACAAGTAACATTAATATCCAAAATTCAAATCGCCTAATTCTTTCACACATAATTATTAATTAATTAGTCCTAATGAATATTTTGACTGCATAATAAATTTATTTTTTTAAGACCAAAATATAGAAAGGGTTTCTTCAAAATAAACAGCTATTGGATGCCAGACTAGATTTCACCTGACAGAGCAGCCCCAATATAAAAATTACAAGTCAGGTCTAAAATAATAAATTGATTTAAATTCAACAATTACAGTTAAAACACTTAATATTCTTTAAGTTAGCCCGGGTCGTGGGCCTAGGCCAAGCCCACTCGAGGGGAGTGCTGAAATCGGCAACTAGCCCCCCGAGCGGAAGAGGACCGATCCCCCGACCCGGGACTAACCTCAACCTAACCTAACCTAAAAAAAATATTTAGCCTACATAATGTAACACCTAATCACAAAATAGTTAGCCTACATAAATTCCTCAATCACAACAAATACTACATTAACACTGAAAATAGGCTAGGCCTACTGTAAATCATTCTTGCATCGCTGATCCGCTGAACCAAAGTCCATAAGCACTGCGGCCGAATTAATTAATTTCCAAGCTTAAAAATGTTTTTGATTGGCTGCTGAGTTTGGGTGAATAAAGTCCATCGGTGAAAAGTAATTACAAAATTAGGCTAGCCAAATTTAATAAAATTTTAACTGCAGTTAATTTCAAAAGAAGGTTTCAAATTGTCACTGTGAATAGAACTGAGTTTATGGGCCGTTATTTGAATTGGAATTTCCGGCTGCATGCTGAATAAAGGATGGAAATGACCTGTGTAATCGGAGTGAAGCGCAGAGGTCCCAGGGTTGAATGCCCACTGCCACCGGTCAGTTGAAATTCAGGTCTACAGGTCAGCCGATCAGCATCGTAGCCCAACGCCAGGAGGAGCGGTGTCATGTCAGCGAACTAGGATGTCGTAGTCACATCTCGGTGTCATGTTGGATTTGGGTCAGTTCCGGGAGCCCTGGTGACAATTTCCAGTGCAAATTAGCCATAAAGCAGCCTATAGGCCAGCAGAAGTGCTAGGCAGTGCTCGACAATTTCTCTTGAGTCAGTTTGGCCTAGGCCTAACCTGAATTTTTCCTAACCAAACCTAAATAATTCCTACATATGATTCACAAACAAATAATTATCAATAAATTACAAAATTTACCTAAAATCACAAATATAGTTTGATTTTACTCCTTATTACACATTAACATCAGATTTAACACTAAACCAATTTAATTATTACATTAGGTACTCAATGGGGCCATGTGCTCAGACAATCGGGAAAAATGCGTGAATATTCAGGTTTTGTGCAGGGAATTTTTCAGGACCAAGTCCTCTGACAAAACTGACTAAAACAACATTTTAATACTCAAAATCGACCAAAAACACTGACTTTACTTTCTTTTCACAAATTCACAACGAATAAATACATTTCCCTTTAGCACTCATTTTTATTCAACATTTGCCCAAACTTAGACTCATGAAATAACAGGCAGCGAGCAACGCTGAGAAGTACGCTGACTTTTACAACTTACGATTCAACTATTAATCACTTTCAATGCTCACAAATAAACATAAAACAATGAATTACAGCCTTTCTCAATAGTTTAACCATGTGAATCCAAAGATTTCACAATTTCATCACCCTTTAAACTCAACCCTAGTCGTGGCTAAAAAGTGAATTTTACTTTAATTACAAGCAAAATCTAAACTAGATCATTGAAATTCACTTACCCAGCAGTAATGGTTATTTAGTTCATGACGACGAAAATAAGGTGAGCACTAACTACATAAACAAGATAGAAACTTCTTGAAGAAAACATTTTCGCCGACGAAATAACCTCACTGTCTATCTTCGGTCCAGTCCTGTGATTGACTGACAAATCAGTCTTCGTCCAGACACTGGATTTCGCTCGCTCCAGTTGAGACATGAACAGTAGTGTTCGTCGGTCCGGAGTCTTCTCTCTCTCTCCCCCCCCCCCTTGGAACCGTTCCTTCGTTGACCTTCGCTCGGTTTAAAGCCCGCGGCGAACTGCTTGACTGAGTGTCGTGTTGAAAATCTTTTAACACGGCACAACCTCCCCCCCTAAAACTACAACACACACCACAAATTTTTCAAGGACTTCACAGTTCAGACACAGAAGCTTGTTCTTCCGACCCAGGTGATTCTCTCACTTCACTATTTCATGGAGACACTATAACACTCCACCACGGTAGTCGGCGCCGACTAGTTGACACACACAAAAACACAGAGAAGAAAAAAAAGAGAGAACAGGTGAAAAACTCAGAAAGTGATCAGTCTTCCTCGTCCAGCACCTCCTGGTCTTCGGCTTCAGAACCTTCTTCATGTTCACCCCTGAAAGGCTTGAGTTGACTGATGTGAGCCCTACACACAAACTGACCCGAACTTGGATCCACTAACCTAACACTAACGGGTGACAAAAACTTGGCGATTCGATGAGGGCCGCTCCACCGGTTGCACAGCTTTGCCGCTCTCTTCTCGACGGCAGAACTGAGTGGATGCGTCCGACAGTACACCAGGTCACCGACTTGGAACGGGTTAGGAAGTCTTCCTCGATTGTACTTCAGCCTCTTCTTCTCATGGGACCGCCGCAGATTCTTCCTCGCCTCACTCCAAACAGCACCGATGTCGTCCGAAGGGGGATTGGGCAGAAGCTCTTCTATCTTCCAGGCGTTGGTTAACGGATCACGTGGTCTACTTCCAAACATAACCTCAAATGGTACAGCCTTATGACTCTCGTGAACTGCTGAGTTGAAAGCATTCTGACGCCATCCAAGATTTTCATCCCAAGTATTTTGCTTGTCCGCATGATAAGCAATCAGAGCTGACCGCAAATTTCTGTTGAACCTTTCCGCATGGGACGGCTGTGGGTAGTACGGTGAAGTAGTCATATGCTGGATACCAAGTCCAATGCACATTCTCTGAAATGCATGAGAGGTAAACTGAGACCCATTATCAGAAACGATGGTTCCTGGCAGTCCAAAATGCTGGAAAATATGGGTCTTGAGTGCCTGGATGGTGGTAGTTGACGTGGCCTGGCGCAGAGGTATCAGCCACACAAACTTCGAAAAGGCATCCACACACACTAGAAGCATAGTGTGCCCCGACCTACTTCTTGGAAATTTTCCCACAAAATCAATGAAGATTTTTTCCATAGGACGTTCAGCTACCTCTGAAGCAAGAAAACCAAGTCTGGTGTTCTGAGCTGGCTTACTGAGAGAACATAATTGGCATGACTTCACTCGCTGTGCAATGTCTCTATCCATCCCCTTCCATATGTAAGATTTTCTGATTTTCCCAATGGTTTTATGGATTCCCAGATGACCACCTACTGGTGAAGAATTAAAGAAAAAAAACACCATAGGTATCAAGGCACTTGGTAGCACCATCTTTGGGGAATTATCACCACGTCGAGGCCTACAGCATAACACACCCTTGGATAAAACATAAGGCGGATGATCTCCTCCCCCTTGCAATTCCTCCAAAATGGGACCTAACTCAGGGTCCTGCTGCTGGTGAGTCAACAGATCAGTGAAGGCCAGAGGAAACTGAAGCATAACAGAATTGCATCCTGGCTCCTGAATCTCAGGTGGATCGTCAGCCTCATGGAACATGCGAGACATCGCATCCGCTACAACATTTTGCGAACCACGGACGTGCTGAACCTGAAACTTGAAGGCTGATATCTTCACCACCCAACGTCCAATCTTTCCAAGCTGTCTGGGGTGAGCTAATAACCAAGAAAGAGCCTGGTTGTCGGTCTCCAATAAGAACTCCGTGTGCTCCAGAAATCGGCGAAACTTGTCAATGCCGAACACCACGGCGAGACACTCCAATTCATAAACGGATGAAGATTTTCTTTCTTGGGGCGTCAAGGTCCTCGATGCGAAGGCTACAGGTTGTCGAACTCCATCAACTTCCTGCTGAAGAACAGCGGCAATAGCAACAGACGAGGCATCCGTTTGAAGCACAAACGGTTTGGTGAAATCAGGCATCCTTAAAACAGGAGGAGACATAATGGCATTTTTCAAGGTGTCAAATGACTTTTGTTGATCATCACCCCAAACAAACTTAGCTCCCTTCTTCCTCAAAGCATTCAATGGCGCAGCAATCTCAGCAATATTAGGTATGAGTTTTCTGTAAAAATTGACCATGCCCAAAAATCTTGCGATTCCTTTGACATCCCGTGGTGGAGCAAAATCACGGATTCCCTGGGTGCGCTCTGGATCTATGGAGATGCCCTTGGTAGAAACCAAATGTCCAAGAAAGGAGATTTCCGGTCTTGCAAACTGAACCTTCTCGGGATTAACAGTCAGGCCTGCCTTCCTTAAACGTTGCAACACCTCTTCCAGATGGCTTACATGATCCTCCCAAGTTTCGCTATAAACTAACAGGTCATCCAAATAGTTGAAGACCACCTTGAATTTCAGGTCATGAAAAATCATGTCCAAGAGGCGTGTCAAGGTCTGTGCCCCTACAGCGAGACCCATCGGAACCCGGGTGTACTGGTATAAGTTCCATGGCACACAGAAACTGGTTATGGGACGAGACGCTTTATCGAGAGGAATCTGGTGATAAGCAGAGTTGAGATCGAAAATCGTGAAGAACTTTGCCTTTCCAAACCAGTCTAATGCAGAATGTAGGTCGGGTAACGGCACTGAATCAATTGCTATGCATTTATTAACCTTGCGATAATCAATCACCATTCGACCCTTTCCATTAGCCTTAGGAACAATAAAAGCAGGGCTGGCATAGCTAGATCGAGAGGGTTCGATGACGCCTTGCTCCAGAAGTTCATCCACCATCTTACGCATAAGCTCCATTTTTGGCGGTGCGAATTTGTAAGGGTGCGAACGCATCACTTCATGACTGGTCAAATTTATCTTATACTCCAGTAAATGAGTTAACCCAAGCTTCTTTGTAAGTACATCAGGGAACCGTTTGCATAACCCTTCAATAGTCTTCCTACGCTCCGAGTCTAAGTGCTGCAAAGGATCTACTTCCACCTTCTCTTCCTCACAACTAACTCCTAACACTTCATCCTTACATCCTCCTAATTCAAAAAATGGAACTGGGGTTCCTCTACAGAACTTGAAATATCCTTTAAATGAGGTTAAATCCAAAATCAGTCCAGAGTGGGCAATAAAATCCGCTCCAAGAATACAATCCAATCCAAGATCATTTGAAACCAGAAATTTCCATCTCCAGGAAAATCTTTCAATTTTCATTTGAACTGACACCAACATCTTGATTGGAAGAGGAGCATTAGAAGCAGTGACACACTGAAATGAAGTGTCCTCAACCTCTCTGATGAGTCGTTTATTCCTGAGTTCTTCAAACAGTCGCCCAGATATAAGGCTACGCACCGAACCAGAGTCTAGAAGGGCTTGACAACTTAAATCCTTGAACAAAACCTTAACAAAGGGACAGTGGTTTGAGCTTGGAGTTATTCCCTTACTCGCAAACAGCGGAAGCATATTCTTCTGATGCTGTTGATTGAACCCTTTAGGCCGGTTTGAACTCGACAAATTTGGGGCAGATGAAACTACGGTGTGTTCTCTGCCCCAGTTTCCCCGTTTTTTGGAACACTTTCCTTGGGTTCTTGAGTGCTCTGACCTCTCTGAGAAGGTTGTTCTCTACGTTCGTTTTGGCGACAGAAGCGTCTGATGTGTCCCCTCACACCACAGCCGAAGCATACTGGAGGCCCATGTGGATTCCATTGTCCTCGCTGAGCATCCGGGAGAAGTTGACGTACAGGCATCTTCTTTACTTCATTTCTTACTTTCTGACGAAGACTATCGGTATAAGCCATGCTTCTTGAGGCTACACATAGCTGGTCGAGTTCTGCAAAGTTGTTGGGACGCGTTGAGAACACCAACCGGCACCTCTCCTCCGGAGCAACACCATCAAGAATAACTCCTACAATTTCCGACTCAGACATGCCCACCTTCAGTAATCGAGCCATTTGTTTTATGTCAGCCACAAAGTTGGCGAGAGGTTCCCCATGTTTCTGAAGTCGGAAAAACTTGGACTGCTTCAACTGTTCTCTAGGGCGGCTGGGAATAAAAAAATCCAAAATCTCTCTATGAAAAGTCTCAAACTGCACACCTCTCTCCAAGCAAGACAGCAACTTCTCTGTGAGCGGACTTCGGCAAAATAGGAACGCCAAACGCAAGAGCGTGGCATCGGTCATTCCTGGAAATCCCCTAATATTGATCAATGTGCCGATGAAAGTCAAAAGTAGCTCAACATCATGTCCATCAGTAATGGGGAGACTATGCAAAACAGCGCCTAATGGATTGGGGAGCTTCCCATAACCAGCAGAATCTAACTTCAATGGAGAACTATGCAGCGTATTCTGCAAGGAGGTTGAAATTTCCTGTCTTCTGTCTTGGATGGCAGGAGGCTGCTCCATCTCCTTTGAATTTTCCGGTTTTGTTTACAATTTCTTCTCGTCACTAGGCTTACTGGTCTGAGAATCTCCACTCAGCTCGATGTTTTCTTGAAGTGGCCCTGGACAAACAACCGCTGTCTTCTCAGGTAATTCAGGAGGAACTACAACTCCATCCTTCTCAGGCAATTCCAATGCGGTTTTTGGAGTGATGTTCCGCAAACATTCTTGGACAGAGAGCAGAGTTTGCGACCACTGCAGGTCCTTAGTGGCAGAAGCTACTTGTCCAAGATTGGTAAGCCTCCTCTCCAAATGCTGCAACCTTAAACGCAGACGAAACACAACTCGAGACTCCAGCTCAGGGTTTTCACCTAAGTCCTCTACTAAAGAGATCAATTCTGTGGCTCGTTCCCTACACAAGTCAAATTCCTGTTCTTCATCTTCTAATTCCACGGGACCTATCTGCTTGACTCCCTTCAGCAGACTACGAAGCTGCTTCCTCAACTCAGGCACCGTTGAAGCTGGGCTTTCACCTCGACTCTTCACCTCAAATATCAGTTCATCACGAATCAAAAAATCCGGATTTATCTTGGCCATTGTTGCCTATCACCAAACACTTAACACTGAATACAAAAAACAATCACGATTTACCTACACTTAAATCTCACAGAACATGGGCAGACACTGCTGAGGCTCCCTTTACCCTACCAAACCAACAAAAACTTTTGACTAGCTTCGCTCCTCCACAATTGCAAAACTGGCCTAACTATACAAATGAATACCTAAACATCAACAATACAACCTTAACATGACAAATTCATACATAACAATCAATGAATACAATAAAAAATCACAACAACTAACCTTTGAATTCACAAATAAATACAGATATTTCAAAAAATAATCAGTTTTGCTCACAACCCTGTCAACTTACCCTTTACCTAACATTGAGAGTCTCCTGCACTGCCTGAATACCCCGCATCTCGCCCTTGAATACCTGAAACCTTCCCGTCATCCAAACATCAACCAGTCAATTTTTTTTACATTTAACATTTAATTTTAAAAGCAGAGAGTGACCTTTGATCAACCACACTCTGCTACCATTGTAACGAACCTTTAAGAGGCCTAGGTAAAGTTCAAAATCACTCCAAGTTGACTGGTGAAAGTTCGGATGTCGAGAAATAATACACAAGTTTCAAAATAACAAGTTTATTAATATTTTAAAAATTAATAAACTTTTTATTTTGAAACTTGTGTATTATTTCTCGACATCCGAACTTTCACCAGTCAACTTGGAGTGACTTTGAACTTTACCTAGGCCTCTTAAAGGCACGTTACAATGAGGTGCATCGGCCGGGAAAAATGCGGGAATATTCAGGTTTTGTGCAGGGAATTTTTCAGGACCAAGTCCTCTGACAAAACTGACTTAAACAACATTTTAATACTCAAAATCGACCAAAAACACTGACTTTACTTTCTTTTCACAAATTCACAACGAATAAATACATTTCCCTTTAACACTCATTTTTATTCAACATTTGCCCAAACTTAGACTCATGAAATAACAGGCAGCGAGCAACGCTGAGAAGTACGCTGACTTTTACAACTTACGATTCAACTATTAATTACTTTCAATGCTCACAAATAAACATAAAACAATGAATTACAGCCTTTCTCAATAGTTTAACCATGTGAATCCAAAGATTTCACAATTTCATCACCCTTTAAACTCAACCCTAGTCGTGGCTAAAAAGTGAATTTTACTTTAATTACAAGCAAAATCTAAACTAGATTATTGAAATTCACTTACCCAGCAGTAATGGTTATTTAGTTCATGACGACGAAAATAAGGTGAGCACTAACTACATAAACAAGATAGAAACTTCTTGAAGAAAACATTTTCGCCGACGAAATAACCTCACTGTCTATCTTCGGTCCAGTCCTGTGATTGACTGACAAATCAGTCTTCGTCCAGACACTGGATTTCGCTCGCTCCAGTTGAGACATGAACAGTAGTGTTCGTCGGTCCGGAGTCTTCTCTCTCTCTCCCCCCCCCCTTGGAACCGTTCCTTCGTTGACCTTCGCTCGGTTTAAAGCCCGCGGCGAACTGCTTGACTGAGTGTCGTGTTGAAAATCTTTTAACACGGCACAGCAGTCTCGCATTAAACCCTCATAGGTCGTTGTACGTGTAGATACGCATCTTTATAAGTCTTGAATGAAACTGTCTAGACCTGCGCGGTACCTACCTTTATCAATATCACTATCTTTGTCTATGTCGACAAAACCATGACTGTCTTTCCACGCCATACTGCATAACTGTTTAAATTTATTAAACGTCATATCTGTATTGACATGGTCATAATATATATGGCGTAAGTTCATATCATCCTGTTTGAATACTATCAAAAAGTTACAGTTATCCCTGACCAGTTGTTTTGGGATACGGCTGTAGGTCTGACCCAAGTAAAATGTATCTATATCCTTGTGACGACCCATCGTGAAATAACTCCGTATATTGTCGTGTCTCTCACAAGCGATATCGTCAAATATCATGATTGAATCAGATTTAGCCTCACTAGGCGGTGGCACCTGTGAGTTGTCGTCAAACGCGAAATATCCTATCTCTTTGGGCATCGTTTTAGCTAGAAACCTATATTTCGGCTGATACAGAGATTTTGAAAATACGTAAACGTTTTTAAACCTTAACCCGTTCGCATCGAAAAGTAAATTGAAAAGAACATTAGTTTTCCCACAGTTTGACGGTCCGCATATGATACAACGAATGGTGTTTGGAAGGAGAGGACCGTGTCTTTTCCGCGTCGTCATACCGGCGCCGACAAAGGAATCAAAGTTCTCTATGGGCAACCAAAACGAGTGTTTGATTTTATGCATCTCGTATTACAATGATTGGTTTTCAAGAATGCATATTTATTTGATAGAGCCCTTGTGGACCCAAGTGTCGTGGGATTTATGAAAACCTAACCATCGAACGAGAACTCTGTCTCCATCACGTTTCAGGACCTTTTCGATCAGATAAACATCACCGGTTTTAGACAGACTAAGTTCATGTTCATAGAATCCCCCTTTGAGTATTTCTCCTTTGTAATCTTGTAATATATATTTGACAGGTTTAGTCGGTTTGACAGCGTAAATTTTAAACACCTCATTCGTCTAATTCGGTAGATATCCCTTGGTGAACACCTTTTTATGTCTACTTATCCTCACACTATCGCCTACCTTATATCTAGGTTTGTAAGCGACTGGTTTTACCTTATCTAGTCTTGCCAAAATGTCTTTATTATGTTTCGGTTTAACATCCTTAGGTTTCATTCCAATAGTCCTGTGTTTGGTATTATTGTAGGACTTTATGATATCCGGTAAACTGCTCAACCATTCGTGTGTGCCCTGTGCAGTGAACATTTTCCACATACGTGTCTTTAATGTTCTATTAAATCTTTCCACGATACTAGCTTTGAGATCCGAATATGTGGAATAATGATTTATCTTATACTTCCTTATTAATTTGCTCACATGTTTATTGAACCATTCCTTACCGTCGTCGGTCTGCAAATTTTTCATTTTGTGTTTGGCGAGTATAGGTTCTAACGCCTTAGCTACCTCCGACCCGGTTTTGTCCTTTAACGGAACCGCAAAGGCAAATTTTGTAAAACAGTTAATCATAGTCATTATGTATCTGTATCCTTTGTTTAGTTTCGCATAAGGCTGGACCTCGACCAGATCCCCTTGGTAGTCATGAACCCCTTTAAGGGTAACCCTACGTCTGGGATAGTTCTTCCGAGCCTGCTTATGCAGCTCTTCAGCTATAGCTTTTCTCGTATCCATCTTTATAATGAAGGGATTTAAAGACTTTTTTTATTTTAAACCCCGGGATTCTGCGGCCCCTCCACCGCCGCAGATGCGTGACGGCCTCCAAAAACAAACTAGTCGCCGCCTCCGCCCCCTGGTATTCTGTAAAAGTTACCGGACACTGTCGTGAACGATAACAGCTACATAATACCCATACAGCCCCTGCCTACGCTGTATGCTGTGGTGAGCTACCTCACCTCCCTTCTGACCGTCTATTGGGCCAGGAATTCCGTGAAAGAGAGAGACACTACCGCCACCACCTCGAATCGCCTTTTTCACATCCAAACGGGTTGTCCCAGGGAGGAGCTCAGGTGTAAAACTGAGCCCCTCAATGTACTAAACCCTTGGTCTCAACGGCTGTTCTAAGGAGCGATACAGGTGTAACGCTGAATCACTCAATTTACTAAGCCCACGCAGGGTTTTTAACCGTACCGTCTTCTGTCATCACTTGACCGTTCAAAGGAGTCACACAGGTGTAAGGCTGAGTCACTCAATCTATTAGGTTCTTGTGATACATGGTCGTTCTAAGGAATCACACAGGTTTGAAGCTGAGTCACTCAGTTTACTAGACCCACACATACCCATCATCACACGGCTTTTCAAAGGAGTCACAGAGGTTTGAAGCTGGGTCACTCAATCTACTGATCCACCATACCGATGATCCTCGGTGGTGGTGGTAGGAATCCTCTTATAAAATTCGTGACAGATATTTTAATCATCGACTCTACTTTGGACATGACTCTAAGGGGCATTGAGTAGCGCTGAATTTTAAAAGTTGATATGCGCTCTCTAAAAACCGCCAAAATGTTTTTGATTACACAAAAATAAAAATTTGACTATGTACGGCGGTAAAGATGATGATGATGATGATGATGATGATGATGATGATGACGATGATGTTGTTGTTGTTGTTGTTGTTGTTGTTGTTGTTGTTGTTGTATGTAAGTATTATTGGAATGGACAGGGGTAGCACAGGAGGGTTAGGAAAGTCTGGGACGTTTGCGGTAGCCGTAAGGCAGGGTATCGTAGTCACCTTCATGTCTCCTTTTTGGTCCTGTCACTTTGAACAGTTTTTTTTCTTTGATCGTGATGACCTCCTTGTCTTTAGTGCGTCTTATCCTGCGTTCAGACGTCTCAACAGTCAATTTCGCCTCACTTAGAACCATTTCTTTGAGTTTGGCGAAATTCAAATGTTGAGACGTGCTCAAATTTAGAGTCAATCCTTTAATTTTGCACACCTCAACTAGAGCATTTCTGTTCGTTGACAACACAAGATAGGCGTAGGTCTTAGGACCACCAGACATCGAGTTCAGACTTGTCCTTGAGGATAATAGCAAATGCAAATTTAGCTAGACAATTAATCATATTTAGGATATATCTGTACCCTTTATTTATTTTGGCATAAGGCTGCATTTCAACGAGGTCAGCTTGATATAGATCACTGAGTGATTTTAAAGTAACTTTACGCCTAGGATAATTTCTCCTAGCTGGTCTATGCAGCTCTTCAGCTATAGCTTTCTTTGCGTCCATTTTAATAATGTTATAAATTTATTTCTCTAACATTAGTTTTATAGAGTTATTCAATACACTTACATCTGTAACACGCATCAAATAAATAAACATCATACTTGCAACAAATACAGCTAGAACAAAGAGCTTGTCCGCCAGAGAGTCTATCAAACAGAACGCCATATTCCCTGTTGATAACTGTAGCAACGCTTAGTCAGTACTAAACGAAATGTGGTGCATAGTGAACTGTTTCGACCTTACATTTACTTGCCTGAGGGATCAACACCCTCCGTCTCCCTGTGTCATGTATAGGAAGGAACCAGAGTACGCAGAGATTATTACTCACCCACCACCATTACCTCCTAGAAACCCAGTCTACGCCATCATAAATCCAGGTTACTCCAGCTAAGTAAGTTGTAGTTATTTTGTTTGCTTGAGTGGGATTTGAGACCACTCGTGTTTACATACCCAGGTTAAACATTATTCCATACATGAGCCAGTCCAGAAAAGCTGGTTTTCACTCAGTATGAACTAATGTTCTCTCCCTTTGAGCAAACCAAAGAAAGAGTTTTTTTATTAAATAGTCATAACCCCGCCACCGCTATGACCTGTGAAGGCCTTCCAAAAATAAGCTAGTTGCCTCCTCCACGTGTTTACACTATAATTAATTTTCCCCACCAGGCAGTTTGATTGAATGACCCAGGAGCCAGACTATCAACTTTGCCCTACCATTCAGGTTTACGGGTTTCTATCTACACAGCGCCAGACCTTCATTCAGGTTTACGGGCTTTTACACCGCGCCAGGGACCTTCATTCGCTCTGGGCTGTTTGAAAGTGTAACCTAGAATTTTCTAAGTTCTAGGAGCCACGGTCTACTAAGCCCTTGTTTCACACTCACACCAGGTTTTTCAAAGGAGTAGCCCAAACCCTCCTCAGGTTGGGGCGCCTCAATCTACTAAACTTTTGATTCACACTCACACAGTGGGTTACTTTAATTATGTTTCATGATAAGTTCAATTACATTTACAAAGTTGTATGGAGTTAATACATTATTAAAGGCAGTCTCATAGTACATACCACTGTTGTCCATGAATTCCTTTGCTTTATTTAAAATGTTAATACCGTTAGGGACAGGGGATCTGATAAAACAAGGCACAAAGCCCTCATTTTTTGCCTTTTTTAGAGCTGTTTGGAAACTTCTCTTTGCTGTGCGGATGCACTTGTACTCACACATTCCATGAGTTTTTGGAAGGGTGTCTCTAATCAAAACACAAAAAACATGAGCTAGATTATCATCAGCAGGGAACACGGCCACATTTGGTGCCTGTTCTTTTAGAGTTTTATTTAGAGTTTGGTTTTCTTTACAAGTTATATCATTAGCAGCTTTCATCTCAGAGTGCATTTGATTAAGTTGATAGTTAGTTTGAAGAGACTTTGAAAGAGATTGTAACAGTTCAGCATTTTCCTGTCTTTTATTATATATCCTCCACGTTTTCTAATAGAAGGTAAAACCTCTTCAAATACCCAGTCTTGAAATCTTTCAGCAATTTGAAGTTTGGATGAAAAAATTAACTGATATAAACCGAGTTCATTAATAAATACTGTATGAGGTTGGGTATTCAAAGGGAGCACCGAATCGGTGCTCCCTATTTCCGGTGGTGTCTTACAGTACTTTGATTTGACGCAGTCATTTATTGCTTTTTTAGGTCTAGCATAACCAAGAATTTCAGCTACATCTTTCCCTTTGAACCAGGGGCTATTTTCCCTATCAAATATCACCATTACTGGTTGGTTGTTAAATACAAAAGCAGTAAGGCTAGACATTCTAAGTCTTTATGCTTGAAATTGAGGTTATGGTAAAAGAGCAGAGATGTCTTACCTCAGCGAGGGCAGCAGTCGAAATGGCCACAGTTATGCAATTATTGAGGGGGCTTAAATTTTTCAAGGTCACTAACTAGGTAAAATCATCGTCGGGGCACGGAGAGTTGCAACACGCTTCGGTAGAGCTGCTGTCGTCTTCGACATCCAGGGGGAGGACCTAACCACCTCAGTCTTCCTGCCGTCCAAATTCGGCGAGGCGTTGGAGGATGCCGAACTGGAGCGACTGGCGAAGGACTGCTACGGGCTGTTCGTACTACCCGGCGAAGGAGTACAACCATACAGCATTTCAATTTCACAATAGAATCGTTTGAAATTTGTATCAGTTTACACTTGTTTTTAAATAAATAACTTACTGTTATTACCAAACAAATCTCCCTCTTATTCACACAACAGGGTGTATGACAATATATCATACTTTGGTAACACTGCGAGAAAAATCGCAAATGTACAGAACAGTTGATAGTGCTGTGGAGGGTACGGGAGAAATCTCCCAGGGTGTGACAGTATATTGGTAACACTGTGAGAAAAATAATGAAGATGGTCCTACTACGTGGGTGTCCACAAAACGTGACGTAATAATAGCTATAGACTACACTCTACATGCACATAAGTTGGTAACGCTGGGGGAAAAGGCAGCAGACTTCACATGGACGCCGCCATGACGCCAAAAGCGCGCCAAAACACACATGGTCGGAAATATATATTTTTAGCCCCTTCAATTGTGTGATGCAACCCGCAGCACTCACTTTAATATGTAGGTTAGGCTACTATATACCCGTATACCGAGTTTGGTTTATATCTGACAATTACCTTCTGAAATATACAATTTTAAAATATAGCCCCTTCATTTTCTCGGATGCTTATCCGCATAACACATATCAGGTACCTTTATTTTTTTGCCTTTGCTTATGTGTGTCCATATACCAAATTTCACTTCGATAGCTCATACCGTTCGGGAGATATGATTTTTTGAATTTTTACACACTGGTTGCCCCTTCATTTTTCAAGATGCAACCCGCAACATCCTAGTTAAGACCTGTCATATGTGTCAGTACCGCCTGGGGGGCACCTGGGTGTAGGTGATTTTTGGCCTCAAAAATGGCGTAGGACTTACCGTTTTCGAGATATCAACATTTTTAGGTATTTTTAAAAGTTTTTAAGAAATCTAACACACTTTATATAGTATTACATGCACCATGAGTACGGGAGGTATAATAAAAGTACTGGGGGGTCAGCGTGACATAATTTACATTACATACAAAACATATAATGATGAATTCATATGTATAACCATAGATAAAGGGATACAAAGGAGATGTCTCACACAGTGCTTTCCGATGTCGATGGAACGACCGTGCTGCGCTCCGTCGGATATCAGCAGAACTTCGCTCTGGTGAGTCATTTTTGACGCGGGCCGGTTGCGCTCATGTGGCGGAACTAGAAAGCTTGGGCAATGTGGCTGAGGTGCACGAGAAATCCATCGGCTACTTCAATAGGAGGAAGAGAGAGGGTACTCGGCGCGAGGGAGAGGGAAACCATTTCGTCGTGGAACCGTTCCTTGCAACTGCTCCGTCCTTACCCGACTCGCTTACTCATATGGAGATTGAATTGATTGAAGTTCATTTTTTCCTTTTTATCGAACACTATTTCATATTTTTATTAAAAAGTTTTATTATATACACCTTACATTATATATATTATTCTATCAAATTATATTAATCATACGTAACACTGAGTTTCATAATCACTAAGTTTGTCATTTTAATCAATGGGAGAAGTGGAAATCTTTTTTACTAATTTTTTTACATAGCCACTTCTTATTAATACAATTTGAAATTAGTTAAATTTAATTCTGCACAACATACTTAATTTTCTGAATGGTTTTAACTTTATACACGTACACTTAGAAAATTATAATGAATGCGTGTACATGACGTGTATCTTCTGCCGTGAAGTAATGTAAATATTGAGGCTACTTTACATCTCATATTCTATATAATCAGATTTGATAGATTGTTTGATAAACTGATTATAACTGATCAAATTATATTAAATTTAAACTTCACGTTGCCCAGGAGACATTACGGGGACATAGATAAAAGTTACAAAACAGCAAGGAAAGAGGTAAATGGCGCGGCTGCCGGCGCGCGGCGCGGCTGTGGCGGCGGCATTCTTTGATTGTATCTTATAGGCAGCGGGAGGGTTCACCCAGGACTACAGAATAGAAAGGCTGCGTCAATTCTTTGATCCCAGCCAAAAGCTGACAATGCCTTAACTCCCCTTAGTGACATGGCGACGGTACACAGCTATTGGCGGCCGCTATACTTGTCTGACTGACACGCGCGGCTTTTCTATCACTGTTTATCTTTCCACAAGTGAGATATTTGGGTCGAACCATATATATTTATAATCTGCATAAATTGACGAATATAACAATGTAATTATGTTCTAGATAAGACTTATGGATAATTTTTACAACGAAAAACAACGTATTTTCATTATTGAGATTTGAAAAAGTTAGTCGGCTACTACTTTTATTATTTTTTGGTAAGTTTCGTCTGCACGAAAGATGTAGCTAATGAAGTGAACTTTACACTTTTTATTAAAACCTTTTCTCTAGCGCGTCTAGTTTTCCCACTTACTCAGGTTGAACAGACCTGGTTTCTGGTTTACTACAGCGCGCTAAAAACCCGGGCGAGCGCGTCGAAACTCGAGGACTGCTCACGTGTTTTTCTTTTCGGGGATTTTTATCCCAAATATGGAATATGGGATGGTACTTTAAGAAACGAGGGGAAAAAATTGGGAATTCTTCTTTGAAAGGGATAGTATTATTCGTAAATTGATACTGAACTTCTCGCGCGCGCTTTTTCGCGCTCCTATAAACTATTGTTATTCGTGCCGATACAAGTGTAATTTATGCCTATTTAAGTATATATTTTTAATAAGCTGCTAATAGTTTAAAATGTGTTTAAATAATGATGGCCTGTAGTGTAGCTTCTTGTAGAAACGATTCCCGAACTTCCACAAAAGCCTAAAAATAAAAATAACTTTTAGGCGTGAAATTCTCAAGAGGGTTACTACCTACGAGAACATAATTATAACACACGCTGCGCAGTGTCAGGTAAAAAAAAATTAATTTAATTTTACATAAAGATTAAGAGTTTAGCGTGTTTATTGCGATTACGAAAGCGTTTATTTGAACACATTCTTAAGATACATTGCGGTAAATTTTTAAAAAGGACAGCAAAATTGCCTTATTTTGCTTAAAAAATAAATATATATTTAATAAAATGAAGCAATTTTAAACACACAATTTTTGAAGTTTTTTTTGTATTTTGTGTATTTTTACGCCAGTGGCATTTTTTAACGTTTTGTTCGGGAACGGTCCAAACCCGGGTCTTGTTACTATCAAACGGCGACCTTTTGTTAGATATCATCATTAATTCATAGCCCAATGACAAATGGCAACTGGACCCAGTTTCAATCCTGTCAGGAATCGAACCGGCGACCCTCATCCAGTCAATTTGTATCTTATTGAAAAGCCATCAAGTACCGTCTGTATTCCCAAGTCAACCACTTAATACGTTTTTATTAAGGGTGGAGCGAGTAGAGCGGCCGCTCTAGGCCTTCCTTTAAAAAAATAATTTTTTATCTTCACTAAAAATTAAGTCATATTTTTGGTTGAATGAAAATAATATTATTAATGTACAGATATTATTAAAATTATTAATAGTTTATGCCACATCATTAGCTAAAAAGAAAACCTAACATACACACAAACAAATTGCAGCCACAAACGAATTTGTACAAATTGGCTCCCTCAATTTGGCTACAAATTGACAATAAAAGTAGTCCGAATTCATTTTCTTAAGCTGTATCGGATCTTGTTTACAGTTAGTTGCAGACAATCTATTTCTGTCTACAATGTGACTGGTTAAATATTCGTCTGAAGGTAATCAGCTGTTAAATTACAAACACATTTTAAAACCGTTATAACTCAAGTTGGTCAGCACTGGAGCGTTGAAAGCGCCCTCTAGAAACAAATCAAAGGCTTGGGGGTCGAAGCCGTAAAAGCAAAGGTCATTTATTTTAACTATCAGTCGCCGGTGCGCTAAGGAACATGTCGACCTTAGTAACAAGACTACAAGATCGCGTTACAATCATCCTTCACTCATGTGTCATTCATACTTGGCTTAAAATACCTACCTGGGCAGGTCGCCATTTCAAATTAATGTAAATGTATCTAATGTACATTATAAGCTTTACAATGAGTTATAAATCGTAAAAATCGGTTAAGTATAACGGCTGAAAAAGGGATGTAACAGAGAAAACCCTTATTGTATTAAGTATATAGATTTTATTTTAAGTAGAAACGGTTTTATAATTTTTATTCTAATCCAGTAAATTTGTAAATGGTATTAGAACAAAAATTTCAAAATGTTTATTAAAAACCTAAATGAACTGATCGAAAAAACTATGAATTTTATTCAGTGTGATTTACGTTTGTAGATAGAATTTAAATACGTAGAATGTCAACAATTATGATCCAAATAATTAGCTGTCAAAAGAGATCCGATAAATTCGGAAAACCGCCCGGCCTTGAGCCTTGAGTTTCGGCGGGAAATTGCCATCATCAAGGTTACCGCCGGCGCCGCCGCGCCGCGCCACCCAAAACTACTGCCGTTCTTTAGTTCTGGCTGCGGTCTCGAAGGAGCCGCCTCAGTGCCGTTGCCGCCGCTCCTCGCCTGTGGGCTGTGATTGGTCGCCCCGCCCGGGGGGAAGTCACTCACCTACTCTAGCCCCGCCCCTTTACTAGTGCTACGAGCTGTAAATAAGTGAACTAATATTCAAAACAAAAGTAAAATTCTTGGATGTCAAAACATATTTAAGGTTATGGTTTGAGGTTTTGTTTACGTAAGTTTTATCTTTGTCATTTCACCTGTAAAATTTGAAATATGCATTGTACTCTCCGAATTTGTATGTACTTGTTAATAAAGAAGAGCATAAACTTAAAATAATTGTGTTTCCATAAATTATAATTTAAAAATAATTTTCCCAAAAGTAAACAAGTATTGTTTATTTTATTTGATTGATGACAGCTTCAACTAGGTCGAGGTTTAAGAGTCGTTATCTAACGGATAATAAAACCACTTCAAGAACAAGAAAAAAACAAAATGATCGCCCAATAGAAAACCAAATGGGAACAAAAAAAAACAATTTGCTGCAGCTAATGACATACTCTTATTTAGGAATCGTCTATCTCTCTCTAAACATTCATTGTCCATCTCACTCGCACACGTTCTTTAAAATGGTCGGGATGACCGTGCGCCAACTGTAGCATTAATAATGGCCAAGAAATTACATTTTAATTTGCTACTGTTTTTCAATCCCTATCAAAAGTATAAAGGCTCCCTTTCCAACACGGGCCTTTCCAATAATTGTGGCCTTGACCTTTCAGTGTATTATTACGATTTTATAAGAAATATGATTTCCTAATTAAATAATGAAGAGATGCCTAATAGACCAGGCGGTATATGTTTTGACTTGGGTAAATCGTACAGTATCCAAGATTTTTGTGTTAATGGCTTCGGAATATGATTAAAAAAGAAAATTTCACTATGCGTACAAATATAAACCAGTGCAAAATGTTTTATCGAGTAAAATATTAAAAATTAAACAAAAAAATCCACGTTTTTCGCCTATTTTTCGAGGATATCTCCAAAACTATTTACTTTAGACAAAAATAAATGGCACCAAACGTTTTATTATGAAATTCTACATTGAAAAAAGTTATTTTAAATTTGGTTTTTTTCCTACAAAAAGCCTATTTTTTATCGAAAAATGTGAAAAAATAGTAAAAAAATATTCTAAAAAATTACGTTTTTTGCGATTTTGTTAGAACACGATGACTCAACAAATGGCCCTCAAACGTTTCACTGTACATTTTTGTATTGTAAAAAATAATTACACCAAGTTTCATAAAAATCAGCCCAATATCTTTAGCACAATAGTCATCTAATAATCTTACTGCCAAAATATTGAACAATTTTCATATCCATCTAAACCGCAAAGTACGATCCGCAGATACATGAAATATGAAATATAAAGGAAAATTTTATCTTTCAAATAAATCTTAAAATAATAAAATCTGTTCTCTAGGAGTGCCTAGGCAGGTGTTTAAATATAGTAACTTTTATTAGCAGTCCTCGTACAACGCGATCGAACCGACATTCGCATGCATGAAGCTCGGTCCCCAATTACATAAATCCCTTATGTCTACCTTCCCTTCGCCAAGCTCGGTCCCCAAACTGAAAATTTTGCTGATGGTGAGCAGTGCACGGTCCATCGTGGGCAATTAGTATAGATTCTCATTAAGAGGGTTTCCTACCAACGGCAATTTTCGTTTTCGTTTTTCTGCGACACTAGCGGCGACTTTTGGAACTGCGGCTCCATAAGAGCCTATGTTAAATTGGTGCACTTTTCGCAGCGCAAGCCGGTGCAGGGGTAAACGCGGTGTCATTTAGCGTCTCCAAATCTTAAAATAAAATTTATTCGGATATAGCATTGGAAAGATACCGAGTTGCAGAGTGTTTATTGCTTCTCCAAAATCGTTTATGCTCTCTCTTTAAAAAGATATATGGCGTTAAAGTTGGTCAACTTCAACGGAATGTATCTTCAAAATACTTTAACATGAACGATTTTGGATTAGCAAATAACATTCTATAACTTCTTTGAAATGCTATGTTAAATTAAATTTTATTTTGAAAACTGTATGCGCTAAATGACACCGCGCGGAGCGTGTTTTAGGCACGTTTTGGCGTAGGTAGGGAACCCTCTTAATCCCTAGCTTGATTCTCAATCTGCAGAAAGCTGTAATTGTATACCCTTATTCTTTTATTACTCAATCTCGATTTCGTACTAATTCCCCATGAGGGACCGTGCACTGCTCACCATCAGCAAAATTTTCAGTTTGGGGACCGAGCTTGGCGAAGGGAAGGAAGGCATAAGGGATTTATGCAATTGGGGGCCGAGCTTCATGCATGCAAATGTCGGTTCGATCGCGTTGTACGAGGACTGCTAATAAAAGGCGCCCCTTGCGTTTTTGGGGGCCGAGCTTAGACAAATGAAGGTCTGACTCGATGTTAAGGCCACTCAGGCCTGAAATAAATGATTTTGAGCTTTAAAAATATACTTTAATAGAAGATTATGCCAATTAATTAAATTGCTAGAAGTTGCCAAAAATATTACTATATTTAAACACCTGCCTAGGCACTCCTAGCGAACAGATTTGATTATTTTGAGATTTATTTGAAAGATCTCATTTTCCTTTATATTTCTTCCAAATTTCATGTATCTGCGGATCGTACTTTGTGGTTTAGATGGATATGAAAATATTTCAATATTTTGGCAGTACGATTATTAGATGACTATTGTGCTGAAGATATTGGGCTGATTTTTATGAAACTTGGTGTAATTATTTTTTACAATACAAACATGTACAGTGAAAAGTTTGAGAGTCATTGGTTGAGTCATCGTGTTCCAACAAAATCGCGAAAAACGTAATTTTTTAGAATTTTTTTTACTTTTTTTCACATTTTTCGATAAAAAATGCGCTTTTTGTAGGAAAACCAAATTTAAAATAACTTTTTTCAATGTAGAATTTCATAATAAAACGTTTGGTGCCATTTATTTTTGTCTAAAGTTAATAGTTTTGGAGATATCCTCGAAAAATAGGCGAAAAACGTGGATTTTTTTTGTTTAATTTTTAATATTTTCCTCGATAAACAATTTTGCACAGGTTTATATTTGTACGCATAGTGAAATTTTCTTTTTTAATCATATTCCGAAGCCATTAACACAAAAATCTCGGATACTGTACGATTTACCCAACCATGTGCTTTTTTTAACAGATACCGCCTGGACTATAATTTATAATGTGCTTAAGGGGTTTAAGTTAATTTGAACTAGGAACAATATATTAGTGCCATCGGTGCGCAGTGGCCACATATTTAAATATTGTTGAGCTTGCTGGTGTATGTGAGTAGGCTCTGTGCTGAAAAAAGAATGAGCCGATGTGAGGCAGGATATGACCATATCAACATTTGGAAGATGTTCCGATCGATGGATTTTAAACTGTAACTGGTTTAAGCTAGAGTACAAACGGGACCGGCTCAAGAGTTTTAGGCGTCACGAGTTTCTACGAATACGTGGTATTAGGAGTAGGGTGACCAGATTATTCCCAAATAAAAACGGGATACTTTATCAAAACTCACTCCCCCCCATCCCCAATACAACACACCACACACCAAGGCGTTTAATTATACGTTTAATTATACGGGGTTCTTTAATTTACAAATTTTGTAATGGAAGAAATGAAGTATCAAACTGTTTTTAGATCATTTATTTTATTTTCCATTTATTGAACTTATTACAGCGCACTATTTTTTCAGTTTTTCTTTAAGAATACAATAAATGGCATGCAGCCAGCCATGAAACATAATTATTTTGATCGCCACATACTGAGGATTAAAAATAATCAAGTCTCATTTTTAAGTTCTCAACATTTTATTATAAAAGGAAAAAAGAAATTCTAACAATAAATTACATTGTATTTCCCCAATTAGTCTACATTTCGATTTCAAACAGCTCCATTGAAACGGCCGCGCGGCGGCGTTGCGGTGGAATCTAAGTCGCACTTCAAGCAATGTAACAGATGCGTGGTGGTAACTAGTTTTCACATATCTGTTACGATAAAACAACTAGTACAAAAATCACTGGAACAGCCTCAACAGCGCTGCGGCGGGAGCGTTGTCAACTACGTTGGCCAACGGCCTTGACGTTCTAGCAGACTGTGTTCACTGCCCGCTATCCAGTGAGACATCTCCTTTGTATCCCTTTATCTATGGTATAACTTATAATATATTAATCAAGTGACAAAAAATGTGCCAAAAATGTGGTTGGGACATGTGGTCCGATGGGCGCAGCCATTTTGGATCGAAAAACGCGCGAAAGTTCAGAACACATGGTCACACGGGGCGCTGCCATGACGCCAAAACACACGTGGTCGAAAAGGGTTAGGTTAGAACACGTGGCCACATGGGTGCTGGCAAAAGAAATAATCAGATTGACCTTTTTGACCCTTCAGAGATAAATATGCCAACAAAGACACTTATACACAATAATAACTAAGACCGGACAACAGCGTCTTGGTCGTGTGGTCAGTGCGAAAGCACACCAACTCGGAGACCGGGGTTCGAATCCCGGCAACAGCGGTAACATTTTTATAACACCATCTGGTAGCGAACAATCAAACTACACATTCCCACGTGGACGCCGCCATCTTGATGACGTCAACAGCCCGGAGAAAAGGCGGGAAAATTCAAAAAGCGCGCCAAAACACACGTGGTCGGAAAAAGATAGGTTAGAACACGTGCTCTCGTGGGCGCCGCCATCTTGATGACGTCAAATACCCGCCAAATCACACGTGGACGCCGCCATCTTGATGACGTCACCGATCACGTGGTCGATCACGTGAAAGGTCAAGTTCAAGGTCATTTTGTGCTATACTCTCAGCAGAACTACTGTTGCCGCCATCGCCATCGTCGTCAGATGTGGCAAAAGACTCATCATTTTACGTGAAATATTCATGGTAAATAATTACGATATTAAAATGCGGCATACGAACGTCTTCTCACGGCCGTGTACTTTACACTTTTCGTCTGTCGGACAATCTCGTAGCAGCATCGCGGCAGACGAAAATCGTCTGCCTACGTTGCGTGAAAACCAAGTCTCTCTGTCAAATCTAGGTAGATTTATGATAAGTCTGTAAAATTTCGGAGATCAAACATTTTCCGGTGATCTCCACTATCCGTCTTACCACTATGTGAATATGTGATATTGTTAGCCTTCGATACTTGCGTGTACATCATTGCTTTGCGGTTGCATTCTACAGAAGTGAGACAACCTCTATTTTCTAATTCTATTCATCAACCTCGCTCATCGGATAATCTAGGACCTGGATACTTCAGGTCCAGGAGGTTTGAGGAGTGCAATAAATGAGAATGTGATATATTACAGTCATTACTTTGAGATTAAATAGAAAAAAATATTTTCCAAGGTTCAGAACGTATAATTCTTGAATTACTTTCTCACCTGTCTTTTAATGATAGGCATACTATATAAATATGCTATTTCTTTGGTTGTGTAAAAAACAGTTTGCTAAAATTCCAATGTGATCTAAAATCTTTTAGAATTTAATCTGTGAGCAGCCTAAATTAGTTGAAATTCCGGGAGTTATTCTGTTTGTTGCTAGCCTCTAGATTGCCTAAAAACACGAATTTACAGTTGTAATTTATTAAACTTTCCCGGGGGAGGGCCCACGGACCCCCCCCAGCCCCATGGTGTATCCCCCCCGAAAATAAATCCTGCGTACGCCACTGTCTGTCAGAGCTTAGTTTTTGGCTTATACAGGGTGTTATATATATACAGGGTGTTTCGAAACACTCTACCGAAACTCCGTGGGCACGTTCCTTAGGTCAAAACAAACGAAAAATGTCATATAAGTATGGCATATTCCATCCAGAGGCCGGCGCGCGCGAGACCGTGGCGCCCCGCGCCTCGCTGCAACAACGAAGCCGGTCTCGCGCTAGTCGCGTAGAATATGCCATTACTTAATCGCTGTATCTCGCTTATTTATTATCCTATTTTGATAAATAAAGTGTCGTTATGTTTGTAATGAAATGACAAATAAAATGTATGATAAAAAAGTTAGTATTAACCTGTCAACTTTTTTTAGATATTAATGAATTAAATGTTTAAAAGGCCGCCATTTTGAAGTTCCAAAAGATAAAAAGTTGAAAATTGGTAAAACTTTTGGCCATACTAACTATAGTTAACGTACCAATTTTCAATTATTTATCACAAGCCGTTTCAAAGTTACAGAGTTTTAATTGAAAAACACAAACTGACTCACAGACGGAAAACGGAGCGAGATAGACCCTATACTTATATGACATTTTTTGTTTGTTTTGACCTAAGGAACGTGTCCACGGAGTTTTGGGAGAGAGTTTCGAAACTCCCTGTATATATATAGCATACTATTATAGCTAAACGAATTTAGTAACCTATACGATGAATAGAATAGATAGTTAAGAAGCCTATTTGAACTTAATAGCCGATTTGTTTTGTTGGTTAAAAGAGAACTGAGGATTTTTAAATTGATTTGACAAATTTGACATACTGTACTTTGAATACAAACATTTTACAAGTATAAACACAAGAGTGGGACGAACAGCAAGTAAACCAAACCAAAAATAACAAAATTTGATCAATATTATTATAAGACAGTAATGAGTTGTCCTAGAAAACATTTTTTTGCCTTGAGCACCCCCCGGTCCAACTGATTGTTGGAAGACAAAGTATTGCCTTTGACCATTGACTTTGGAGAGGGGCGAACCCAGGAGGGGATAAAGGGGATAAATCCCCCCCGAAATTTTGGAAAGCAGAAATTTTGGGCAAGAAGACAACTATTTTCGGGTACCGCGACTACGATTTTTGTCTACCGTAACGCGAGGGCGATTTTCGTTTTCCGCGACGCGAAGATGATTTTCGTTTACTGCGACGCGAAGACGATTTTTGTCAACTGCGACGTGACAACTATATTTGTCAACTGCGACAATGATATTCTTCCATCGCAACGACCTTTTTCGTCTACCGTGGCGTCTACCACAAAGACGATACTCGTCTAGCGCATCGACGATCTTGGCCTACTGCGACGACGATATTTTATCTACCGCGACGACGGGGACGATACTCGTCTACTGTGACAACGATATCCCTCTACCGCGACGACGATTTTCGTCTACTGCGACGTGACAACGATATGTGTCTACCGCGACAATGATAGTTGTCTTCCGCGACGACCATATTCGTCTACCGCGACCGCGACGCGATACTCGTCTACCGTGGCGACTACCACAACGACGATATTAGTCTACTGCGACGACTATATTCGCGTCCCCTTCGCCGCAGTAAAAATGGGCAGGATTTTGAGTAGTTATGAAGAACGAACGACTCCCTTCTAGTGAGTCGTTCCACGCGAGAGTAATGATTCAAGAACTGTGAACGACAAAGACTTGGCTCTCAGCTCTTGCACCTAACTTATTTGAATTGTCTTTCGAGGTCCTATTGCTCCTATTATTGTTTACCAATGAACCATAACACAATAGTTTACACGACTGCATACTGCCAATAGTCAAGTCAAGTCAATAAATCGTATCGCAACATTTGACACAAGACAATAATCAGAGAACAAATTCTTAAATAAACTGTTTTAAAATATAATATGGAATTAATACCCTTTAATATTGCCCAGTCGAACAACTGCTTACTTTTAGTCAGTTTTAATTTTATTGAATCTCTTAATTTTCACTACATTTTACAATTAATTACATAGATTTAAAATAACCTGCAACTGCAACAAAAAATAATTATTCAAATCAGGACACATGTCAGATTTATCATAGCTGTGAATTAAGGAAACTATTTATCAACAGGCCTACTAATACTAATGTAAAGATCACTATAGACTATTTTTCACTATCGACCAGTGACTAGGCCTAGTCGATTGGTTTCGAAGATTGACTAAAATACTGCATGTAACAAAGAACAAAAGAACATGTGGCATTTGAGATAAATAATTTACAAAGGGCTAACTTTGAATTAAAATAGGCCTAATTTTGATAAAAACTGTACCACAGATCTTCAAAAGACTTATTGTTTGTACCTTTACTTTTTTCAAATTTGAATTGAGTGAGGTGGCTCCAGATAAGTTAAGCCTTTAAAGTAATTGTTAGTAAATCATGCCACTTTTGTTACAAGTATAATTTATGCTAGGCTTAACAATAAATTTATACCCTGAAAGGTTACTACTATGTCACATGTTAAGAATTTAAGTCAAACATTGCCACAGCTCGCAATACCTGTAAGTGTGAAATATCATTACCACACCAGATTGAACATGAAGAGAATGTTGGTCTTACAAGCAAAATTACTGGTTTGAAGTGAGGCAGAGACAAAGTTCAAAGTTTCTATTATCAAATGTAAGTACCAGAGGCCTGCAGCATTGACTTTACATCTGTCAATGCCTGCAGCGAGTCGTTCACTGTACCTCTTTTTCCTTTCTTTTACGTATTCCGCTCCATTTCACTGTATAGTACAATCCTGTACATCAGTACAATTAAAATAAGTGTCGATTTATAGGATTGTACACCAATAAAATTTATATTATCTTTTAACACACCTCTCTCACCTTGCTTGGGTAAGTGGAGTTGTTGCACCAGTCAACTAGTCGATATGTTTTTGTTAACCGACCAAAACTTAGTTGGCAACCTACCTAACATAACCGATTAGAAATTGGTTTTTAAAGGTTTTTGTTTTTTTGACTTATATGACTGGTTTCTTTTGTTAAATGCAGTCTTTTAGTCAATCTGCGAAACCAATCGACTAGGCCTTTAGTCACTGGTCGATAGTGAAAAATTGTCTAGTGATGTTTACATTAGTATTAGTAGGCCTGTTGATAAATAGTTTCCTTAATTCACAGCTATGATAAATCTGACATGTGTCCTGATTTGAATCACTAGTTATTGTTGCAGTTGCAGGTTATTTTTAATCTATGTAATTAATTGTAAAATTTAGTGAAAATTAAGAGATTCAATAAAATTAAAACTGACTAAAAGTAAGCAGTTGTTCGACTGGGCAATATTAAAGGGTATTAATTCCATATTATATTTTTAAACCGTTTTAGGAATTTGCTCTCTGATTATTGTCTTGTGTCAAATATTGCGATATGGTTTATTGACTTGACTATTGGCAGTATGCAGTCGTGTAAACTATTGTGTTATGGTTCATTGGCAAGCAATAATAGGAGCAATAGGACCTCGAAAGACAATTCAAATAAGTTAGGTGCAAGAGCTGAGAGCCAAGCCTTTGTCGTTCACAGTTCTTGAATCATTACTCTCGCGTGGAACGACTCACTAGAAGGGAGTCGTTCGTTCTTCATAACGACTCAAAATCCTGCCCATTTTTACTGCGGCGAAGGGGACGCCTATATTCGCTTACCGTGACAATGTCTACCGCGACGACGATATTTGTCTATTGTAGTGACGCGATACTCGCCTACCGCGACGACCTTAAGGCTAAACATCCCAGAAAAAGTTGTGTTTCTGGCCCGATAGATAGCAGCACCTCTGTGGCAAATTTGTATTAAAGATAATATGCAAAGTTATTGACCGATTTTTGTTTTGTAAGTTTTGTTGTATATAAAATGAACAAGAAATATACGCTATATGGGTAAAAAAAGTTTTAGTTATTTAATAAAAATATTTTAGAGAAGAATACGATTACTATCATCATTTTTCTAAATCGCAGGTAGTCATTTTGTAAACAAAAATTTTAAAATAATTTTGGCGTTTTCAGATTTGAAATCGGTTAAATGGTCGCACCGGAATCGTTTTTTAAAGATATTACCATTATTTCTCTCACGCCCGCGCCGCCCCCCCCTCAGCGCACCGCCATACTACCCGGCCGCTCTGACGCGCGGCGCTGCTATATTTAGTATCGTTCGTCGTTCGTCAACTCAGTAGTCGCATTCGCACTCTGGCCGGGCACACTAGACCAGACTCTTGTAATTAATCCTCTGATTACAAGGAAGATGATTTATGAAATTATCTAGGGGTTCATTGTTCAATATTAATATTACCACAAACAAAATTACCATTATTTTTGTTGCTTTATAACACCATGTTAAATTAAATGATTAATTAGTTAAGTCACTTGTTTAAAATAAAAGTTACCTTTCAGTACATGAAAATGATAAATAAATAAACAATATTAGTGCAAAAGACCTTCATTTACTTAATGCACAAAATGCACAGTATAAAAATATACAGGAAACATGTTTACAAATGTTACGTGACTTAGGCTATTTGCCCCTTGATGTTTTCGGCTCGAATTCGAAAAGTCGACAGGTGGGGGGAGAGCCCAATGAGTCACCCGGCCCTGCATCCGTTTCGTGTTTCCCGCGCGCTCATATTCCATTTATTAAAAATATATATAAAACATGATACCGATTGAACCAATAGACCGATATTTAATGTGTAAAATTAATTAAAAATTATTGTCTACAAAATGACTACCTGCAAATGTTTACAAGGATATATGTTACGTGGCTTAGGCTGTTTGCCCATTGATGTTTCGCCATTGAAAGTCAATTCTGCATGTGGAATTTGAGGAATTGGAACAGGGTGGTGGCACTATTTCTCTCCATTCACAACTATTTCTAGGTAATGCATTTATAAATCTGCCCTATTATTTTACCGGTTACAATTGCAACAGTTTATTTTCCCTATTCTTAAGTATAACTCAGGTATACAACACTGTTTTGTCACATAATTACAACATAATTACACCGATATAGATGAAAATTTAAAAGTATGGACTGCTACTAAACGAAGTCCGGGATTTAAAAAATTAATATCTTAATAACTGTAGAAGATAGCAAAATGCAGTTAATTTTTCTGAAACGAAATGAAATCTGTTTCGTCCATGTAAGCAACAAAATAACGAAAATGGACACATTTTGCTGGTTACTATTTTACAATAAATCATGTCAAATACCATATGATAATAATTTGTTTCCTAGGGAGCTCATTTGCAAATTGCGCATTTAATATTTTTTCTGATGTTCAATCGATCTTTTTCTCCCGACAGTTCTCTGTTCTTGTTAAAGATTACACGAATTTTTCCTAATCTCGACTCATTTTTCTCTATGCTTTCGTCTCCTTTCTGATTCAGGGTTCAAATTTACAATATTTATGATCTTGTCGATTGTGGATCTTTGCAATAATGAATGATATACCTACCTCAATTAATTTGGCTAGAATTATCATTAAAAGTAGCCTAAATTCATTTCCGTAAGCTGTAATGGATCGTCTTTACAGTTGCAGAAATCTTTTTTGTTTTCAATGTGTCTGGTTAAAAATTCGTCTTAAAGTAATAATCTGGTAATTTACAATCACATTTTAAACCCGTTTTAACGCAAGTTGGTTAGCACTGGAGTGTTGAAAGTGCCCTCTAGAAATAAATGACCAGGGTAATAAATCAGGGATTAAATGGCTTGGCGGTCGAAATCGTAAAATACATGCCCATTTTAAATATCGGTCGCAGGTGCGCTATTATTATAAGTTTTAAAAAACACCTCAGGACAGTAGTGGCAAAGTGGCGTTTCTGGGCCAAAACGCATTAATCAAAAGTGACAGCTACATCCGGTTGGTGACGTTAGAGGCTGTGACGTAGCTGTGACGTGTTGGGGTGGGTATTTAAAGGTGAAATGAGCGGAAATGGGTCAAGGTCAGCCAGGGATGTTTTTAAAAAAGATCTTGCATTTTCGGAAAATCCGAAAATGCAAGATATATTATTTGTTTTCTTTTTTTAGAAGCTGTTTCTTAATTGTTGGTTTGTTGATTTTCATTTCTGTTAAAATACTATGTCAAAAATAGAATCGATAAGTTAACAAGAAAATATCATGCTACAAAGTATCCAAATAAAGATGCAATTACATAAACATAAACTTTAAAATATAGCGAATGTTCTTCCTCTTTATCTGTTAGCATTTCGTGAACAAGGTAACCAAAATTGTAACCACATAAAAATGAAAGTAGGCAAATAACAAATTTAGACGGGTTCATCAAAACGAAGTTGTAAAGTTGTGAATTAGTTTCTTCTTCCATTGTTGAATTTTTAGTCGAAACCAATTAATGATAACATTATTGCTTACGCATCAGAACTAACAGTTGATGAAATTTCATTTACTTGTATACTTGTAGTAGTTTCATTTGTAGTAGGTAATTGGTCGGAAGTTGGTGTAGATGTAGAAGAAACAGTATTATCTTGAAGCTCAGAGTCCATGTGTGCTCGGGTGAAGAGCTGAAGCTTTAATGACGTGTGGTAGCCCTGTCCTACTCTGTGTCAGGAGTTGTTGGTGGTGGGGATTGTTAGGTTCATGCACTGAAATGTAGATGGAATCATAACTTTCTGGAGGATGTACTAAAATTTGTTGTATAGGATCCGCATCAATAGTGAAACTTTGCGTTTCAATGCAAAGTCCATCTTTAATAAAAGAAACATATGAAACAGAACTCATGTTTATTTAGATGTTTACTCTGCAAGTCGTACCGGCAAACTGATGTGTTGGTAGTGGCTCAGGGACCTCCCTTGTCATGGCATGTGCTGCACACCTGCCTTCCCCCACCACCACCATGAAAGACTCCTCGCAATTTTTGGATATGTAGTGTTAGTTGTAATGTATGTGTTGTACGGTCAACATCTCAGTGCTAAACAAATGTTCTTAACATTTGGTTTAAAAATATTTGCAATCAAATATTGTTTTGAAATACTTATTTAACTTTGTACAAGTTACAATATTTTAAAGATGCTACTTTATTATATTACCTTAATACTTAGTTAAAATATTTAGTTGAAGAAATAAAAACTAAACTACAGTTGCGATTAAATAGATACATGGTTTTGTTAACATTTGGCTTAAGAAATATTTGCAACAAAATATCGTAAGAAAATTTCTACAACATATTTGATTTAATATGTTTACAAACCAACGAGACCAAGTGGGCCAGGTTTATATTGCTGGTGACCTCGCACGCTTTCGCTTGCTGCCGACCAGTTAATCAATACAAGTGTCGACCTTGTTGCGGGCTTGTTGAGCTCTGGCATGCGGGCGGCCAGTTGGTAATCAATAGAAGTCGTTGTCCTTGTTACATCACCTGGCACACCAGGTGCTCAAGTTATTGATTGATTAACACACTCTACACTCTACACTCGGCAAGTTATTCTTTCCTTTGCCACTGACCTAACAACACCTACTTCAATTTCAATATGAACCGCTCGGAGTACACCAAGATTTGGTATAACTGGTTTTCCTATCTTCAACTGCTAGGGGTACGAATTATTCAATCGAATAACAATCGTGATTGGTATGATGTTACAACCACTATTGCTCGAAAACCTTTTCAGCAAGTTGGAAAGAACATTCTTACCGGCACCAAAATTACCACCGAACCACCTCTTTCACCTATATCTTCAAACGTACCCCAGCAAAAATTTCATCTAAAAAGACTGAAACCTAACCGAAAATATTAAATCTTTAGACATTTTTCTTCTCCTATTTACATTTTTAACTCAGAAAAAACCAAAATTTATGTCATTGAGCTACCAAAAACATTCCTATTCCCCTTAACTCTAGACACTTAAAAATAATAAAGACAGGTGCCAAGGTGAAAATAAATTTTACCGAGTAAAACCTTTTATGCTTTCCCACCTCCAAAGTCCACCCTGGTGGCAAAAAACGGTCCTTCTAAGGGCCAACATAAGACTTTTATATTTGGGCTTTCGCTAAAGCCTCAACCCTTGGTGACTAAGTCCCAAAGGGGTTGGGGTTGAAGTGGTAAAAGGGGGGGGTTCTCCGTTTTGTCCCGCCGGGGGGGGGAGACTTGATCTCGTCGCCGTTCAACTTTGGAGCTGCGTCGACGTACACGGTGGCAGTGGATATAACAAAAATGCTCCAAATCTATCGTGCGGGTACTCAAATTAAGCGGAATTGTAAGACAAACAAAAAAGGTTAGTAACATTTTTCGATAAAACCGATGGTGTAAAAGTTATATCGCAAAAACTGAAAAAATCTACATTTGCTATTTTTTGTACTTAAATATTTTTAAACTACATCATGTGGGTACTAAAATTACGCAGCAAATTGCGTAATTTTAACCGCAACCCTTTGGGACTTAGAGGTACACGGACCTCTTGTTAGTCACCAAAGGTTGAGGCTTTAGCGAAAGCCCCCCGCTATTGACTCAACCTTTGGGACTTAGAGGTATGTGAACCGCTTGTTAGTCACCAAGGGTTGAGGCTTTAGCGAAAGCCTAAATTTGAAAGTCTTAGGGTGGCCCTTAGAAGGGCCGATTTTGCCACCAGGGTGGACTTTGTCTCAGGAGGGGAAGGAATAAAAGGTTTAATTTATGATATTTATTTTTAATTTTTCACCCTGTGCCGTTACTGTCAAACATTTAGGATCTGATGGGATATATATTTTGTTTGTTTTTGGTATGGTAAGGACATAAACTTTCGTCCTCTCCTCATTGAAAATATAAATTTTGTTCTCTTCAATCTTGTAGATGTCATATTTTTGGGTTTTCTTCAGTTTCTTGAGTTTTATGTTTTTCAGTGGTGCGGGATGAATTGGTTGGGGGGTGGGGGTTTCTCTGATTGTTGGTGTGGGTTGAATTGGTTGGGGGGTAGATGAAGGGTGCATCTCGCACAATTGCATCCAGTCTTCATTTAAAGCATCGTCACAAATTGGGGGGATAGGAATTTCTTGAATTTGCGGCGTGGAGGTTTCTGCAACTGGTGCGGGATGAATAAATAATTGGGGTTGATTTTCTTCACTAACAGCATCGGCTATGATGTCATTAATGGAGGAGAGGACGGGAGTAGTAGATTTTTCTGGAATAAAATTGGTGATTGAAGAAAGGTTGATTGATACTGGGATAGAAGGTTTCTTCAGCAGAGGTTTCTTCAGCAGACCCAGAAGAATAGGGTAGGATGAAGAGGCAGATGAGGAGTCCATAATTAGATAGAGGAAATAATAAAATGGAAAAATTGGAAAAATGGATATAATAATGAAGTAGAAAAACGTGGGAATGGACAGTAACAGCGATGGTGGCGAGTGGCAGAATGATAGAAGGAGGGCGAATGGGGTTATTATAGGCAGCAGACACGACAACCTTGTAGTCAAGGTAGGCCAGACGAAGTTGTGAGAGCGGAGGCTAGCGACCCCGCTACCATGCGGGTACCGGCATGGTAGAGACACGTTGACCTACTAGACAAGGCTACCGCCTTGAGCTCGCTGATATAAGCAAGCGCGCAACGTTTCTCTTCGGCATTACGGTGAAGGTGTAACTGGTCTGCTTATGTGGAGGGTTATGCTGTAACGTAATGTTCGCCATGGTGTGTGGGATGGCCTATGTCAAGCACACACCGCGTTCGGCTATTGTGGGAGAGGCGCCCTCCTATAATAGTCGGCCGCAATGGCAATCCAACTACCTTTCCATTTCCTGCGTGGTTTAATTGTCAGGGTTAATATTACAGTGAGGTGTGTGAGATTGCCTATGTGATAATCACACCGAAACTGTAATATTAAGTTAGGTGTAATATTATAGTGAGGTGTGTGAGATTGCCTATGTAATGATCACACCGAAACTGTAATATTACTTAGTATAAGATAGAAATAAGATAGAATAGGGGGAATGTTAGGTAGGTGTTAAGATATGATAGGGCGGTGAGGTGTGTGAGATTGCCTATGTGATGATCACACCGTAACCGCATGCATGGTAGTAATTAAGGGGTAGCATAAGTTATAATAAAGTAGTATAGAAATAAAGTAGTATAGAATAAGATAGAGACCCCACGCTTCCCCACCCCCTTTTTTATAATTTTTAAATGACCTTGACCTACTTTTGGTTGTCCTACTTTCGGACTTAGAATTATTTTAAATGACCTACTTTTTAGACTTAGATATTTTTATTTTAAAAGACCTACTTTTTATTTGACCGAATTTGGATTTATTCATTTGACCGAATTACTGTACTAAATAGCATTATAGAAGAGATGACTGAAAAAAAAATATTAAAAAATACTCTACTTACGAGAGAATTTGTAGAATATTACATTTAACCGAAATAGGATTTATTACATTTGACCGAAAACGCCGTTTGTTACATATGACCGAATAAGTGATTTGTTTCATTTGACCGAAAACTTCTATAGTTTATTACATTTAACCAAAAATTTGAATTATTACATTTGACCGAATTTGTTATGTGTTACATTTGACCGAAAATACCGTTTATTACATGTGACCGAATCAGTACTTCATTTAATTTGACCGAAATATTTACTACTTTATTACATTTGACCGAAAATTAGTTTATTACATTTGACCGAAATTAATAATACTTTTTCGGTCAAATGTAATATTTTAAGTTTTCGGTCATATTTAATTCGGTCATATGACACACAGAGGCGTCAGGAATGAAAAATGACCGAATTTCATATGACCTAATCCACAAAGTATTACATTTGACCGAAAATAGAAGTGTTCCAAATGACCGAAATGTCATATGGCCGAATTTATGGTTTATTACATATGACCGAAAACGTGATTTGTTTCATTTGACCGAAAGATTCTATAGTTTATTACATTTGACCGAAAATACGGTTTATTACATTTGACCGAATCAATATTTTATTTCATTTGACCGAAATATTTTCTTATTTATTACATATAACCGAAAATGTGTTTATTACATTTGACCGAATTTGGATTTATTACATTTGACCGAAAGTGTAACTTGTTACATATGACCGAATTTGGATTTATTTCATTTGACCGAATTACTGTATTAAATAACATTATAGAAGAGCTGACCTAAAAACTAAATATTTAAAAATACTCTACTTACGAGAGAATTTGTAAAATATTACGTTTGACCGAAATAGGATTTATTACATTTGACCGAAAACGCCGTTTGTTACTAATGAAATATACATATATTTCATTAGTTTTAAAATAAATTCTTTATCGGCAAACTTATATTAAAGATAAGACATTACGGTTTATTGTTTTTAGAATTTTAGCTCACCCTTCCCTCGTTTTAGAAATTACAAATTCATTATTGACATTGTTGGAAATACCATCCCGCAGGTAGTGGAAAGAACCTGTTCGGAATGCGTGGAAGAATGCATAGCCTGGCACTCGCGTCGCTCTTAGGGTTCGGGTCATCGGTCTAAGTCATAAGTCATAAGTCATTTATTTGGCCAGTTTAACAATAAATTGCATTAGCCAAGTCAAATCATACAATATTTCTTATCAACTAAAAATTCTTTTTTATCATGTATCAGCAACCGTTACATTTGAAAACCATGAATGGTTCTAATGTAACAGTTAATTATTCTAAAATAAAGAATGGTTGGAAAATGCCCTCGATTGTGACCTGCAAGGAAGTAATAGTACTTACGATATTCTTAACAACCAATATAGAATTAAATGTTAATAATTAATTTTTTCCAGGTGAATAAAGATGTGTGACAATCATCGTCTTATGGTTACACTTTAAGCAGAGTGGTAACAGCAAAGCGATTTATAACGTCAGTTATAGAAAATCAACTAATAATGTCTGAGAAAGAGAAAGTCGCCGAGATTTTAATAGTTTAGCCGTGATCAAATTTTGAATATGTTATGTCATGTCATTCCGGGTGTGGCATAATTATCACTTAAACCAAAATAATCAGGGTCCTATTGCACTTCACCTAGACCTTTACTTTTACGGGTAATGTCACAGTGCCGTTATCTAGAGTATCGTCTATTATTGTTGGTCTAACTATTTCAGTCTTGGTTATTTAATGTAGCTGATGTAACATACCTCAGGGAAATATTGGTTTAAATTAGTCTAAGTTAGTTGTAAGAAATTGCTTTTGTTTCCTTTTACCATCAGTTTAGATGGTTGTACGAAAATCGCGCCCAGTGAAAATATCGCCCACAGAGAAATGTGTGAAAATCTTGCCCGGTCAAGAAATTGTCTAACTCTCGAGACATACGTGAAGGTAAAAAATACAAAAAACAAAAAAAAACGATGCTTTTTAGATTATTTTAAACACGCCTAAATGTCGAAAGATTACTTTTGTCATTTAGCCAGTCCAAAACCTGGATAAAGTGTATGGGAAATCAGTTTATCTCTTTAACTTAGACATAAAAAAATTACAATGCTTTTAAGCTGATTTTAAACACGCCTAAATGTCAGAAGATTACTTTTGTCATTTAGCCAGTTCAAAGCCTAAATAAAGTGTGATGGAAATCAGTTTATTTGTTTAACTCCTACATAAATATCGCGTTGCAGCGAACCTGCACACTCAAAAATGCTAATGAGAAAATCGAATATTTTACTTAGGGTTTTATATCTTTCAAATTAGATTCAGTAGAACTTCTTGAACATTTTAAAGTAGGCATATTTGTGGCTGCATGTATATTAAAATTTCATCAACCGTCGAAGGAATCCGGTTAAGGTTAGCTCCTCTGTTTTTGTGTTGCTGCAGGAAGAACGGAAGAGATTCGTTTGCTTGGGCTGGACTCAAATTAAAGTTTTTTTATAATTGATTTTTTTAATGTTGGTCACGATTGCTGGACAGTGTGACCGGTTGTTCAAAACATTTTATATTGGTTTTGTTTTTATTTGTGGAAATAAATCATTATTCACATAATTAATTATATCGAGGATTATAATTCGGGCATATTGAGGGTCATTATAATTTTTTTTAAGCATAGAGATCCATTTGACCGGTCAATGCATGTAAAATACCAGATAATAAATAAATGTAGTAAATAATAATTTATTAAAAATCAAATACAACTAAAATAAACACATTTCAAATAACCCTAGAGATATTTATTATAAAAATACCATTATAATTGAACATAATGGAAAGAATAAGCAGAATAAAATTATAGTCACGCAGAAATCTTGGACTTCAAAAGGAGAAAGGCTTTGACCCTACTCTTTATTCGTTGTCAATTTGGCATGACAAAACATCGACGGTAAACACATGCAAATGCATTTCGGATAATAATTGTAGTTTAGGACTTAAGAGCTGGAGCTGGAGATCCTACGTTTATATTAAATTAAATGGCCTGACACTAGTTGTCCTGTTTTATCTATAAGTATCTTATTTAAACTGAAAAGGCCTAGTAACGAAATCTTTTTAAATATATATTATTTTCATTGCAGTGGTTCCCAAACAGTTTGGCTGATGAGCCATCAAAAAACCCTAAGACTTTTTGCGATCCTTTCATTTCCGTTTTTGCCAATTGAATTGTGTTATTGATTGTTATAAAAATATTAATGGCTAAAATGACTGTCGTAATGACACTGCTAGACTCTCCATTGGGTTTTCCAGTCCTCCCCAGAAAAATACTTTTTGATCCTTCCACTTAAAGGATATATGCGGGAAGAATGCACATTGCACCTCAGTCCGCACTTTGCTTATTCATACGGGTCAACAATCCCTAAACAAGGGGCGGAAGGGGCGATACCTGGTCAGGCCTCGAATACCAGGCCGGGCAATGTTGTTAAATTCAATAGCTTAAAAAACAAAGTTTTGAAATAATTCATTTTAAAATCAACGTTGAACAATTAGCATCACGCCAGAAATACTAGCTTCACCCTGGTAATCACTCGGCGACAGCTAAAATCTGATTTTAATTGAAAAACTTATAAATGTTTTCACACCATTATATGAATTTTTAACTTTATAAATTACGGTATCTTCTGTACCCGTTTATCGTAAGGGTTGGGGAAAGCCACAGGGCGAAGGCCGAGGGAATTTTAAGTAAGCCATTCTTAAACATAATGACGGCTTCAGAACGCTTTGGGCCTCCTCTCCGCGGCTTTCATTTTATTAATCAAAATACCCCCACTGCAGCAGACCTGCATACTCAGCGAATTTCAAATTTTTAGCTTTGCCCTAAAAAGCATAATTTTGAAATAATTAATTTTAAAATAATTAATTTTAAAATAAACGTTGAACAATCAGCATCACGTCAGAATCACTAGCTTCACCCTGGTAATCACTCGACAGCTAAAATCAGAGTTAATAATCAAATTTAATATAATTATATTATATTTAAATTAATATAATTTAAATTTTAAGTTATAAATTAAATTTTAAATTAAACTAAATTATATTTAATTTAATTTAATATAATTATTAATATAATTTAATTTATTTGGTTATTGTTTTATTGTTGGTAGTTAATATTGTTATTGTTATCGTCTTTAATATTGCTATTGTCCAACAGTATCCCCTGCTTGTCGTAAGAGCCGACTAAAAGGGGAGGGGGGCGCACTGGTCCTTTTTCGCGTCTCCTTTTCACAACTCCATTCTCCGAATCATTTCAATAGCCCGGTTGTTTTTCTAAATCATTCCGTCCTACTCGCCGGGTTGACTCTGTGTTCTTCAACCTCCACTGCGCTGGCGGTCTAGGACGAGCAGAGGGTACAGCTTAAAAACTGGGTTCTGCACCTCCCAGGCTGCCGGATAGTACAGGGGCCCGGGTCAGCCCAGCCAGCTGACCTGGCTGCCCTATCAGCCGGCGAAAATCCCCTTGGCCGTGGCGGTGCCGGTTGGCGACCGGATAGGGCCCCGCTGCGGTCACGGGGGGGCTCTGCCGAGGCCACTGCTCGTCTAGGACCGCCGGTGTTTTGGAGGCAGTCGAACATGGATATAGTTGCTCTGGTGATGGGTCGGTCTGACTTTCTCATTGGGGCACATTTTGGGGGGTCAGTAGTAGAGAAACAGGAATTCAAGAACATGAGAGGTGCGAGGAGGTGCGAGGCGTACGAGGCGTATGAGTGCAAAGTCCAAGGTCATCGCTACGTCATTATTTCTTGCGCGCGCCACGAGCGCAAAGTCCAAGGTCATCGCTACGTCATTATTTCTCGCGCGCGCCACGAGCGCAAAGTCCAAGGTCATCGCTACGTCATTATTTCTCGCGCGCGCCACCACCGTTGCGCCGTTCGCTCGGCTCGAGCGCGCCGGTTCCTACTAGATTCTGCCGCCCTGATACTTCGGAAGAATAAAAAACTGAATAATTCGATATTCGATTGTCGATTTCGATATAAAAAATAAATATGGTTCTTTTTAAACCATTTATCTTTTTGGATTTAACAACACCAAATATTTAATTATTCAAATTTCCTGAGAGTTTTTAAATTATTTATTTGTATTATAATTATTATTTTCTATTGTAGGTTTTATAAAAATGGAATCGTTGAGAGTTAACTGCGAATTCTGCGATAAAGCTATCGCTAAGTCCCATATTTCTCATCATATAAAAATATGCCCGAAGAACCCTAATAAAAATGTTAGCGCACGTTATCCAGTTAAGACGTGTGATAAATGCAACAAGCAAATTACAAATCAAAACTTTAGTCGTCATTTGAAAATTTGTAAGAGTAGTAGTATGCAAATGTCGGTTCTAGGACAAAATAATAACTCTTCAAAATCTAACACTAGGAAGAGAAGTAGGGATGAAATTACGGTTCAGAACACATCAGAACCTGTTGCTAGTAGTAGTAGATGTGAAATGCCGGTTCGAAAACACAAGTCCCCGATTATGAAGAAAGCAAGCATCGAGTATAAAACTAAATGCCCCCGATGTGATAAACTGATAAGAAAAAGTAATATGAACTACCATTTAAAAATTCATGAAAACCCCGAATTAGTTTCGAACCGTGGAGGTGTTGTTGATGATGACGAGGTCGGCCCCGCTCCCACTAAACGACCACGGCTTGATACATCCATTGTTAATGTTTTTAATAAAGCTGTGAATAGTATTGTCAATTTTGTGAAAGGCTCTTCTCCCCCTCCCGAACATGAGATCGAATTATCCCGGACAGCTTTTAATGGACGTTTAAATGTCTTTACTATCAAGAATAAAAACGATATGAAAGATCCGATACTGTTTTTGGCTAGTTTAAAAGATGTCGTTGTTAATAAAATTAATGAGCATCGTAATGAGGCGGATCTTAAAACAAGAATGGTGTTGTATATGGATTATTCGAAAGCAGAAGAGATTGCTGAATTTAATTTTAAAACTAAAAACGCAGTTATACTCTCGAGTACAGATGTGTCGGAGTATTTTGATGACGCTAAAGAAAAACTTATTAAAGAAATGGAAGATTTTCAAGACCGCGGTTCGGGCTGGTCATTATATAGCATCGATGAATTAGAGCTTCATATTAACCGTTATAACCCGTTCCGTGGGGGGTCAAGTTATATCCCTCTACCGAAAGAAATTGTGTTAAAGAGAGCAATTTTAAATGTTAAAAATGATGATCAAAAATGTTTCCTCTGGTCAATTCTTTCTGCACTACACCCTGTTGATTCCGCCAATCAACCCCGTAGAATTCACCATTACAAAGAATACGAACATGAATTTGATGAGGCTTTAAAAGAAATTCCATTTCCCGTCCCACTAAAAGCGAGTATTATATCAAAATTTGAGAAACGAGCCGGATTATCAGTCAATATTTATACGTGCGAGATAATGAAAACGATTAGGGACAGAGATGATTTTGAAGATTTCCCCGTTGAACCGAAGAAAAGAGATGATGACGACACTTATGATATTTATCCCCTGTACGTAACTAAAAATGAAATCCCCAACCGGCATGTTAATCTTTTTTATTTGAAAGACGAGAACAAAAACACCCACTATTGTTGGATAAAGAATATGAGCAGATTAGTGAGTTCGCAGTTATCAAAGTATCATGGTAAAAAATATATTTGTGATCGCTGCCTGCTGTCTTTCGGCAAAAAGAAATTATTAAACGATCACAAGGCGGTCTGTAGAGAGCCAAACACTGTTGAATCGCATATTTGTAATCGCTGTCTGACGGAATTCAAAGAAGAATCCAAGCTAGAGAAACATAAAGAATTTTGTGTCGGCCAAGACCCTGTGAAAATTGTGATGCCTGAAGTAGATAAAAACGGGTCCCCTCCTTTTATTAATTTTAAAAATAAATATAGAAAAATGAAAGTTCCTTTTGTCGGCTATGTTGATTTTGAATGTATATTGAAACCGGTCTCAGATGAAACCGATGAAAATAAGCCCACTCCAACCGATGAAAATGAGCCCACTCCAACCGATGAAAATGAGCCCACTCCAACCGATGAAAAAGAGTCGTATACGAAAAAGTATCAATCGCACGAAGCCGCCAGTTTTTCTTTATATATAACCACCGCTGACGATGATTATGATATCCCGTTTGATTTATATCATGAGAGCTTCGGTCCCGACACAGCAAAAACTTTTGTAGAAACCATAACTCAGATATCGCGAGACTTGGAAAATTTATATAGTAGAGAGGCCGCAAAACCCATGAATATAACTAAAGAAGATTATGAAACGAAGATTAATGGTGTTAATATTTGCCATATATGTGAAAAAGTGTTTGAAGTAAATAAAAAAGACCCTAAGAAGACTGACAAACGTGTTTTTGACCATGACCATTTGACTGGTAAATTCAGAGGGGTGGCGCACAACTCGTGCAATTTGAATTTTAGAAAACCGCACTTTTTACCCATCTTTGTCCACAACTTGAGTAATTACGATGCTCATCTGTTCGTCAAGTTATTGGGATTCGAACAGAACAAGATAGCGGTCTTAGCCACGACTGAAGAACGATATATATCTTTTGAACTCAAAGTAGAGGGTGGAGTAAACTTGAGATTTTTAGACTCATTTAGATTTATGAACTACAGCTTAGAAAATCTCGCGAAGAACCTGACCAGAGATAAATTCAAACACGTAGCAAAGTTTTTCGAAAACGACAAGTTAGATTTAGTTTTGAGAAAAGGCATCTTTCCCTACGATTTTATGGATAGTATGGAAAAATTCGACTACCCGTCTCTGCCTTCCGAAGAAAATTTTGATAACAAATTGAATGAGACAACTGTCGATCCTGAAGATTACGAGCACGCGCGTAAAGTGTGGAATGAATTTGAGATTAAAAATATGAAGGAATACACGCTTTTGTACAACAAAACCGACACACTGCTATTGGCCGACATAGTTGAAAACTTCCGTGAAGTGTGCATGGACACTTACAAACTCGATCCCGCTTGGTATTTTACGAGTCCCGGTCTGGCTTGGGACGCCATGTTAAAAAAGACCGGTGTTGCTCTCGAGTTATTGACTGATCCCGACATGGAACTTATGATCACCAAGGGCATTCGCGGCGGAATTTCTCAGTGCTCCCACAGATATACTAGAGCCAATAACAGATATTTACCAGATTACGATCCTGAAAAGCCCGAAGAGTATCTCATTTATTTGGATGTAAATAATTTGTACGGATGGGCCATGTCGAAGTATTTACCTCAGAGCGATTTTAATTGGGTGGGTGAAGATGAATTACGAGATATCGAAAGTGATCTGCAAGATGGAAATTGGATCGACAACGAATCTGCATATGGTTTTATATTGGAAGTAGATTTGAAATACCCCAGGAAATTACACGACTCCCACAAAGACCTCCCGTTAGCACCAGAAAACAGATGCCCTCCCGGTTCGAATCAGAGAAAGCTTTTAACGACTTTATACGATAAAGATAAATACGTGGTGCACTACCAAAACCTACAGCTCTATTTATCATTGGGCATGGAGTTAAAAAAGATCCACAGGGGCATTAAATTCCGCCAATCGGCATGGTTGAAAGAATATATCGATATGAACACCGATATGAGGACAAAAGCGACCAACGAGTTTGAGAAAGATTTTTATAAACTGATGAATAACGCGGTGTTTGGTAAAACGATGGAGAACATACGTAAGCACGTAGACGTACGTCTGGTCACGCACGACAGGCAAATTGACAAACTAGTGGCCAGACCGAACTTTAAATCCGTTACCGTTTTCGCAGAGACATTGGCGGCCGTGCATATGGGTAAAACCAGATTATACTTTAATAAACCGATCTACGTAGGCATGTCGATATTAGATATTTCGAAGATAGCCGTTTATGACTTTCATTACAATGTCATGAGACCGAAATACGGTGATAAAGCCAGAGTTCAGTACACTGACACGGACAGCCTGACTTATAGCGTCAAAACAAAAGATATTTATGAGGATATAAAAAGTATGATCGACCACTTCGATACCAGCGATTACAAAGCAGATAACCCCTATAACATGCCGCGTGTGAATAAAAAAGTAATTGGCAAATGGAAAGACGAACTGGCCGGTGATGTTATGAATGAGTTCGTCGGGTTACGTTCGAAAATGTACGCCTACGACTCTGAGGGGGAGAGGAAGAAGAGGGAGGAGGAGAAGAAGAAGAATAAGAAGAAGGGGGATAAAAAAGAAAAAGGTGAGGGGATTAAAAAAGCTAAGGGGATAAAAAAGAATGTCGTTGACTTTCTGTCGATAAAAGACTATAAAAACTGTTTGTTTGATAAAGAAGTGAGTCGTAAGACCATGAACACCATTAGAAGCAAACACCATGATTTATATTCGATCAAACAGCGCAAGATAGCCCTCTCCCCCTCTGATGATAAGAGATTTATCTGTGAAGACGGCGTGGAGACTCTTCCCTGGGGCCACTACAATATCCCTATCGAGCATCTGATTAATATCGAAGCGAATGCCGCACTGGACATGGATTAGAAGGTACGAGTTTGTTTATATTTTAAATACTTATACATGACATATTTCGATCATTACTAAAAATATTATTTTTTTTCCTCCTTATAAAGGGGTAACGAATCGTTACCCCCTTTGAATTATCGATTTTATCATGGATAAACTATTTTTTTCCTCTTCGAATTGTAAATTTTATAATTGATAAAAAAAATTTATTAAAAACAAAGATATAAATTCAGTACTAGACTTTGACTAGAAAATATGAGTTTTTTTCTCTAAAAACCTTTAAAATGACTCATTTTTGAACAGTTTTTATGTGGGACCCAATATGGGTCCCACCCCATTTTAGGACCCCTGTCCAACAGAAAGGGTCCTATTTTAGGATTTCCATGTTTCTCTCATAACGTATGACGATAATTATGTTTCGTCATAAAGAAGTTCCCTGTCGAAGGTGGGAACTTTACCGTAGTGATAGGGCTTTCCACTAATACCCACCGACACTTAAAAAAGAAAAAAATTCATCTTCAAATTCTAAGGTAAGATATATGTTAATTAAAAAAAATATTTAATGATTTTCTAACCCTTTATATCGTAGAGTTTATTTTTTCAAAAATATATATACATCTCAAAACATTCTAATTAAATTCCTTTCCAAATCGTAAGTGAAGCCGATCTCCGATACAACTACCACGTACGCTGTGGTCCCCTGATCCGCCACCGGACTGGCGACGGCGTTAGTAAAGTCCAATTTTATTTGAATATCTTTTCTTTTATTATCAGTGGAGAACGGGTAGTGATGCGTGTCGACTACCAACAACGGATACTTGTCTACAAAATCGACATCGTTTAAATAAACATCTTCATCTCCGAATAACACCTGCCTGATTGAGCAATAACATCCGTATAAAATACTATAATGTTTATTATTTATCGCCAAATTTTGCTCCTCCTTCGGATACCGTTGTCCGTTGATTATAACGTGGTAGTTTTTTATGTTTACAGCGTTGAATCGGCTCGGATCCTTCTCTTGATTGTTTTTACGGCTGGTCTGTAAACCTATGATTATAAACAGCGGGTTGGATATATTCCGGTACATGTTGGATATGTCGAAACTATATGAAGACCCCGACACAAAGTTTTTTTCTATGCACTGCCACTGGTAATACCTGTATGTTAAATCGCCCTTATCACTCAATCGTTTTAGTCCTTGTATGAGTGGTAATTTTTTTATTCCTTCATAATCGACTAAGGGTACTTTTAACACGAAACTCGTGATTTTTATCTTCGCCTCGGCCGCCGTTTTTTCGTTAGCGCCAGTACCCTCCTTCCAACGGTATATCGCGTCATCATCTTCGTTTCTTGTAAAAATTATTTCAAAACCTCCTTTGAATATCGGATATCTCAGAGCGTCGAAAAACCCAAGACCCAGATGTGACAACGGGCCATAAGCTTCGAACCCACCCACCCCTTTTTCGAATTTAGATTTGAATCCCATCGTATAATGAGTGCTCTCACCCGATTTACTATAAGTTGTTAGAGCTTTAATTGTACTTGTGATACCGACTTCATCAACACAGTCTATCAATTGATTGTGTTTTTTTAATTCGATTCTCTTAAACAAAAATGCCGGGAAATTATCGATCAACTTGATAGGATCCGCCGCGTCGTACTTCGCATCATCCGCTTTTTTCACTACTTCCCCCTGTATGTGATAAAATATCTTCCTGTCATAAAACGCGTCTCCATGGTCAAAATAGAATGTCGTAAACTTATTCGGTGAATTGAAATTTAAATTGGTCACCGGTTGGATGGTATTGAATTCGCACCGCTCTATCTTATCAGACGCTTCCTCGTAATACTTTTCCATATCTATATTTAGATTTTAAGTTTTCAGTTTTGAATAAAAAAAATAAAAACACGATTTAAACTTAATAAAAAATATACTTTTAAAATTGTCGGATAAATAAAATATTCATCTCCTACTGAACATGCGCATATATTTCTTCCTATCCGACGCCAAACCTAATTTATTCACATGAACCTTAAAATCTGCACCATTCGACAATTCACCACCTTTAACATTATTTTCCTTTAACGCTGACAAACATCGTCTTATGTGTTTAGCACCTTCCGGCCGAGTGATCAGTTTTTCGATCTCGTTATTTATAAACTTGACGATCCCGATTTTTTCGTTATTAAAATTATTATTTCCCGCTTCCTCCTCGGCTTGTATAAACTTTATTCTCTCCGACAACTCGTCGTAATCGTCTATATATTTATATTCCACGGGGTTGTTCGTATCAACGAGTAGACCTTTGCCGGACGAAGACGGCTTTTGTTTGAGTTCTTTCCATATATCACTTATTAAATTCTTCCATTTCCAACCACCGCTCGCCTTGGGTCTGGGTGAGGTGGGATCGTTGTTATGATGTAGAGCGTGTGTTTTGATTAAAATATCTTTATATTTTTCAAAGTCCTGAGAAGTGAACGCGCCTATACTTATGAGTCTCTCCTTCGGTGTCGTACCGACCGCGGCTGTGGATTGTACACCGTGAATCTCCGCTTTGGTCAAGAGTGACCACAATCCCTCGGTGCCGATATATCTATCCATAGTTCTGTCTAATATTATATCGTTGTTTTCGATGGATATGGTTTGCGATCCGATCGCGAGTTTGCTATTCGCGAAATCGTAATAAACGCCGAAACTCATATCGTTACAGTTCGAGAGGTATTCCTTTGCGATATCACCAATTTCCTCGTTTTCGGTGAATTCGCGGATAGAACGATTCTGTAATTCCTGCGAAGTTTGCGCCGGTGATAAAACTGTAGACGCATCGAATACGTCTGGGTTTTCGATTGGAGTTATCGTTTCGTCCGCTTTATCTACCGGTCTACCAAGTGTTTTGTCCACTTTACCTACAGGTCTACCGGGTGTGCTCGACGTTCTAGGTCTGAACTGTCCGACAGTGGGGATGGGTCTTCTCAAAATGACACGGGGTTTTTTCTCTGTCTTTAAAGTTTCCGTCTGTTCTTTCATAGCTTTAACTACGGGTTCGTGTTGCTTCTCTTGTTCGCGAACCTTTTCGACTTCCGCTCTTCTAGACGTGTCGAATTCACTCTTTAATCGATCTTCCAATTTATCCAACCTCTTAGCCTCCGCGACGGTAATCGGTTTGTTTTCACGGTGAGGAGGAGGCGCTAACAATTGTTCTTTCGGTTTGGCATTTACTAACACAGGGTGTGAACTGAAAAGCTTTCTCCTTTCCTCAGCTTCGCGTATCTGATTTTTCTTACTGTCTTCTAACCATTTTTCTTGTAACTTTTCATATTTTTTAGCCATTCGTACGTCGGCATCGTCCGGCCACATCTTATCGGCCATCTTCTGTTTTTTCACCAGCGTGCCGATGATCTCCTTATCATCGCTTTTCCTCTTCATTATATTATCTATATATATAGGTTTCGGGTTCAGAGTTTCGCTTTTCAAAATAAAGAAAAAAATAAATTTAAATAAAAATCTAAAACGATGCATACATGTTGTTTTTATAAAATATAACGTTTACAAATCGATTATTAAAAACGATGCATATACTTTGTTTTTAAAAATAAAACGATTCATATACATTGATCTTAGAAAATAACGTTTACGAATCGATTATTAAAAACGATGCATATACTTTGTTTTTAAAAATAAAACGATTCATATACATTGATCTTAGAAAATAACGTATATGAATCGTTTATTAAAAACGATGCATACACATCGATTATCGTTCGATAACATCGTTTAACTCGTCTTTTAACTTGAACATGTATTTTCCGTTGTGCGCTTTCTTAGCGGTGTTTATTGTCAAAAATCCGAACGGTTCGCTCCAACACTTTTGACACATCTTTTCGAATTCATCAATCGTCATGTCCGATCCTACGAAATCGTCATAAATACGTTTCGTGTAGTGTTTGTTTTGTTTGAAGACGCATAGCAGGTTGACGTTGTTCCGTATCACTTGCATGTCGACTTTACCGTAGCTCTGACTGAGGTAGACGCAGGACAGTTTTTTATGTCTACCTCTGATGAAGTAGTCTTTTATCGCTTCTTGTTTTTCCATCAGACAGTCGTCGAACACCACGAGGGAGTTTTTCTTGCACTCGTCCAATGGGGGTAAATCTTCGCAATTGTTAAAAAAGTATGCTATCTTCTTATTCAACTTGTTTTCAGCATCTATGTACTTTTCGCGTAATTCTACATAAGCCGGCTGTTCTATAGACTTACTGAACACATATAAATTTCTAAACACGAGACCGCGCGGATTATAAATAAAATTCAACAACAAGTTTGTTTTTCCACAGCCCGAGGAGCCTACTATCAGACAACGTAATGGTTGGGGTAGAAGGTTATCTTCGATCTTCTCTTCGTAATACGGGACGATATCCATCACTCTCTATGAGGAAAAAAATAATGCACCGGTTAAGAAAAGAAATAAAATAAATTACGAGAAATAAGAATTTATTAGGATGGGAAAATGTTTACTATTTATTTTCTCAAATCTTTGAAGAATTCTTCTACTAATTCTATGAAATTATACGGCGTGATTACAACATTATTGCGTGATTTATAGGATATATTGCGGTATCTCATGATATCTTTTACACAGTTCAAAACGTTTATACTGTTCGGCACTTCATCTTTGTAAAACAAAAGTAAATAACCTTCATCGATTTTCTTTTTATAAACCGTAGAAAAATACCGATCTTCAGTTCTTACACAGTAGTATGTATAAATACCGTCTGCATAAGAATATCGTTTAAAGACGGCAAAGACGTGTCTTAGGTTCGATTTTTGAGGCATACAAGCTACTTTAGGTTTCATGTTTTGTATCGTATTGTTTAAACGACGATTTTCATTTTCCATATGATCGATCGATTCCATGAGCGTTACAATTTTATTTTTGAGTTTGTACTCACCGTATTTACGGATGGAAGGCAAAACGTCTTCGAAGACCCAACGTTTAAAGTCATTCGCCGATGGTAACCTCGATGAAAATATTAATTCGTATAATCCGGGCTCGGATATGTATACTTCTAAGCTTTTATTATGTGATAAGGGGTGGGACCCGAATTGGGGCCCAACTAAATCGGCCAGATTTCTCTTATAACGATCGTTAACGTGCGTTTGTAAGACCTTCTTCAGATTGGAATATCCTAATATTTCGGCCACATCTTTACCCTTAAACCACGAGTTATCGTTATCATCGAAAATCACTGTAACCTTTTGATTTTTAAAAATGAATTTACTCGCGATATCGTCCATGTAATCCTCATCTGTGTTGGACACATCAGAATTATAAGACGATGAAGAACTTTCGTCGGAAATCTCATCACTCGCAATATCCATATTATTATTGTTATTCATTTCGTACCTACTATAGAAAAAACAACCGATCGAATGTTAATGTTTTATTACGATCGAAAAAAAATAAAAAAATAAATTATATAGTTCGTACGATCGGAAACGTATTTATTTCACCACAACATCACTTCCGACAATGTTTTTTAACGGGGTTAATCAGGTCGAAATCGTCATCGTGAATTTTTATACATTTGCTTTTACGGTTAAGTCCTAAATTAGGATAAGTTGATATTATAAATAACGGTCCTAAATTAGGATGTGTTAAGTCCTAAACTAGGATAAGTTGATATTATGAATAACAGCCCCAAATTAGGACGTGCAGGTGGGGTTAGGTGGTAATGAAAAATTAAACCATCTACAGCAGACGGGTTTGAAAGCTAATGAAAAATCAACATTTTTGGACTGATTTAGGTGGGACCCGATTTGGGTCCCACCCCGTTTTAGGGAGTGGGACCCTCTAAAACAGGGTGGGACACGATTTGTGTCCCAACCCTTTTCGAGCGATAAAAGCTTAGTAAGGCTTATATTACAAAACCACGGGTCTAAAAATAAACAATTACGAGGACCTGTAGTTTTAAGGGGTCTATATTTTTAAGTGTTTTTTTTAAATAATCAAAACTCCGTCTTTTGCAGTTCCCTCTCGTAAAAACCACCGATTACTTCTTCACCGTCTAGAGCCTCGATTTTGTACGTGACGGGTTTGGTGTTTAAAACTTGCGCGATCACAAAAATTTCGCTAGTCCAGTTTTGTTTATATTTATTTCTAAATACGACTTTACTCGCCGTTATACGGACTCTGTCTCCGACGTCGAATTTCGGTTTTTTACGCGGCACTTCACTTTCGAGCTCCTGATACATTTTCAACAGATCGGACTCGTTGCTCTTATTGACATCGGCCGGACGCATTTTTATCGTGCTGTGGTAATCGTGTTTGTTGTATTCGTCGGTGAGCTCTTGTAAGACGTCGTACCATTTGTGCGAGTTTCTCACTTGGAATTTGACTCTGAATTTATCGTTTAACGTCCTGTGGTATCTCTCGATTATCGCCGACTTTTCCTCGCTCTCCGTATGGTACATTTTTATGCCGTGTTTTTTGAGCATGTCGTTAAAAGGTTTATTTATAAACTCTGTCCCCTTATCCGTGTGCAGCAGTTCGGGCGTAGTGTGACCGTCCTTTTTCGCTCTCTCTATTATCCTCTCAAAAGCGGCCGTCACTACTGCGCCGTCTTTTTTCTTCAACGGTTCGGACCAGACGAATTTGCTAAAACAGTCTATCACGTTTAAGATGTATTTGTACCAGTTGTTCTCTCTGGCGAATTGTTTCATGATGAGCAGATCCGCGGCCCACAGATTATCCAGACCTTTCATGATTATCCTTCGTTTTATAAATTTTTTCACTACCGGTTTGTGCAGTTCTTTCGCCTCCACCACTTCGGGCGGCTCTTTAATAAACGAATTTTTAACGCTACCGCAGACCGCGCAATCGGAACTCGCCAACCATCTTTTATTTTTCGTTTTCACAATTTTCATGTTCTCTGACGCGGTCTGTGTTTTACACGTGCGACAGTAAGAATTCATCTCTTATATTAATGAAATTAAATTTTCGTTCGATAGAAAAAAATATCAATCATTTGGCAAGTTTTAATTTTTTATATGAATTCAAAATATTAATTTTTATACATAGATAATGGGGAATCACAAGAGGAAAATAAATTTGACCAAAGGTCAACTGAATAAGCTGCGGATAGCTCATAAGAAGCTTAAACGCGCAGTGCTTACTTTAACAAAAGATCAATTAAAAAATGGTAATACCGAAGTGTCACTCGATGGTGATCAAAACAAACAAGTGGAAAAAGCGTTGAAAAACAATAGAGGGACACGGTATATTTTTGATTATTCACAGTTGAAGGAAATGATCGATGGAGGTCTTCTGAAGGAAGTTTTAGAACTGGCTGAAAACAATATTCCGTATTTTAAGAAATTTGCCTCACCTCTGATAAAGAATAAAGTGGCACCTGTGTTGAAGAATGATTTCGTGCCGTGGTTTAAAAATTTAATAGACAATGAACTGGACGAATTGATTAATAAAGATAAAACCGGAGCCGGTCTGGAGAAACGTGTAAGCAGAAAATTGCATAAGACTCTTAAAGATATTAGAGAGGATAAAAAAAACTAGTTCCGCTGACCATGTCCGAACTGGAGACATGGGCCAACAAGTTGAAAATCAACAATTTCCGTGGTGTTTTTATGCGAGAGTGTTTACCCGACAAGCCGCGCAAAAACGAGTGTGCTATTATTAATCTAGGTGATCTGGAGTCGGGCGGCACGCATTGGACTTGTTATACGAAAAAAGGTAATTATGTCATATATTTCGATTCGTTCGGTGAGGCGCCTCCACCTTTAGAATTGGAGAAATATCTAAACATGACTAAAGGTATTTTTTATAATCATATGAGATATCAAAATTATGACGATCCACCTATATGCGGTCATTTATGTTTGGAGGTATTGCGACGTTTTTCCAGAGGACAGGATTTCAATACGATAGAACGTGCTTTACAAAACGATAAATACACATTTTTGAGATGGTTCGAATAATTTTATTTTTTTTTCTCCCTCGCTCTTAATAAATAATCTTAACCGCAATTTAAAAAAGTATATATAGAGAAATGGTGTATTTCAGATTGACGGGTCAGAGTCCGCATTTGCAATTGAAGCTCGAAAACCCCATACACTTGAAAGAGGACGTGCGTTATTATCTAGCGCTCACGGGGTTTTCATTTCACAACTATTTTTATAACTTGAAAGAGCCGGCTTCAATTACTTTTTTTAAGAGTGAGAAGGATCGTCCTACACTAACTTTTGATGCGGAGTTTTGGGATTTGAAAACCATGCAGAGAGAAATCAGGGAATTCATGAGGATTAATAAGTTTACACCGGCGATAGATGTGGAAAAGTTTAAGATTTTTCGAGACCCACAGTCTAAGATATGTATAAAATCTCCAGTCAAGTTCCATATAAACAACGAGCTGCGACGGTTTCTCGGATTTGATGAATTGAAAAAAGATGAAACCTTATTCGAATTACAGTTTACAGCGAACAAGATTTTATCAATATATGAGGAGGAAAGTAAATTACAAATCAGACCGTTCCACATGATCGAAGTGCATTGCGATTTAGTCGAACATTCGTATGTCAATCACGCGGAGCATCGGCACAGACACGATTTCTCCTCGTTGTTGTATCACTCGAGTCCGCGAGAACACAGAGATAAAATTTACGAGAAACCGTCCGTTTTAAATTACATACCGCTCAAACCTAACACGCAGACGATAAGAGAAATCAACATTTATCTGACGGATGAAAACTACGTTCCCCTGCAAAACGCTCTGCCCGATTATATCATTTATTTAAAACTAGTCGATGAGTCGGAATTAAATATGAATTAGTTTTCGTCAAAAGCGATGATTTATTACATCTTTTGAAACGCTCTCAATTTTTTATTCGACTATGAAAATATAATTTTATATATAGACGGAAGAAAGATGGAAATGGAAAAGGATTATTATAAAGATATCCTCGACGAAGTGAATGGTAATTCTTTCTCGAAGATAAGTGATTTAGAAATCGATAAAAAATATTTGGTCAATAGCATAGAAAGAATTCATTATGCTTATGGTCTTAGAGTTTTGGTTACATGTGATGATGTGCGGTTTCAACTACCCGAGAGTTGGAACGAGAGAATGACTACGAAAAATATAAACGCGCTATTGAAATCGGACCAACCGTTGTATGTGGTGTACCATGGAAAGATCCCATTGTTGAATGATAAGTTTAAACACGATATCAAGTTTGTGAGAGATTGAATATTCGTTATTATTATTTGATTATACTTGTTATTTTATTTATGATTTAATTTTTTTTCTCGTTCCTGAAATGTATTTTTGCACAACAGCTTAATAATTCATGTAGTGCGAATATAAGCGAATGTAATATATAGGTAACAAAAATGGAGTCTGTCACTTTTAAATATTTCAAATTGTCAGAGTTCGCCTCACCACCCGTCAGAGGTTCACCGGACGCGGCCGGTTGCGATTTGAAAAGCGCTTATGACTATGTATTACCCGGTCGCGGTAAACAGTTGATAAAGACGGACTTGTCTTTTCAATTTCCCCGCGGATGTTACGGTAGAGTAGCACCTCGAAGTGGCTTAGCTGCTAAGCATTTCATCGACGTGGGCGCCGGCGTGATAGACTTTGATTATACAGGCGATTTGAGTGTGTTGTTGTTTAACCATTCGGATGATGATTTCATCGTTAAAAGAGGTGATCGAATCGCTCAGTTAATATTGGAGGTTTATAGAAACGATGTGCCGGTAGACGGTGGAATCGATATGCGGAATACGGAACGCGGAAGTAATGGATTCGGTTCGACCGGTGTGTAATGAATTTTTAATTACATACGATGATTTTAATTATTTAATTTATTTTTTATTTATTTTTTTTTACGTCTGAAATATATTTCTGCAAATCGGTTTAATAAAAAACTCGGTTGGAATTTAAATGATATACTATATAGATGAATAAAATGGAGTCTCATAACATGATTATTACTCTGGAAGGAAATATCGGTGCGGGTAAAACTAATTTTGCCACAGGCTTGTTTGATCGGTTTAAAAACCTAGGGTTTAAAACCGTACACATACAAGAGCCAGTCGGCGCATGGCGGGATTTTCACGGTACGAATTTATTAGACCTCTTGTATAAAGATATCGATAGATGGGCCTTCACTTTTCAAGCTAACGTTAATGTATATGACGGAGTGCGATAAAAGAGCCGTTGAATATGCGAAGAAGGGTTATATCGTGATTAAAGAGCGCTCTGCGTTCACTGTAAGACATGTTTTTAATGAACATTACAAAAAGTTTATGACGCCCGCTGAGGTTCAAATTTTAACGGATCTAAGTAATAAGTATGTCGATCCGCGTAAGACTGCATTTGATGAGGGTGGTGTTAAAGATATTACCTTGTACTTGCGGACGAATCCAACAACATGTTTTGAACGTAAGTTAATAAGAAGGCGTCCGGAAGAAGTAGGTAAAAAGAACCTTGTGGATGAAGAGTATTTAAAAGAATTGCATGCGATTCACGAGGCTGCTATTTCCAAGTCGATCGGGGAGGTTATTACAGCTGATGGAACTAAATTTAACCCTAATGATCCGAAGTCAGTTAGAATTTTAGGGAGTGACGAGTTTGTGTTTGATGCTTTAATGGACATTGGTGAGTTGGTGTTTTGGATAATATCGGTGATACTATAGGAATTAAAGTTAATCTAGAGGATTGTTGGACGTTTGAGGGAGATAAAATTACCCGTAAGAAATGTTAATTATGTTTTAAAGCGTTATAAATTGATTTTTTTTGTCAAGGTCTGTTAGGATATATATGTTAAAGAGGCTAAGAGGCTTAGGGTATAAAAAATGCAATTTATTTAATTATTTTATTTTTTATAAGTGTGGACTTGTTATGGTGTTGGGTCAAATGTTCTGATTTGGGATGGAACTGGTCATCGAAATTGACAATCGAATATCGAATTATTCAGTTTTTTATTCTTCCGAAGTATCAGGGCGGCAGAATCTAGTAGGAACCGGCGCGCTCGAGCCGAGCGAACGGCGCAACGGTGGTGGCGCGCGCGAGAAATAATGACGTAGCGATGACCTTGGACTTTGCGCTCGTGGCGCGCGCGAGAAATAATGACGTAGCGATGACCTTGGACTTTGCGCTCGTGGCGCGCGCGAGAAATAATGACGTAGCGATGACCTTGGACTTTGCACTCATACGTCTCGTACGTCTCGTACGCCTCGCACCTCCTCGCACCTCTCATGTTCTTGAATTCCTGTTTCTCTACTACTGGGGTCAAATGCCTAGTCTTGGGGGCCAAACCAGACATGATGGCAACAAACAATAAAAATACGTCTGAAAAGGTGCCAGACTCTTTCCGGGGTACCCTAACCCCAACAACGAAATCAACCGCTTCTCCGAGCGGGCTCACGGGTGAGGTGGCTAGCCCCTTCGAGCGAAGGTCCCGCCTCACGAGATCGCCGCCAGGCCGCAACGTGACACCTGCCTCATCGGTGGCCAGAACATCTGTGGCCACTGAGAAGCAACCCGATGGAGACAACGTACCGATGGACGCCAACCCGTCTCCCTTCGAGGCGGTCGTCGCGCTCGCCAGGCAGCAGGAGGAGGAGCACATCAAAAAGTGCTTCGACACCCTCGCTGTGATGAAGGCCGCGACCACCCGGCAGAAGAACATCAGTCAGGATGTGAAGGATGGCATCGTCCAATTGGAGGCCAGCCTTCACCACATCATCCAGCTGAGGAGGTCGTGGCAGTCATGTGAGTCGGTGACTGCTTCGACGCAGACGACCCCGTCATTGCGGGTAAAGGCTCAGCCAGCCGGTGGGAAGCGGGCCGCTTCCAGCCCCGCCCAACCGAAGGCTGAGAAAAAACCTCGAGGAAACGGTCCAGGGGAGACATCGGACCCCGAAAAATGGACCGACGTCGTCAGGAAGAGGGGGAAGAAGAGAGACCCTCCCCAGCTGCCTGGATGCCAGCCTGGCGCTCAGGACAAGAAGAAGGCGCCGAGGAAGAAGTCCCGCAAGCAGCGGCCGGACGCTCTTCTCATCAAGCCGTCGGAGGGGAAATCCTACGCCGACGTGCTGGGCGAAATTCGCAGCAAAGCGAAGCCCGATGAGAAGGGCGCCGTCATCAAGGGCATGAGGAAGACCCGAGCCGGCGATCTTTTGGTCGAGCTCGGTGACGCCTCCAAAAGCAAAGCCGCCTTCAGCGAGGACCTGCAGACCATCTTGGGGGCGAACGCGACCGTCCGCGTTCTCGAACCCAAGTCGACGCTGGAGGTGAGGGACCTTGACGAGCTGACGACCGAGGCAGAGGTGACCGCTGCCGTCAAATCCGCCATCGGCGACAACGTCGAGGTGAAAACCTTCCTCTCAAAGGCGAACGCTCGGGGTCAGAAGGTGGCGATCCTCACGCTGGGAGCCAGAGCAGCTGCGAAGCTCCTGGAGAAGGGCCACCTCAAAGTCTGGTATGTGAGCTGTCGGGTGCGCGAAAAGCTCGTGGCCTCCAGATGTTTTAAATGTCTGGGGTTCGGTCACGTCGCTAATCGTTGCCCTGGACCCGATAGAAGCAAGCTCTGCTTCAAGTGCGGCGGCCAGGACCACAAGGCCAGCGCATGCAATGCAGCGTTGTCCTGTGTCCTGTGTACTGAAGCCGGCTTGAAGGGCGACCAGGTCAAGCATTCCGCTGGGTCAGGTCGTTGCGGGCAGTACAGGCAGGCCATCCAGGAGCTTCGCCAAACACAAAAGAAATGATCAGTGTTCTGCAACTTAATATGCAGAGGAGCAGGACAGCAAACGACTTGCTGTTCCAGTTCGCCACGGAGCAGGGTGCTGACCTACTGCTTCTCAGTGAGCAGTACCAGAACCGACGCTCCGCGCAGTGGTTCTCGGATCCCTCCGGCACTGCGGCGATATGGATCTTGGACCTCGGGAAGGTGCCTGTTCTCGATTCCGGATCGGGCAACGGCTTCGTTTGGGTGAGGAGCAGGGGTTTCACTGTCTTCTCCTGTTACCTCACGCCTAACCAACCGATCGTAGACTACCGCCACATGGTCGATTCCATCGAGGAAAAGATCATGAACACCTCTGGCGGGGTCATAGTCGGTGGCGACTTTAACGCCAAAGCCGTGGAATGGGGTTCCCCGCGGACCGACACTCGAGGTCGTTACATCCTCGAGTCGGCTGCCAGGTCGGGCCTCTGTATCCTCAATACGGGCGGCATTTCCACCTTTCGCCGTCCGGGGTGCAGAGAGACGATCCCAGACATATCCCTTGCCTCCGAAGGGATTGCCCAGCGGATCTCCGACTGGCGTGTCTGCGAGGACTACTCCTCCAGCGACCACCAGGCGATCCTTTTCAAGGTCCTTCCCGAGGGTGCGCGCTTGCGCGCTGAACCTGCTCCTCTGGCTCGACGCTGGAACACCAGTCGTCTGAGCAAAGAAACTTTTACAAACGTAATTAAAGGCCAGAGCATTGAGAATTTCATAAGCGCCGAAGATCTGGCAGCATCGACGATGCGTCTCATCGCGACCGCGTGTGAGCAGTCGATGCCCGGAGTTTCCCGCCGCCACAGGAAGAAGCCGGTTTACTGGTGGACGCCTGAAATCGCGGAACTCCGGAGGAGATGCCTTGGTCTCCGACGAGCTGCGCAGCGAGCCAGGAACCGCCCTGATGCAAATGCCAGATCGGCTGAGCATAGAGCGGCCCGCCGAGAGCTCCGCGGTGCTATCAACCGGAGTAAAGTCAGGTGCTGGAAGCAGCTGTGTCAGGATATCGACAACGACCCCTGGGGGATGGGCTACAAACTTGTAACCCAGAAGCTAGGGGTTCGCTCACCACCTGCGGTCATGGAACCACAAGCCATGGCCGCCGTCGTCGATACACTGTTTCCCAGCCACCCAGTTCGGCCAGTCAGGGAATTCGGAGAGGTAGGCGCCTTCCCAGTTTTCCGGGAAGAGGAACTCACCGCTGCCGTCCGATCCCTACGACCCAGAAGAGCGCCCGGTCCCGATGGCATTCCGGCGGAGGTGCTCAAGCTCGCTGCGGAGGTGAATCCAAGGCTTCTGCTCGATATGTTCAACGCGTGTCTGGCGGAAGGCGTTTTCTTTTCTTCGTGGAAGGTTGCCCGCCTTGTTCTTATCCCGAAGGCGAAGAGCACACCGGGGACCCCTTCTTCTTTCCGACCCCTGTGTATGCTCGACACGGCCGGGAAAGTGCTTGAGAAGCTCCTGCGCGTCAGGCTGACCGAGGCCATCGTCTCTACGGGGGGCTTGTCCCCGCAGCAGTACGGCTTCAGATCCGGTCGCTCTACCATCGACGCTATTCAGGAGGTAGTTGAGGCAGTGCGGAGGGCGGAGGACCACAACCATTGGTCGCGCCGCGTGGTCCTTCTCGTCACGCTCGACGTGAAGAACGCTTTTAACTCCGCCAGGTGGAGCGATATGCTGTGGGCGCTTGAGCATACGTTCCAAGTTCCCTCCTACCTCCTGCGTATGATAGAAGCGTATTTGTCAGACCGCGTTCTGTTGTACGACACGACCGAAGGTCAGCGGCGCATTCCCATCACTTCCGGGGCTGCGCAGGGGTCCATTCTCGGACCAGATCTCTGGAACGTGTCCTACGACAGCTTGCTGAGGCTAGACATGCCCGATGAGACCCGCCTCGTTGGCTATGCTGACGACGTCGCTGCCTTGATCGCTGCGAGGAACGTCGAGCAGGCAAAACTGAGGCTCAGCGTTGTAATGGCCAAGGTCAACGGGTGGATGCGAGATCACGGCTTGTCCCTGGCTATCAGTAAGACGGAGATCGTCGTCCTCACCAAAAAGAGGATAAACACCGTGTTCCCGGTGCAGATAGGTGACGTCACACTCGAGACTAAGCCTGCTGCAAAGTACCTGGGAGTCATGGTCGACAGCAGACTGTCTTTCGGCGAGCAGATCCAGCGCGCCGCCGACAAAGCCGCTAAGGGTGTCGCTGCCCTTGGTAGGCTTATGCCCAACGTCGGCGGTCCTCGTTCCTGCAAGCGCCGTCTGCTCATGACTGCCGCCCAGTCAGTCTTGCTGTACGGGGCGGAGGTATGGGCTCACGCACTCGAGAAGCGAGTCTTCCGAGACCGGCTTGCCCGAGTCCAGCGCCGAGGAGCTCTGCGGGTCGCTTCAGCCTACCGCACAGTCTCCGAGCCTGCTGTGATGGTGATCGCCGGAGTCATCCCCGTCCTCTTCCTCGCGAGGGAGAGGCAGGCGATTTACCGGAGGAGGCCTGAAGTGGGCCGGGAAACAGCTGCCAGGGAAGAGCGCGATCGCAGCTTCGACTCCTGGCAGCGCGACTGGGAAGCCGAGCCGAGGGGACGTTGGACCTTCCAGCTTATACCTTCCGTCCGACCATGGGTGGAACGGCAGCACGGCGAGGTCGATTACTACGTGACCCAGTTTCTTTCTGGGCACGGGTACTTCCGAGCCTATCTGCACCGGATGGGCAAAGTCGCCAGCCCGGACTGTCTGTATTGCCCCGGCATCCCAGACACGTCCGAGCACACTTTCTTTCAGTGCGACCGTTGGCACGTCCGCCGAGCCTCGCTTTCATCTGAGATCGGCGTGGTCGTCAGCCCAAACAACATCGTCGGAGCTATGCTCCAGGGAGAGGGCAACTGGAACTGTGTCCAGCACTACGTCCAGGCCATTCTTCGGGCGAAAAAGGTCGACCTCGATCGGCCTTAATCCTCAGCTTTTCCCCAAGGAGGTTGCCCTAGTGGCGTAATATCAAAGGCCTAGCCCGAAGTAATGTGTGAAACAGTTCCAGGCTAGTGTCCTCGGTGCCGAGGGAGGTGGTTTAGTCGGTAGTTCACGGGACATCGTGCTCGTGGCAGTCCGACACTACTGAGGGGACAATGAGCCCCTCAGTGTGCGTAAATGCATTCTACCTCCTACCCAAAAAAAAAAAAAAATATTGCTATTGTTATTGTTATCGTGTTTATTAATTATCTATTTATAGTTTACTCTGCTGATGACTGTTACTCTCTGTTATTAATATTCATTCCTTAATTGATGTTTGCTAATGGTGAAGTAGTTGAAACCATGGAATATTCTAATTTATAGTGTGTGAGATAAGCCTTAAGACTGCAGCAAGACTATAATAATTGTTGAAGAACATATATTGCCAACTGTATTCCCGCACGCGCCCTTGTATGTGCATTGGGAATGATTTGTAATGATTGTATGTATTTGTTTTTTTCTGAATAAAGGATTTTTGAACTTGAACTTGAACACACACACGCACACACGCACACACACACACACACACACACACACACACACACACACACACACACACACACACACACACACACACACACACACACACACACACACACACACACACACACACACACAGTGTTTCGTAATGGTACTTTATGAGGACTCGAAATACTGTATGTCCTAAAAGTCCCGGACCGGTTTAATATATTTTAAAGTAAGCCAGATATCAAAACGATATTTTGCATACCTTTAAGTACTAAAAAAACTAATTTTTTATGTACATGTCATTTCTGCCCCTGCCCCTAAAATTGGATTTTCGGGGGGTAGCCCCAAAATTTTAAAAGTAAACTCCCATCATGCGACTGCTTATTTTAAAGGGCATGTTAAAAGAAACACAATGCCGCAAACCGGAGGTTGATATCATGCTCCAGTCCAAAATGGCGGCCATTCAAAAATCAAGAAATGCCGTTCGTCAATTGCAATTGAGTATTTTCTGTGTTTGGCAATTCACATTTAAATCGAATAAGAATCACCAGAACACATTTTAACCACTTAAAAGATACAATAATAGTTTCTTGTTGTCATTATCAAGGCTCAACCCTCCAAAATTGTTTTGGGGGATGGGGGTTTGTCCAAGCAACTCCTATATCAATAAATTCTGTGCTTATTTTATGTTTTTCCTCAATAATTAAATTAAGAAAGAAGAATGTACATACACAATATTGACACAGGACTCGTTTTACTAACAACTAAATTTTTTGTGGCGAATATTTGTTTCTTGATGTATGGGGATTTTCCTAAAAGATAACGCGTAACTGACCCTCCGCAGGTATCGGCCTTTGTCGCTGAGCCAAAGGTCGGATCAAGACGGATATCTATTAGTCTGTTAGTTAAATAATTTTGAAACTAATAAAATTCATTTATTTATTACAAGTAAGATAACTTTTTTAATTTCATAAAAAAAACTTTGGTTTATTTTTGCACTCATTCAGCATATTAAAATGAGTGGTCGCACTCATTCAGCATATTAAAATGAGTGGTCATACGATTTGAGTTGATATTGGAGTTCGTTGGACAAACTCCCCCCCCAAAAATAAAACAAAAAAACAATTTTGTAAGGTTGGGCCTTGATTATGACCAAGGATATTATTATTTTTGTATCTTTTAAGTAGTTAAAATGTGTTCTGGTGATTTTTTATTCGATTTAAATGTGAATTTCCAAACACAGAAAATACTCAACTTTAATTTATGGACGACATTTTTTTAATTTTTGAATGACCGCCATTTTGGACTGGAGCGTGATATTGGTCTCCGGTTTGCGGCGTGGTGTTTCTTTTAACATGCCCTAAAAAATAAGCAGTCGCATAATGGGGGTTTACATTTAAAATTTTGGGGCTACCCCCCGAAAATCCAATTTTAGGGACAGGGGCAGAAATGACATGCACATGAAAAAGTAGTTCTTTTTAGTGCCAAAAGGTATGCAAAATATCGTTTTGATATCTGGTTTATGTATATGCTACACTTAAGATTTTGTACTGACCCCTTGTGGGCCGCCCCAATGAGTCAGTAAATACCTCACAAAGTCCTTACTTTTTTATGATAGGAGTGAATGTGCAAAGTTTGATTAGTCAAACTAATTCGGTTCAGAACATATTTAGCCGTTCCCAGACTTTTCAGCACCCCTGTATAATAATACTAGACATTAAATGAGTAATAAAAGTAGACAAAATAAATAAATGTAGCATAATGTCAGGTTGTCGAAATTAATAATGCATACGAGAATATAAGTTACCTTCACACTTAACAGCAGTGCTTGATTTGCGGCGGAACGCTGCGGAACAGCGTTCCGGGACCTCTTTCTGCCACAAGAGTCGATCGTGTGTAATTGGTCGGAGTATTTTTTGCTAAAGACGATCGCGTGTAATCGGACGGATAATTTGCCGCAAAATACAATCGCGTATAATCCGACGGAGAATTTACCACGTCAGAGGATCGAGTGTAATCGGCCGGACACTTTGCCGCACAAGACAATCGCGTGTAATCGGTCGTAGAATTTGCCGCAAAAGACGATCGCTTATGATCGGCCGGAGAATTTGCTGCACAAGACAATCGCGTGCAATCGGCCGCAGAATTTGCCACTAAAGACGATCGCGTATGTTCGGCCGAAGAATTCGCTATTAGAAAGAATCATGTGTAACCGGCCGGAGTATTTGTCGGAAGAGACGGTCGCGTGTACTCGACCGGATTAATCTTACCGAAAATAATGATCGCTTAAAATGTACGGAAATTACGCGCGGAGTTTCGGCCAATAATTAGAGCTCTTTTATTATATCTTGAGCTAACTGAGCTAAGCCAAATGTTTAAAACACTAAAAAGACCTGAATACTGAACAATACTGAACAATACTGAAAAATCAAGAAAATTTATTAGTAAATTCTTTAGAAAATTTATTTTTTAGTAAAATAATGCTTTGTTGGTTTTTAATTTAAGTTGGATAAAATGTTACTTTTTAAATCTACCTAATTATTCAAGTAGACAAATAATACTTTGTTGAGGGGAAGAATGATGAAGGGGGAGGGGGTTGTGTACAAGTTGGCTAATTACAGTTCCGGTACCTCAATTTTTACAAATCAAGCACTGCTTAACAGTAACAATATTTTATAATCTTTCGAGTAAGAAAGCCTGTGGGCATTGAACCGTCTACCTGCACTGGGGGCAAATTCCTTATCACTTCCGACAAGGGTGGTTTGGTTCGGGAGAATGGTAAGTTAAGAATACAGTTTGAAAAATACCCTCCCCATAAACCTGGTTCAAGAACTCAAGAACTTCAGTCTTGGAGTCTTGGGGTCTTTAATACAATATCGAGTACATCTTAACTAGATCTGCTTTATACGCAGTTTTATCAAGATATGTTAAAAAATAAGGAAGATATAGATTTTTTAGTTTCCATAAGGATAACATGGGGATTGAAATTGATGAGTGAATTGAAATATGTTCATTTGCAATTGAATTTCGGTGAGTATGCAGGTCTGATGCAACGGGGGTATTTTTTTAGTTCTCGTAAATCAACCACTGTTCGACATTTACTACCTAATATTATTCTTCGAATGTGTCTTATTGTTATTATTATATTTTGTAGTCTTATTCATCAGATTAGTAAATCTGTCAATGAAAGTATTGGACGAAAGATTGTTTTGATATGTAATTAGTAAAAAACAACAATTATAATTTACAATGCAGCAATAGAATGGAAAGTTTTTTAACTTTCATTTTGATAAACTAATACAGACATTATTGTTGTGCTTTTGATTAATACAAATCTTATTTTGTATTTAATTGCGTTATACAGACATATTGTTGTGTTTTGATTAATAGAAATTTTATTTTTAATTTAATTGCGTTATAAATCGTTTATAGGACGGCCAAGTTACTCGTATTATCAGTGTGTTAAAAAAAGTCCCGGAACTGCTTAATATTTTTTTAACCAAGATAGACGCAGTAATACATTTTTGTATTCCAGGTGTTTTTCAAAAAACCTAAATTTTTAATTAATTATTGATTTCCCGCTCCTCCAAGGGGACGATCCACAAGGAGTAAGAAGAAAATATTTAAAGTAAGCATAGGTTGATATGTACATCAAATTAAAAACCTTAATTAGTAGAATACGACGCCGCAAACCGGACCTCGAAAGGTTAAGCCTAAACAAAATGGCAGCGATTCAAAATTATTTATGCGTAGGGCCTAAATAAAATAATTAAACTTCTGGTTGCATTTGAAAACATTCAATCAGGACCTTAGGTTATGAATGAGGAAAATTTAAAACATATATTTTTGTTGTACAATATTGGGATATCTTGTCCTGATGCTATCGTCGGAAGTTTTGAAATGCAACTAGAAGCTTGATTATTTTACATAGGCCATATATGTATCAATAATTTTTAATCGCTGCCATTTTATTAGGAATTAACCTTTTGAGGTCCGGTTTGCGGCGTTGTATTCTACTAATTAAGGCTTTTAATTTGATGTACATATCAACCTATGCTTACATTTAAGATTTTCTTCTTACTCCTTGTGGGCCGTCCCCCTGGAGGAGCGGGAAAACAGTAATTAAATAAAAATGTTGGTTTTATGATAAACACCTAGATAATAGTATATTTCACTACTAGTCACGAAAGTAGCCCATTTTAAAGCCCCGAAATGGTACTTTTGTGACGAGTTGTGAACAGTACTTTTCATCACGATGCAAATAAGTGACCAAACTTATGAAAAATTATCTAACATTTCATAATTTAGTCATTTTTCTGTAAGTAAACACAATACGGCTGAACTGTCTATTTTAGTTTATGAAGTCAGCAGGTTGAACTGTCAAATTAAGGAATTCGTTTGTTTGGGTACGGCAAAATTTTGTTTTGGTACGGAAATGGTTTGTTTGGGTACGGGAATGAAATGTTTGGGTACCAAAAAAGCAGCTGATCATTACTTGTTTTGACGTAAGGAAATCGAGAGTTTTCGTAGCTCTCAGCTGTACGGTAACGGGCAATTTTCGTATACAGAGTGATGAAAAAATGTACACAATGAATATTGTTACGGAACGACTGGAAGGCCGCGGCTGCGGAACTCTCTGGAACCTCCTAGGGATGCGAGAGTGCGGGGTGTAGGGGCGGCGGCACGTGCCGCCGGCGGCCCCTTTGACCTGCCGACAAAGGGGCTTCCGGAACATTCCAGTACTCGAACCAGCCTAGCCTCTTCGATGCTGGACCATATAAAAGGGAAGCCGCGCTGCCGAGACAGTCAGTCTTGGGTCCGATGATACTGCGTGCGAGTGACTAGTGACCAGTGACAGTGACAGGGACAGACATAGTGACAGTGTTTAGTGACAGTATTGAATAAGATAATTAGAATAACTAGCTGTAAGTAGCAATTTAAGTTTATTGTATTCGAGATAGGTTAGATAGGCTTAGCTAGGTTTAGATAGGAAATTAACTCCTTATAACTGCAAGATTAGTTAATAAATAGTAGTTAGTTTATGAAATCGCCAGTGTTTTTATTTTAGAACCCGTAGGCCCATAACAATTGGTGTCAGAAGTGTAGATATTTGGCGATTTCATTGAAAAATAATTGTAGTGATAGATTTTAAATTAATTTTTGCTGCATTAGTTAATTTACTATATTGTGTTGTAGTGTTATTGAAGCAATTTTGTATTTTATTAGCTTATTTTTTTACGAGAGATTAATAAATAAAGGTAGACTTAGTAGATTTTAAATAAATTATATAAGGTTCTGAGATTATTTTGTCAATTGTTTATATTGTATTGAATAATATGGCTTGTAGAAAACTAAAACTTTGTGAGTTAAAAGTAGCTGATCTAAAAAAAGAATTAGAAGAACGGGATCTTGATATTTCCGGAACAAAAACTGTACTTCATCGACGTCTTAGACAGGCTTTGTTAGATGTAGGCGAAGATCCCGACAGCTTTTTGTTTGAAACTACAGATTTGAATAAGATGATGTTAAATTTAGAAACTACTCTAGAAACTAAAATGTTAACATTGGAAAATAAGATCGATGATTCAAATAAAACTCTAGAAACTAATTTAAAGGTTGAAATTAAAAGCATTGAAAACAGACTAGAAGATTATTCTAATAAAGTCGTTAGTTTGGAAAATGATCTTTCAGTGTTACACGAGAAAATGAGCGAAATAGACAATAGGTTGGGAGGGAAAATTAGTGAAATTGATAATAAAGTAGATTCTATTGAGAAAAACTTAGAGGATAAGTTAGTTAGTAAGCTTAGGTTAAATATGGACACATCGGGAAACCTCGTGTCTACGTCATCGACCAGCCCTATCCATACTGCTGAATCTCGGCAGGCAGGCACCGGTGAAGACTTCAAGACGCCGTCAACTGTTGCAACCATGAACCCACACAACGTCGTTCCTGTCTTTGATGGTAAAACCCCTTGGGAGGACTACATGACCCTCTTTGAGACGGCGGCTATGTTTCATCAGTGGTCCGAGGCGACTAAGGCTTCTGTTCTGTGCTTGTCTCTACGGGGCGATGCGTTAGCAGTCCTACAGGCCATGCCATTGTCGGAGCGGCACAGTTATAAAGAGCTTGTCAGCAAACTGGAAATGCGGTTCGGGCATCGGCATATGGAACAGCTCTACCGGTCACAGCTAAGGAACAGGAGTCAGAGACCCAGTGAGTCGCCTACGAGCCTCTTGACCTTGATGAGTTAGTGAAAAAGGTCATAGAGGCTTTAAAAACCAGACGGAAGCAGATCCGCTGTTGGAACTGCGGACAACTGGGCCATCCCAGGAGTAGGTGTACAGCCAATTCCTCGGAGTCAAAGGAGGAAACCTAAAGAGGGTTGATGGGAAGAGGTGACTGTCAACCCGCAACCATAAGGCCCCACAGAAAAGTGTCAAAGTTGCTTCACTTGGAAGTCGGATGAACGGATTTTACATCGACGGATTTGTCAACGGCCAACTCCGGAGCTGCCTTCTGGATACGGGTGGGACCATGACCATCCTCAGCCATAATATTGTCTCTGAGAAGGATATCACGTCAACTTCCTGGTCCCTTCGAACAGCTACTGGGCAACTAGCACACGTATACGGTGAGACAGTCGCCTCTTTTCACATCGGTGGATGTAATTTTAGACACTGCGCTCTGGTTGCCAACATAGACGAGGATGTCATTCTAGGGACGGATGTAATGACGGAGTATGGATTGAAGTTGGATATGACAAGAGGTATAGTAACTCTTGAGGAAGAAGATGTCTTACTCCGCCGTGGAAAAGATATCTCGGCACGAGTTCTTTTATTGGAGGATCTGACATTACCGGCGCGGAGTCAAGCTATAGCACTGGCAACGATCGAAGGAGAATGCCCTTACGGTCAAACGGTATTGCTGGAACCTGCAACTAATGATGACAACCAACTTGGTCGTGGTGTTTTTGTTGCAAAGTCGCTATTCAACACAGGGCATAGTAACCCAGTGCGACTAATGAACTTGAACAGCTTTCGTGTAACCGTGAAGAAAGGAGCTTTAGTTGGGAGTTGTGTAGCTGTCAACTCAGTCGTTCGCCAGTTACGATCCTGCCCGCCACGCCCTCAAGAACTTCCCAAAGAGTTGGTAGAGTTTGCAGACAATGCCTGCCAAGAGCTGAAACCTGAACAAAGAACGGAAGTCAGGAACTTCATAGCAAGATGGCATGATGTTTTTGAGTATGGCGGAGGTTCTAGAGGAAGGACAAATATCGTCCAGCATCGGATTGATACTGGAGACGCCAAACCTATACGCCAGGCCCCTAGAAGACTACCATTAGCTAAGCGTGAGGAAGCCCAAAGAATCATCAAGGAAATGGAAGCTGATGGTATCATCGAACCTTCTAGCAGCCCTTGGGCCTCACCTGTCGTGTTAGTGAAGAAAAAGGACGGTTCTACAAGGTTCTGTGTGGATTATCGCCTTCTAAACAATGTCACTAAGAAAGACAGTTATCCTCTACCAAGAATTGACGACACATTGGACACTTTAGGGGAATGTCAACTGTTTTCGAACTTAGACCTCAGAAGCGGTTACTGGCAAGTGGGGTTGGCCCCAGAAGACAAGGAGAAGACTGCATTCTCGATTGGAAGCGGACTGTGGCAATTCAAAGTGTTACCTTTCGGACTTTGTAATGCTCCTGCAACCTTTGAGAGACTAATGGAAAACGTCTTAAGAGGTCTTTCGTGGGAAACATGTCTAGTTTACCTAGATGACATTATCGTATTGGGTAGATCTTTTGGTGACCATCTGAAGAACCTGGAAGATGTCTTCGCACGACTTCGTACTGCTAATTTGAAGCTAAACCCGAAGAAGTGCAATCTGTTCCGTAGGCAGGTGAACTACCTTGGCCATGTTGTCTCTGATAAAGGAGTCTCGGTGGACCCAGAGAAAATCAGAGCGATCACTGATTGGCCTGTACCAAAGGACAAACACCAAGTAAGGAGCTTCCTTGGTCTTTGTGCATACTACAGGAGGTATGTGAAAGGATCCGCTAATATTGCAAAACCCCTAACGAAACTCACTGAAGAAAAACGGAGCTTTATCTGGGATGAAGATTGCCAGCGGGCCTTCGATGAGCTGAAGAGTAGATTATGTAGCGCTCCCATTCTAAGCTATCCAAGAACTGACGGCAAGTTTATACTGGACACGGATGCCAGTAACACAGCCATAGGAGGGGTGCTTTCCCAGCTGCAGGATGGAGAAGAACGTGTGATTGGGTACTTCAGCAAGGTCCTATCAGCCCCGGAGCGCAATTATTGCGTTACTAGAAGAGAGTTGCTGGCAGTGGTTAAGTCAATTGAACACTTCCACAAATACCTATATGGAAGAAGGTTTCTCTTGAGAACGGACCATGCTTCTCTGATGTGGCTGCTGAAGTTTAAGTCGCCCGAAGGCCAGGTTGCGAGATGGATTGAGCGACTCCAAGAGTATGATTTTGATTCTACTCATCGTCGTGGGCCTAGCCACAAAAATGCTGATGCACTTTCCAGAAGACCATGCGGCGACAACTGCAAGCACTGTTCACGTCAGGAGGAAAGAAGTGCATTAGTGAACCATGTAACTGTCGTCAACCACGAATGGGAAACCGAAGAGCTATCAAAGGATCAGCGTGAAGACCCTGACCTGACACATCTTATGAAATGGAAGCTGGCAGAAGGAGGAAGACCATCATGGCAGGACGTTGCTCCGTTGTCAAAGAATGTGAAGACGTATTGGGCGCAGTGGGACTCAATTTTGGTCTACAACGGCGTGTTAAAGCGCACGATCGAGTCGGAGGAAGGAGGTCGCCGTAGGCTTCGGATAATAGTCCCAAAGAAAAGGGTGCCTGAGGTGCTGAAAGAACTCCATGACGGATCTTCCGGAGGACTCCTAGGAGTACATCGAACGCTAGAGAAGGTCCGCGAACGCTTCTACTGGGCCAATCAGAAGGCTGACGTGTTAGACTGGTGCAGGCAGTGTGTGACGTGCGCAGCATCGAATGGCCCAATGAAGAGACCGAAGGCACCAATGAGGAAATACAATGTGAGGCTTCGTTTGAGTGAATAGCCATCGATGTAGCCGGACAATTTCCTGTCTCAGATGCAGGAAACAAATTTATCTTGGTTGCGATGGACTATTTCAGCAAATGGGTAGAAGCCTATGCACTCCCCAACCAAGAAGCTTCCACGGTAGCGGACGTATTAGTTAAGGAGCTAATCTGCAGATTTGGCGTTCCTTTGGAGCTTCATTCTGACCAAGGCAGGAACTTTGAGTCAGCTGTGTTTTCCAGGATGTGTGAAGTACTAGGTATCCGGAAGACTAGAACGACGCCACTTCATCCGCAGTCCGATGGCATGGTGGAGCGCATGAATAGAACGATAGGAAGGCATCTGTCGAAAGTTGTCTCAGGACATCAAAGAGACTGGGATCAGTACCTGCATCTGTTCCTGCTTGCGTATCGAAGCTCTTTAAATGAGACCACCGGACAGACACCCGCCAATGTGATATTTGGCCATGAACTTCGTCTGCCATGTGATCTACAGTTTGGGTTTACACCTGATGAACAAGTGGTAGGTGAAGACTACATATCGAGCTTAAGAAAGCGGATGGATGAAATACATGAGAAGGTCCGCATCAACATCCTTGGTGCAAGTGACAGGATGAAGGAAAGGTATGACTTGTGGGACAAGCTCCTTCATTACGGAGTTGACAAATTGGCTATCCCCAAGTTAGGATGCGGCTACAATGGCTTGGACTGGAGAATAGTTAGACGCATGGTGGAGGAAATCTTCACTGGGACCGGCATCCTCGTAGTGGTCTGCGTGTTCAACCCTTGGAGAGACAGTAACATCACCTTCGGAGACTCCAGGCAACAGGAAGGATCTGTTCTGGGGCAGAACAGTCTTAAGGAGGGGGTGGTGTTACGGAACGACTGGAAGGCCGCGGCTGCGGAACTCTCTGGAACCTCCCAGGGATGCGAGAGTGCGGGGTGTAGGGCCGGCGGCACGTGCCGCCGGCGGCCCCTTTCACCTGCCGACAAAGGGGCTTCCGGAACCTTCCAGTACTCGAACCAGCCTAGCCTCTTCGATGCTGGACCATATAAAAGGGAAGCCGCGCTGCCGAGACAGTCAGTCTTGGGTCCGATGATACTGCGTGCGAGTGACCAGTGACCAGTGACAGTGACAGTGACAGTGCTCAGTGACAGTGACAGTACATAGTGACAGTGTTTAGTGACAGTATCGAATAAGATAATTAGAATAACTAGCTGTAAGTAGCAATTTAAGTTTATTGTATTCGAGATAGGTTAAATAGGCTTAGCTAGGTTTAGATAGGAAATTAACTCCTTATAACTGCAAGATTAGTCAATAAATAGTAGTTTGTTTATGAAATCGCCAGTGTTTTTATTTTAGAACCCATAGGCCCATAACAATATATCTTCGCCATCCTATACGAACAATTTATAGTGTAGTTACATTCAAAATAAAATTCGTATTATAAAAACACAACAATATATGTCTGGATTAAGTTATCTACATGAAAGTTATAAAACTGTCCATTCTATTGCTGCATTATAAATTATTAATGTTGTTTTTTTAATAATTGTCTGGATAGCCGAGTGGATAAAGCGCTCACCTCATAACCTGAGGGTCGCCGGTTCGATTCCTGTCAGGATTGAAACTGGGACCAATTGTCATTTGTCACTGGGATATGAATTAATGATGCTATCTAACATAAGGTCGCCGTTTGGACTAATATAACAAGACCCGGGTTTGGACCGTTCCCGATCACAACGTTAAAAAATACCGCTGGCTTTGAAATAAACAAAATGTAAAAAATAAAAAATAAAATCTTACTTCCAATACTTTCATTGACAGATTTACTAACCTGATGAATAAGACTATAGAATATAATAATAACAATAAGACATAATCGTAGAGTATTATTAGGTAATAATTTTACGAACAGTCGTTGATTTACGAGAGCTAATTAAAAATATCCCCGTTGCAGCAGACCTGCGTACACAGCGAATTTCAATTGCAAAAGAAACGAATATATCCACTAACAACTCAAATTCAAAAATTTTGACGAAAACGATACTTTCTCCGTGTACCATGTATAGGGGACAGATAGTAAAAACGTGCAGTTAGTTTGTTAAAACTATGGTAGCTAAAAATATTTAAAATTAATAATTAAACTCTTAACTTTATCCTTTGAACCACGTTGACTTCTCTGCGAAGCATGTGGCGTGTGCGTGTCACTCATTCCCCTTCATTGGCGGTTTGAGAATAATTCATCCATTTGTAGGCAGTTTATAGTAACATTGATCTATTACCGGTAAGTGATTCATTATTAAAAACATTCATAAAAAATGGTTCATTCATTATGTTTCCTATAATTTGATACCATCTTGAAAGTGTCTAAACGTTCATACCTGAGCCGGGAGACAAGTCTGGTGGGTAGCCGGGAGGGAAGCTTTGACCCAGGCTCCAAACACTGGCTCTGAGCATTGCTCTGAGCGAGTAAGCGGAGATAGCGCCACAATATCCTAATTAGATGTCATATGATCTAAATCCAGATATACGATAATGAAATGAAACGTCATAATATGAACATCTTTGTTTATTGTTATGTTTGGTTATCGAATTTACTTTTAATTGTACATTGGGTGATTTTTACGTTTGACGTTTTTTCTGGAGTCATAATTTCTTTCTTCAACAGTTTGAAAGTTTATTAAATATACACAATAGTTTGGTCACTTATATTTTTGTTTATATTGATTAGTTTTACTTTTATTTTAATATTTATATTTTATTTGTGTTTTACATTAAATTTCGAAATGCCATCAGAATAGAGCGACGACGATGATTTTTTGCTAGTAGAAAGTGTTGGTGCAAAATGGTTCTTGCTAAACCAAGTTGCGGATAGAAGTTTTCAGGTGCATCCAGGGCCGGCCCCAGGCAGGGGTAAGCGGGGCAGCTGCCCAGGGCCCCGCGCTCTGGGGGGCCCCGCGCTTTCGAGAACCCCGCACGAAAAATCTTCACGATCCAATTAAAATAATGTATGGTAGTATTTTATCTGTTTCAAAACGTGATTAAAAACGATTGGTAACACGATAAGCGCAAATTCAGATATACGATTTTTTTTAAATAGTAATTTTATAAAATAGTATAAAAAATAATGAATTTTTAAGCTGTTTAACTTAAGGCTTTATTTCATTAATTTACATTGAATGTTTAATATTTTCCTATCTTAATTGGTTTTCGAACAAAATTTGAAAAATGACGTTCTCAGCGTCTACCCCCCCCCCTTCAAGCACATCACCCTACCGTCATTTCTGTTCTGATCCCCAAACCCCCTATTTTCTGATGACGTAATTTATAGACGGCCCCTAGCTGTACACACGATATTATAGCTGGCGCTAATTTGTTGTGGCCCACGCCGTCCATAAGACCAATGTTAAAATTAACATTAATCTTATGGACGGCGTGGGCCCCAAGAATTGGCGCCAGTTATACTACACTAGTTACGAGAGATCTAAAGGGGTGGTGCACTAGTGGTTGCACTTTTCTTTGCAATGCTTAACCTGTTGAAGATTTTCCCCTCTGTTGCCACTTGTTTTATGCGAATATTTGTTTTACGATTGCGATAAAATATCGCACTTCGAAAGCTCCAAGACACCATCGGCTGCTGTCTTTCGGATCTGTTTGATGATAGTAGGCCTAGATCTGTTGGAACAAATAATTGAAAGCTACTCTTTTATGATTAATATATTTGCTAGGCCTATGCTTCTTTGCTTGTATCAATTTAACATGTGTAATAATAATTAAACAAATAAAAATAATAAGTTTTACCGTTTTTAAGAGCTTATTTTTGAAAAATGTGAATTTAAAGTAAAAGGGGAATTTTAGCAATTAAAAAAATGCCTTGTCTTCAGAATAACTATATAGGTGATACTAAAAAAATTTTTGAGGACAAAATTGTAGCATTTTATTCTATGAAAATGTATATTGCTTTTTGTTGTTTTTTTGACAATAACTGACTAAGATACAAGCGTTCAGTATCTTCAATTGTTCATAATGACTGACATTTTCAACCCCTTTCAGATCACCCTGTTGTTTAAGGGTTAAAAAAAATACTTCTCTGTGAGCTTATAGCTCCTGAAAAATAAACAAAATGAGATTTAGAAAACCCTCATAGCTTAAAAGCTGACCGAGTTATGGCTGATAAATTTTAAAAAAATAATTAAATAAGATATTAAATAATAAAAATTACGGCCACCTGCTATATACTTTTGTCAAGTGCTACTACTGCCCAAGTACTGGATTTCATTTCACTATTGTGAAATGGGTTGTCCTCTCATTAATAAATAAATAAGAAAGTACTCAACTACAATACTGAAACTCACTATGGACATTCCGTTTCGAGTAGGCCTATAAGTATCCACTAGAAACAGCGTTTTCAAAATTAAAAGTTTAGAAGGATTTTCATAGGTGATGGCGATTCTTATAAAGTAACCATTAAGATGAACAGGTGGATTATGGTCTTGTTTTAGTGAATAGACACTTACAGCTAGTTGCAAGACTCTACAAGACAAAAGCCAATCTTCCTGTAAGACTAATGTTAATTTTAGCGATGAGCTTACTGCCAATGAACAAAATTATGTTAAATTATGCGTTTGTGAATGTGTCTGATGATACCAGCATAGCTGCAAAGGTTTAAAAAAAGTTTTACAAATATATGGGTGTTTTTTAACTTTTAATTTGGTATACTCTAATGTTGACAGTTCTCTATCAAGAATAATGGTTATATAAACAAGTAAAAATATTTTTAAAAATTCAAACACAGCTTGGAGATACATTAGGGTTTTTAGCCAATGGGTTGAATAAAAATAAAGTATATGTTATAAAAGCAGAGTAACAAATAGTAACCTCCAATTACACTTGTGATGCAATGAAAATCTACAAAGAAAAAGAAGAACCAAGCCGCTAGTGTTGCTGAAAAACAAAAAACTGCCGTTAAGAGAACCCTCTTAAGGCTATCACAGTATAAAACTACCTAAATCATAGGTAAAAACAGTATGAACACTTTTTTAGAACCAAAAACATTATAATACCAAAATGAAGACTATTAGGTAATTTACCCACGATAACAAAATGAAAGATGCACATATAAATATAAAAAGTAGCTACCATAACACTTGAACAACACTCGTATAACTCTTCAGTACATAAATATGATAACTCTTAACAATTTGACTACTCTGCCTTAACTCTTTTGGTGGGTGACGCATCACTCTCATCTAGGGCCGGTGGTTCAGTTTTTAACCCTCCTACTGGAGAAGCTTGAGGTGTATTTTTCAAAGATTGAAGCATCAATGTAGCCGCTTCTTGTTTAGCAGCTTTCTTGGAAGCTGCTGGACTGCTTTCAATTTTCAGATCACCTATTGAACATGTTACCTTAAAAGTTGATGAATTGTTCATCTTAATTTCTTCGTCTTCAAAACATGGACTGCCGAGATGTTTTTTCTGACAAAACATCATAAGTTCTTGCATTGAGTTTCTTATGTTTGACCCTCGTTCCTTCATGTTAACACTCAAAAATGTGTCGATTTTGAAGTGTTCAACAACAGCAAGAGCTGCCTTCTCCCGTGCCTCCTTTTTCGAATTGCCAGTTCCATTCGCAGAATAACCATCCAATGAACACTGACAACAATAAAGCCCATTTTCGACGGGCAGTTCTGAAAATAAAGCTTTATTTATTTTTTGTTTTGAGCAGTAGATATTCAGTTTGGAAACCGCATCTGTGTGCTGTTTGGTCGTTTTGTTTTGTTCTGAGGGTAGAAGATTTTGAGATTCTATTTTTTCAATCATTTTTCTAGCAGCATTTTGTTTGGCAAATTTTTTAGATGACCCAGTTCCATTACAGGTGATGTCTTTAAAATTGCAGGTGAATTCAAAGGTATTGCCAACTGAAACATCTTCGTACGTTGGCAGATCCGAATGAGCAGACTGGCACTTTTCTTGCAGGATTCCTACGTAGTTATCTTTTGGTATCTCCATTTCAGAAATATCTGCAAATCACAAATTATATTAGTATTCCTTTTTAATGTTTAACGGGTTCATTCCTTTTATTAAGATAATAATCCCACCACCAGGCCAATGGGACCCTGTCGGCCAATTATCCTACCCTAACTATTTAGCTACCCCACTATATAGGACATTCTTAAATTTCTCAAATACTGGACAACTGTAACATCTGATTTTTACTAAATGTCAAAGTTCATCAGGACAAGGCCTTTTTATAGTTTGCGCATGAAATTCCCGACCATTTTAAAGAACTTGTGAAAGAGAGATGGGTAATGAATGTTTACGAGAGAGATAGACGATTCCTAAATATGCGTAGGTCATTGGCAGCGGAGAAATGGTTTTTTGTACCTATTTATTTTTCTATTGGACTTTTTATAATTCTTTCTTTCTTTTTCCTTTTTTTTAATTTTGGACGATTAATTTTAAGTCTTCCCCTTGTTTCCGTTATTGTTAGCAATTAATTTAATTTTTTTGAAAATTGTAATTATAATTTGTATGTGGAAATAAAAATTGATTTGATTTGATTTTGATTTTAATGTTCAGGACGATCTTTTTTTAATGTTCATGAAGTGTTTCTATTATCCGCCACATAGTGACTCTTCAACCTGAACCGAATTGATAGCTGTCATCAATCAAAGAAAATAAACAATATTTGTTTACTTCTGGGAAAATGATTTTTTGATTAAAACTTAAGGAAACATAACTAGTACGAGTTTGAACTCTTATTTATTACCAAATAAATACAAATTCGGTGAATACAATGTATGTTTTCAATGTTATAGCTGAAATGACAAAGATAAAATTTACGTTAACAAAACAATAACCTTGAATATATTTTGACAACTATGAATTTTACCTGTTTTGAATATTGGTTCACTTATTTACAGCTACGTAGTAAAGTGCGGGGATTGAGTAGGGGAGTAGACTTCTCCTCCTCCCTCACGCCCCAGTATGTCAAAATTTTCGCACTGGTCTGGATTCTTTTGCGCAGACAATACCAAATAATTTTGATAATATTCACCTTTGGAATTCATTCTCTCAGTAAAACTTTCACTCTTCCATCAAGACAGTGAATGTAAATTTATAACCAATAAGTTACATGAATAAGTTCAAGATGACTACTAATTTTTATTTTCTTCACAGGTCCTTTGAAAATTCAGGTAAATTATACATATAACATTTTACTGGCCTGATTGAACCGGGTCATGGACTTAAACAATGGGTAATGTGGATAATACATAATTTAATTAGCATTCAAGCATTCAGTCACAAATAACTTTCATAACAATAACTAGGCTTCTTTTTTGTTTTTTAATTTATTTTGAGTTGTTTTATTTGTTTTTACCATGCCTCCTAAAAGAGATCCTGAATTTAAAGTATCAAAATCCAAGAGAAAACTAACATGATCAAAATGCGATTTAGTACCATTAGGGCAGTGACTTAATTAACACGTTGGGTATGCGTGGTAGGAATTCCTACCATGGCGGCACGTCCCCGGTGGCGCGTGGAAGGGATTCCTACCCTCACTCAACTCTCGATGAATCGGGTCAGTGTGCTTCCAGCACTCGTAGCAGGTGGACAGCGTTTTCGCCGCTCCTCGGGGCAAGTCCAAATTGCTTATTTCACGAGTTTGTTTCAGTCTCCGGGGTTTATTTTTTTGTGTTAGTGGTACAGTGAAGTTGTGTATTTTACCATGAATATCGAATTTCCGGGACCCTTATAACCTAACCATATTTTACCTTTATTTTATGCAATTTGTAAAAAATGTATTCTGTAACTGTTTTTCTTATGAACCCATGGTTTGACTGTCCCTGGATGCGCGTGGTAGGAATTCCAACCATATTTTCAAAATGGCTACCGCAAAGGGGTTATTATGGCTTCAATTGCATTTATCAGTCATATTTTGAGATATCACACACGATATTACGAAAAAAATTAAAAAATAAGCATATTTTATTTTGAATCCATGTATGTGATTGTCCCTGATGGCGCGTGGTAGGAATTCCTACCACATTTTCAAAATGGCTGCTAAAGGGTTATTATGGCTTCAATTGTATTTTTAAGTCATATTTTGACATTTTCCACATAATACTACAAAAAAAAGGAAAAGAAATTTTGGCATATGCAATCCCCTATTATGGTTTTTTAGCACTCAATATGTTAATGGTATGACTCTAAAATCTTAATCTCCATTTACTATTCAAACAAAGAAACTAAATGTAGGCCTAGCCTATATTTACATGGTCTATGAAAAAATACAAGGGTTTATAAAACTATTTATCAACTAGCTTTAGATTCAAGCGAAGAAGATTCTGTAATTGATGACACATTAAATCGTGATCAGGATGAAATCAATGAATTAGGCTATGTGTAAATATCTGTTCTTGCATTGAACACTTTATACATGTCGACTGACCAAATTTGACAGATTCATCTTTTTTCACTCAAGACAAATTTCAAAATTGTAGTTAACAAGTTAGATTACCAAAAATCTAGTAACCAAATTTTTATGGCAATTTAGCTTCATGGGCAATATTTTTTAATCAATATAATATTTGATACCACAGTCCGTAAGAACAATGAATGCACCACCCAAAGTCATGAAGTTTGGATACTTACGAAGTGTCTTTGCCAGTGAACCTCTTATTTTAATCAGCAACCTAACTTTGTGTCACAGAAGATAATTATACGATCCCATATCAGGCCATCCATAAATTACGTAACGCCCATAGGGGGTAGGGAGGGTTTTTGGCAGCATTATGAACTGTTACGGGGGAGGGTGTGGGGGGGGTTAGATACAGCGTAATGTAACTGCTAAACCTCAAGAATGTATGACTTAATTTATTCAACATTAGTTTTTCTCTGGATAAAATTCAAGTTTTTAAAAATTGTTTGATGTTAGTACCTATTATATTTTATCACTAGCAGTTGCCAGTGGCTTCGCTCACGATAACAATTTTAACACCCGCTGCCTAAATGAAGATGGTGCCACATACTGAGTTCATGATTAAATAGATAAGGTACAAAAACGATTGGTGACTTTAATATAGTACAAATCACCTAAAAGAAAAAAACAACCATAATCCATGATAAAAGGAACCAAACTATAAATCAGCTGTAGAGACCTATCTGTATATGAAGCTTAAACCGCCTTCTTGATTAAATATAATTAACAATTTAATCGAAAGACCATCCATTAAATTAAACAGAAAGGTTTTAGACCTTTGACCCCACCGAAAAACCCTGAAAACTTTGAATTTTGAAAACCCCGTTCTCAGTAGATGCTCACGCCCTATAGGAACGTCTATGAAAAGCTTCAAGATTCTAAGTCAAGTTCAAGTAGTTTGAGCTGTGCGATGATAGGTCAGTGGTATTTGACAAATACAAAGTAGATATATATACTTTCATCAGCCGGAAAGATGTTTTAGGAATCCGCTAAGAACGCATGTCTGCTGCGACAGGAGTACTTAGAAATATTGCTGCCCCCCCCCCCGCACGAGGCATTCTTATTTGGCCTCTCTATACTACACATGCCAGCACATTCCAGCGCCCCCGCCGACAGAACCCCTAAGGGTGTCGCTGCCTGGGAAGGCTTATACTCAGTAGGCCTATCGTTGAATCCGTGCTATAGTACAGAGTGACCCTGAGGCAGGAAATATCCTCTTCGCAGACCGTGCGTAATTAGTGAATCTTAAAGCAGTTTCCTGTTTCATGAACGTTTATGTACGTAGAGTAGAAAATGCCTTGATTAAATACCACCAAAGTATTTTTAATGTTTTAGGGTCTATTTTGAACAACAACAAAATAACATAGCCGTCCCGCAATTTTTTAAACATGGTTAGCGTTATCTCTTTCATTCAGACAGCTGGTTTTACATTCTATGAAATGTCTTGCTTTTAACATCTGTTTGAATATAAACATTTCATCACTTATAATTCTGGCATAAGGATATTATTAATATGTGATCATTGAGAGGGTATATGCGCGGCCTTGGTCTGTGGTGTAGTCCGAGGGTCAGATCAGGATGAAAATCCTGATAAATGTATAATGATTGGGAAAATATTAACTTTATATAGTACATGTCAATTGAAAAGAAATATTATAAACCAAAACATAAAACTAAATGAAATCATAAAACATCTGTAACGACGAATCCATCTGTGAAGGCAACTACCATCTGCTTGGAAAACTGAAAATGTAAACAAAACGTCATCCCCTTGAATTATGGGGAAATTCAAAGCAAACTTGGTCGAAATCATATAAAACTCGGTTTTTAGAAGCTTTCTATTTAATTTCAAAAATACGTACTCTAGTTTTAAGTCGTCTAAAACCTTCTCATATGTGCATATAACACAGGATAACAGTTTCAGCCAAAATAGTACTCTAGTTTTTGTGTGAAAAGCGGTCTAAAGTGTGATGTTGAGCGTTACCAACACACATCGTGACATAAATTGAGATAAGGCTTGATTCGGATTCTCTGACCTTCAAAACGCAAAAATGACCAAATATTTTATAATTCTAAGCAATGTACAGACAAAACTCTAATTTTATTTATATAGATAAGAATTCAAACGAAACTAAGTTTAAACTAAGTCTAGTTACATAAAAATTGGAAAAAAGAATGAATTTTGAATGAACTTGGTTGGATGCCCAGTTCGAACAGAACTTAAATGTTCATGTCCAACTAACAAAAAGTCCCAGAACGGAGTTATCCACAGTGTCAATCGTGACAGTGTCTGACCACATGACCACTTCCTGGAAGGAAGAGTGAAGATTTTTTTTTCTTTTTTTTCCTTTGACTGTGTGCAATATAATGTGATGTAAAATATTAAGATTTGATCAGATATTATTTGTCATATCAATAAATTATTTGTTTCTTTTGAGTTTAAACACAGAGAAGAAATAAACAGAGGTTGCATTCATATGGCAGTAGTGTTGCGGGTAACTGCCTAAAACCAGGAAGTAAAACAATAGGGAGACAATAGACTTCCGGGCGCCCCCCTACCCCCCGCGCCCACTCACGGCACTGCTCGATACCATATTTAGCGCAACATTAGATGCGACCTCTGTCTTATTTCTTCTCTGTGGTATAATGAGTCTTTTGTTGAATATTACGATTTTTAAAATAAGATGAATGGGGGATAATGGCACTGTGCGGCCACTTTTACGACCGCTCTCTTGCTAAAAGACACACACATATATATATAAATAAATCTTTGTATCTATTTCGACACCGTCTATAAACGCGCTATTCGGCGGCTATATAAAATATTTGAGTATATACAAATTTTTTTCTCTAAATATGTTAATACGACTATTAAGAAATATGTATGCTATTTTTTTCTTGATTTTTTCACTCTATCCAATCACTGCAAAATCGGTACTATTTAGCAGCATTCAACAATCGTGCTATTTGGCGTGTCGTGTACAGTTCGTGCCAGAAAGGAAAAGAGAGTGTCGGACCGGTCCAGGTAGGCCCGGGCAGCCCTAATCCACTGTTGTCACAACACCTATTGTCGTGAGGCCGGCCGGCGAGTTATTTCTTGAGTAATTCCTGGTATAAGGAATTTCGAAGCGGCCCGCAGTCAATGACTCAGGCGTGGGGGCTGCCCACCCCCGTCGCCGGCCGGCCTCACAACAATAGGTGTTGTGACAACAGCGGATTAGGGCTGCCCGGGCCTACCTGGACCGGTCCGACACTCTCTTTTCCTTTCTGGCACGAACTGTATATAGGTCCTATTCCGCCGCCAGCGATGTCGCCATATTTATGGGGCACTGAACCCAGAGTGAGGTCTACAAATCTGCAAAAAGCGCTAAAGGTAGAGTTTGAGGCTGTAGCCTGAAGCGTCAGTGTTTTTTTTTGTTTTTACGGTATGAATTGTCAAAAGATTGTTAAATTTATTTAATTACCAACTTACCGTTACTGTTCCTAAGTTCATTTGCCTAAATTGCATGTAAAAAATAGAATATAAACTAAGTTTCATTTACCTGTTTGTTACAACATTAGATATATTAGATACATTACTTTGAACTAGTGAGTTGGTGACCTACCCATATAGGTATTTTAAGCCAAGTATGAATGACAGATGAGTAAAGGATGATTGTGGCACGATCTTGTAGTTTTGTTACTGACTAAGGTCGACATGTTCCTTAAGAGTTACCGCATTACATTTAAATGTATTCACACAAGAAATTACAGTTGGTGCCTTTTCACATTAGGAGACAGGGCGCGGCGTCTCGTCGCCGAGTCTCGTAATTTTTATTGTTGACACCTTGAAGTCACGGTCGCCGTGTAGTCCAGGCAACAAAAAGGTATATAGGGAATTTTTTGGAACACAATTTTTGACTTTGCAGCTTTGTTTGGACTAGTTAGGAGGTGAACATATCAAAAGTCCCCGTCCGTAGCCCTTGAGTGGGTGGAGGGAGGTGGGTCTAAAGGTACAACTTTTTGGTTTTTCCTAAATATCTTGAAAACTATCAACTTTTAGTACTCCCTGTTAAATTTAAAAATTAAAGAAAATTAAATTTCCTGTAAGAAAAGTATATGATATGTCTACTTTGGTCCAACCGCTTACAAGGTAAGCACTAATTTTAGTAATACTTTTAAAAATATCCCTTCCATAAGAAATCCATGTAAATTTGTGGGTCACATACATGCCCAATGGGGCAACGCTTTTTCACCTAAAGGAAAATGAACAGTATTCAGGAAATATTGATAAAATTTCCAGTAATTTGACACCTCAATCATAAAAATTGGTCTAAAATTAAGGCGTTGGCGAAATAAAAAAAAGTTATTTTTCAATAAATTTTAACAAATTGTAATACGCCGTTTCAGCACTAGCCGTGGTGCTACCCCCGGCCACTTAAAGGCCTAGTTCACACACATCGACTTCGTGCCGTATGCCGTGTATGGCATGACGTCGTGGAAATTCAATTACACTAGGGTAAACAAGTGTTCACACGCATCGACTACGGCGTCGCACCGCCCACGGCGGCCGCGGACATCACGGCATGAATCAAGCGGCGACCGCGACCTGTTGATTACAATGGCGCCTTATGAGCGCGTTCATACAGATCGACGCAGCGTCGGCGTCGTACCGACCAGGGCCGCCACGAGGGGGGGCAACGGGGACAGTTTGCCCCAGGCCCCCGGCTCACAGGGGCCCCCAAGAGACCCCGGACCCGCGGAAATTATTCCTGTTTGTATAAATATCGGAACACCGCTGCAGCGGGCAGTTGAAAAAATTGTGATGAAAAGCATTTTCACATTCAGGAAACAAATATTTTTATATCAATTACTTTTAAGAATATTCAAGTGAGCTAGCCTTCAATCAGTGGATTAGTTTGAGAAATAATGTTTTTGACTTTTGTTTTCACTTGCACCACTGACTCGGTCCTTATCAGTAAGCTCAGCGTTTCCCACAGGTTCTTGAATCGCAGCGTCCCGTCGTGTCAGGGTCGCGGGTCCATGTGTCGTCCGATTGTACCTATTACTATTTGATACTTCTTACTGCTTAAAGTGGATGATATGGTTTTTTGCATGATTTAAGAATTAGGCTTGATGTAGAATACAGCAAAACGATAATGAACAGTGAATCAAGACTTTTTATCTTCACTGCAAATCTTTACAAAATCCTAATCCAAAGGATCTAGACCAGGCTGAATCAAGCCAAGAATTAAAAATATAAAAGAAAATAGTTAATGGAGGTGTAATAAAACTAGATAGAAGAGTGAACTCAGTTAAAAAAAATCCTTTTATCAAATATTTGATAAAATACTTCAGCCTGGGTTTTCCCAAATTTGTCTTGCCTTAAGACTCATTGTAATTTTGCCAGTGTCCGATAATTCTGGAGGACCACCTTCAGATAAGATGGCCTGAATAAAAAATAAGTTACGTCCCGCAATTGATGGAAATAATTCAATCACTTAATAATATTAAGTATAGTACATGATTATGTTAAATAAATCGACTTTGATGACTTGATCAATGATTCTGCAATGGATAAGACCAGGAAAGGAATTATTTAGATATTTAGACCACAACTTTCTTTTCTTTATTATATTATAAAGTTAGGTCAGATAGAATGTATTTTACGTGTTCTTTGTCTGGAATCATATGATTACACGTTAATATGAGATTAATTTTAGCAAAATGCAATGAATATCATTGTATATTATGGTGTCATGTTAAGGTCGATGTAAAATAAAACTCTGTGCACAAATAGTATTCTGGTTTATACTAACTTTTATATAAATCATTTATCTTAGGCTTTACATTTTAACAACAAAATTAGTTCAGAATGAGAACAATAGCTATGTTAAAAAGTATTATCGGAGCATAGCACATATATATGTTTTATTGATGCAAATTTTCACATTTGTAAAAAGTGATTAATATTCAACATGACAGCAAGGGCCCCCACCAACAATTTTGCCCCAGGCCCCCAATTAGTGTTGTGGGCCGGAAATATTCCCAGTGGGAAGGAAATTATAAAATTTCCCAAGCCCGGAAATTTTGTCAAAAAGTGGGAATTTATGGGAATTTATAAAGATCTTTTAAAATGGTAAAAATTTATCAATATCATTCAAATAACACTCAGCTAACATCATATTTGGAAAGAAATATTCTTACCTATGCCTATGATTATTTCATTTGTATTTACTTTCATACTTTCAAAGATAAAAAAACCTCAGGTAATCAGGACCTCAGACCAACCGACCAATCTCATTTTAAATAGCCACAACATACATAAAAATAATTCACAATAATGTAAATATAGGGTAATCAGCTTACAGTATATGAAATATAAGAGCCCCAGGCTTATTTATTACAAATTAACCTCTAGGAAAAAAATGTGTTTGGCTTTGGCCTTTCTCAAAATAATAAACAAATACTAAAAGGCAGTTCTTCTGTGATGAGCTTAATATTGGCAATATACCGTGCGTCCCAAAAGACCTACCCCCCGTGTTATTTTTTTTAATAGAGATAAAAGTACATATAATATTAGGGAATATTTATATGATCAAAAAAGGAAGTTTTTGGGGTATGTAAATAGGGGGTAAGTCGAAATATTTAGATGTAAACCCCTACTGAATTATACATAATTTTAAAGGTCATCAAAGAAAAAAAGGCGCAAACTAGAGGTCTCTATGTCAATCCTATCAAAAGTTATGACAGTTCAAAGTTTTAATTTTTTGAAAATCAAATGAAATCCATACTTAAGTAAATATAGAATAAATAATGATTATTTGTGAGAATAAAGAGGAAAAATACCACGATTAAAATTAGATTAATTGCTCAAAATGTCCACCATTCACTTCCAGGCAGAAGTAAAGACTGGACTCCAATGCCACCTCACATTTGCCAATATTTCTGGTGTGACTAGCTGGCATGATCGTTCAATCCGCGCTTTTAATTCATCGAGATTATGTCATGAATTTTGCTTTTAATAAAGCCCCAAAAAGAAATAAATCTAGAGGTGTAAGGTCTGGCCATTCTAAAAAAATTTTATTTTAGTTAATTTTGAAAAAATTAAAACTTTGAACTGCCATAACTTTTGATAAGATTGACGTAGAGACTTCTAGTTTGGGCCATTCAGTTTCTTTGATTATGATCTTTAAAATTATGCATAACTCGATAGGGGTTTACATTTAAATATTTCGACTTACCCCCCAACTACCCCTTTTGTGGGGGAGGGGGTGAAAATTTACATACACCAAAAACTTCCTTTTTTGAACATATAGACATTCCCTGAATATTATACTTTTATCTCTATTAATAAAAAAATAACTTTATTTATGAATTTTGGGAATATTTCCTTGATTTTAAATTCCCAGGAATTTTACATCACTACCCCCAATCTCCTCGTGGCGGCCCTATCCAGACTCGAGTTTGCGCATAATGAGATCTAGTCCAGTAGGAATCTCTAGTTTACTTGTTGTTTGGAGAGAAGGCACTGAAAATGACAGACTCAGTACTAGATGTGGATGTTTTAATTACTCTAATTGAAGAACGATTAGTGTTGTAGGATAAAACTTTAGATATTTATAAATCATAAACAGAAAATACAGCTGCATGGAGGGAGACATGCGCGAGGTGACACCCTGGGTTTAATGGCGTTTCGAAGAAAAAATAACAATAATTTGCGCGGAAAAAATAAATATGGTAATTATCAGCATCTGCTTACAAAAAGAAAATGTTAGAAGTACAGTAAATTACACTATGACCTGCAAATATATTGTAACATTTCCCAGTAAGAATAGATTGTGTTTGATTGAGTTAAATGTTGAAAAAGTTTTAAAAGTGGTGGCCCTTCTATTGAAAAAAAGCGTCACTAGCCTTCCAATTTGAATCAGTTACTAACAAAAAAATTACAGATGTCAAATGTAATGGTTTTCTGCGACAAAAGTGTGATTACTTCGTTGTCACCTTCATGTTTTCAGGTGTCCCCATAACAAATATTGCTTTAAAACATTTTTAATTTCGGTTAAAAATTAAAATCACTTGGGACATATTTTTATTTATAAGATGAAAACATACTGTGGTTCATAATAACTCATACTATGGTTAATAATAGAGAAACATGAATTTATATTCACACATCTGCAGATGGGTTAAAGTTTCTGTTTACTTTCAAGCAACCAATCAACTGCCATTAATTTTTGACCCATATTGGTTTAAATATGCCTACTAAATATTAACAAAATTAGCAAAACACTCTTTTTTCCGGAACTGAGCAAATCACCTGAGTATAAAAATGAAAAGTATATGTAGGGCCTATTTAGGTACTTTTCATTTTAACAAATTACATTGTAGGCCCAGATAATGTTTTTTTAATCAACAATCAATAAATAATACTACAAAAGTATATGAATATACTCAGTTCCATATTCACTTTCAGTATGGATTGCCATAAGCAATGTATTGAATTTAAAATGAAAATTTAAGTTGTACGAGCAATTAATAACTAGTTGGTCCCACATTATATTACAAACAGCTGATGGTTTTATCACAACATGCTACAGATATAGTAAAATATAGTAAACAAATAAATTAGCAGAGGTAATAGAGTAACAGTATCTCTTAAGGCCTGTACGGCCACGGCACGGCGCGATTCGTCTAGCACTAGAGCAGGTCGTGTGGTCCACGGCTTCGGAAGCACACCGCGGCAACACGAGAGGAAAATTTCCGCTCCAAATTCTCAGTGCCGGATTCAAAGAGAAGTTTTTCGGTGCCGCACCGCGCAACGCCTCCGCAGAGTTGGTGTCAGCCCATTAGATGACATAGAATGGATTATTTTCAAAATTCTTCCATGGTGCCGCGCTTCGCCGCGCCGCGCCTCCCGCTGAGTTGCATAGGTGGGCGTCAAACTTTAAACTTAAAAAATCAATTTACTTTTTGAAACTCAGAGATTAAATAAATTATAACTCAACTCGTAATATGATAAACCTAGTAATTTTAAATAATGTTACAAATTAAAATAAGCTGTAATAATAAATATTTGTAAACTAAAACCCCCAGTTATCCAATGAATGGACTGACAACCCGGGCAAACTTAGGCCCGTTTATACTAAAACACCGGCACGGCATCCCACAAACCTGTGACAATGGTGACAAGGGACACTCACTTAGCATTGAGCATATGAGTGTCCCGCTTGCTATTATACTGGGCACTGGTGTCTGAGACACAAAAAAAGTCTGGAGAGTGGAGAGTGTAAAGTCAGTGTCTTCCCCTCGGATACAGCCGGGACACTCGCGGGACACAAATTGGGCGCTTATCGGAGCTGATCGTAGCACTGAAACAAATGAGAGTGTTCCGTGAGCTATTAGGCCGGGTTCACTCTGGACACTTTCAGAATCCCATGGCGGCCACAGTTCTGGGAATGAGGGGGCAGGAAGTCAAAATCGCGCCAGATCGCCCTGTACTGGTTCACATTGCAGTGGCCCGAATTTTGTGTCTCGCCGCGAGTCGCCCGGTCAGCCCCAGCCCAGTCTGGAAAAATAATCAGTTTTCCAAAAATCCGTTTGAAAAATAATCATTTCCTCCTCAAGATATGATGCTCATAACTTGATTTTACCGGCAAAAATTACCATTCTCTTAACTCTTGAGCGGGCGCTTCACCGGCAAAACGCGAGCGGGCGCATGCGGAGTTTTACTCCGCAACACTATATTGCACAAATTTAACCCATTTTACTTGTTTTATAACGAAATATTGTATTTAAATGTTGACAAACTTCATTAGGAATCACATTTCATCGTCGATGCAATTAATTGTTTAATTTAATAGGTGTAATATTTCAATTGAACATAGTAAGTAATTTTCTAGTATAAAATATGTATTAATTATTATTTACATTTTTGGACTTTTCCTTTCGCTTCTCTTTTTCGAAATCGAAAGGAAAAGTCCAACAAATTTGATAATAATTACAAATCCTTCGATATTATGAATTTTAAAAATAGCTATCACTGTCTGTATAACGGGAAAGGGCACTCCGCAAACTGAGATGGCATCTCTGAATTGCAAATAACGAGGTACCAAGGGGGGGGGGTATAAATAGCTTTAGGAGATTCCTGGAATGAGGGGCGTAAAGTACGGAGCCGGACACGACCGCCGACACCCATTATGTGTGTTTATTTTAACATAAAAAACACGTGCGGAGGAAAACTCCGCGTGCGCCCGCTCGAGGGTTAAAAAAAAGTACCAAAACCATTTACCGAAAACATGTACACGAAAACGTCGTACGACACCTGTGTGTAACCCCCGCCTTAAGACTGGTTTCATGGGTGATAAGCTCGTGCACAGTTATTGGATTGAAATTACAAGTCCTGGTTGGAAAGAAACTACTTATGCTCCCTATGCAATCTTCAAAAAAATGAAACTGTTTGTCATTTGATTTTGGAGTGTCCTGTTTTGGAAACCATCAGGAGAAATTGACTGGATAAAAATAATTTCAATTATTTTTCAGCCAACCCGTTGGACGGCCAAGTGCCATTGTTGTGCGCGCTTAGGTTCAGGTTTCCTGCGAGAAAATTTTATTGTGTTAATTTTTTTTGAAGAAAATGAAGCAATTTTCATTTCATTAATTTAGTTTCATTCGTACGTGTGTGGGTACGACGAGAAAAAAATAAAAGAGTTATCAGCACCCATGTTTACCTAAAGGGCTTCACCTAACTTATATCTTGAGTTGAGATATCTCGAAATAAAAAGAATCGAATAAAATATCTGATTAATAAACTTGTTTTTAATATTCATGTCTTCCACAAGCAATAAAATGTTTTATTTTCAAGAACAGATACATATCCGTGATATGTTTTCCTTTACTTCTAAACAAACACTAAAACTCTGACCCCACGTAGGAATATTACTGTATTTATCAGTGCGTGGACACGAATGATATTGATATTAGATGATATTATATACATTGATTTATTATATTGAACAAACATATAGTGAAACAGCTTCAATTGGGCAATAACAATGAAGTAGAGTATGTTAAATACTTGTTGAGAACATAATAATATGGTCTAAATACGTTTTATTTAACTTTTCGCACTACTTTCTCCAAACACAAATGCGGTAACGTTGGATTTTACTTTTTAAAGCCAGTTATTGACATTATGCTTACATAATATTATAAGCTAATAATATTTAAGTTTTTTTGCTTGAATACAGTATTATAATTAAAATGCTGAAGCGTATTACAGTACTCGAAAAAAGTCGATGTGTCGATCCATTTTTTTAGATAATTCAAAAATATAGTACACTTACAATATTAAAATGCGCCTCAAATAATCAACAAAGACGTCTACTTAAAGTTTTTAGTGATGATTCAGTATGCTTTTAGGCCTTGTTTGCACGACGACCAGACAGTAGGACAGTAGAAAAAAATCCTTTTGTTCTCTTTTGTTTAAAGGTGTTACTGTCCACTGTACTGGTCGTCGTGCAAACAAAGCCTTCTTCTTTTTAATTGAGACAGCTAAGTTGGGAAGTTCAAGTACAACAGTAGGGTACAAATTTAGGTGAAAAGTTGGGAATTTCAGGTATTCTCCTTACGACGCTACTGATGAACACTGCTTTTCCTTTCCTTTTTCATTTCAAGCGAGAATATATTTTCCGCGAGAAACGTTAACAACATCAATCCACTGCTACCTCCTCTCGGTGCCTAGCGAGGGCTGTATTATTTTGAATCCCTCCATTAGTTCACCGTTTGTTATTCTCTATAATATACCTCACGCCAGCCCTATACCTCGTAGAAATAAAATATGAGGATCATAATTGACTTCCTGTCATGCCACCTTATTTAAGTGTAAATACAAAATAACATTACATTTAATTATTCACAAACTTAAGCAAAAGATTTATGCAATGAATTGTAAATTCAAAGTTTTGTTATCAATTTTAACCAAGTTAAAACACCTAGAAGGCCTTCCTAGACACGAGGCCCTCTCCCTCTGTGTCCACCCCGTCCCCCCCCCCCCACAAATAAAATAACACTGCCAGGAGATTCGGAAGGAATCAAGTAATCTGTTTAAATTCCAGCAAATATGCGACGGAGGGTCTGCGGGGACGAGGAGGAGGTTTCCGCAGCGTTGCCAGATCGTGGCCGCCGTTTGGGGATAATATCTATAGGATATAAACAGGTGGCCGCTAGGTTAAATCAAGTTTCTGTAGACCATATACGGGCGCGAAATATTCGAATGCGACTGCGGCTTTCCAAGCGGAAAAATGGTAAACTAACTATATACGAAAATCATAATATACACCGTCATTTGGCCGCCACATAAAATTTGTTCTTCTTTTAGTTTTCGTCATAATGATCAAGAAACAAGGGTTTGGCGATTTGGCGGCCATATAAGGCCGCCAATTAGGACCGGCCGCCAAATCAAATGCAGATCCGTCCATGTACGCCGCCGCTTGGGACCCGATTTTTACATATATATATAGGGTGTTCAAAAAATGTGGGGCAATAATTTACATAGTGATTCCTTGGATCAAAATAAGCAAAAAAGTTTATATAGACATATGTCCTATCTCGCTTAGTTTAGTGTCTATCTGTCTGTTGTGTTTTTTACAAAATAATTCATAACTCCTTAACGGTTTGAGTTACAGTGTTGAGAATGTGCACAAATGTTAATATAATTAGTCGATATCTTTGTACAAAATATTAATAAAAAATCTTTATCCATTTCAAAATGGCGGCTATTTTTAAATATTTGGGGGCATATCTAATGAAAACCAAATATTTAAAATAGCCGCCATTTTGAAACGGTTAAAGATTTTTTATTAATATTTTGTACAAAGATATCGACTAATTAGATTAACATTTGTGCACATTCTCAACACTGTAACTCAAACCGTTAAGGAGTTATGAATTATTTTGTAAAAACACATACCGACAGTTAGACGCTAAACTAAGCGAGATAGGACATATGTCTACATAAACTTTTTTGCTTATTTTGATCCAAGGAATCACTACGTAAATTATTGCCCCACATTTTTTGAACACCCTGTGTATATATATATATATATTAAAAATGTAAAGTAGCCCTTCATTGTGATAATTGTAATATATATATTTCTAAAATTTCAGACAAATGGTGCCCCAAAACAAAAAGTTATCACTGTCTCGGGCTTAGGTCTTACTATGAGACCTACGGGAATAGCTTCTTCTCTATAGGGGAAATTGGCTATATGTGATTTCTGCATTTGGGGGCCGAGCGAGCTTAGTGCATGTGAATGTCAATGGAATCTTGTTCGAGTACTGCTAATAATTAAAGGCGTCTCTTGCGTTTTGGGGGACAGAGCTTAGACAAATGAAGGTCAGTATTGATGTGCCTGTAATGCACTTCCTAAAATAAATATTTTTGAGTAAAAAATTAGACTTTCATAGAAAACTATGCAAATTATTGAAATTAATATATTTAAAATCTGCCTTGGCACTCCTAGTCAATCAATTTTAATATTTTAAGATTGATTTTAAAGATCTAGTTTTTCTTTAGATTTGATCCACCTTTCATGTAACAGCAGGTCGTACTTTGAGGTTTAGATGGATATGAAAATTCCTAAATATTTTGACAATATGATTATTAAATGATTGTTGTGCTCAAGCTATTAGGCTGCTTTTTTATGAAACTTAGAATTACTGTATATTGTTTCATAATATTTTGTATAAATTTGTTGTGAAAAGTTTTAGGGTCGTAGGTTGTCATCGTGTTAGAACAAAATCGCAAAAAAATCAATTTTTCAGAAACTACAAATTTTTAATAGCTTTTCCTAATGTAAAATTTTGTAATGAAACTTTTGGTGTCATTTATTTTTGTCAAACATGAATTGTTTTGGAAATATCCTCGAAAAACAGGTGAAAGCGTGAATTTGTTGGTTTACTTTTGAATATTTTCCTCGATAAAAAATTTTGCACCGGTTTAAATTTTTACACTTAGTGAAATTTTCTTTTAGCGAATTTCCCCTATGGGGAAGAAGCTGTTACCGTAGTACTCATGGTAAGACCTAAGCCCAAGACCATGATAACTTTTCGTTTTGGGGCCCCCAAAAGCAAAAACACCATTCGTTCATTTTCATATGGGTCATTCTCACATAAAGAGATAATTTAAGTCCTTAGGTTAAAAAATGCATTTTTTAAATAATGTTGTTGAAATAAAATATTTACCCAAAATATGTATATGTTTATTTATTCAACCCATATAATTCTTTGTTTGTGAATATCAAATTGTTGCCAAAAAATGCCTTCCCTAATCCCATTCATCAATTCGGTCGCCGTCCCAACCTATATCAATCAAACTTACATGCCTGTAAAAATGAATAAAATAACTAGATATATTTTATATTCTAAGACAATATGTCTGTTTTAACATAAATTTATTAATTAATAACGGTATCAAAAGAAAAAGTTTCATTTCAATATTAATAATTGAATGGAATCAGCTGTCCTAAAAATACACGGCGTCCGAATGTGAGTTTTTAAAACTCCCACACAAAGACCAGCTCCCGTCTTCCATGATCCCAGACGACTGAGGTAGTGTTGAAAAAGATGCAACATGAGTTCCCTTATCATTTCGTGAATTAAAAACCAGTTTTAAAATAGATATATCAACAAAACAAGTTAAGAAACTTGCAGTACCTTAATTGTAGATCAATTCGGTCTCCAGTATTACTTTTATATAATCATAGAAACAATTACACTACCAATATCAATCAAAAGCTATTGAATGGTGTAACATAACCTAGAAATAAAAACAATCTAGGTAGCTTGTTCTGAAAACGACAGAGCCAAGAAAGTGAAATCGTCAATTCGGAAGTCGTCATTTCGGTCGGCCTACCGAATATGATTTTGGCGACCGAGTTGACGAATTTACATTGAAAAACAGTCATAACGTTGATTTACCACATTTACCTTAATATTTCTAACAGAATATTATTACTAACTAACTAAATTATAATAAAACTAAAGCAGATATTTAATTTATTTTTGTAAAACACACTTTTTTTAAACTGGTTCTTTCCATCTGTTATTTTTAGGTTATTACTTCATATTCCTATAATGTTTGGAAAATAAATGTTCTGCCAAATCACAAATTGTTTAATTTTAATAGAGACCACATATTTCTTAAACGATAAAACCCTTTAAAGTTCATTTTGATCGCGGCTGCGTCATTTCGGTCGCCGCCATGTCATTTCGGTCGCCGCTACGTCATTTCGGTCGCCGTGAATTTAGTTAAAATATACCAATTAATAATGAAATAAAAAAAATATTAAAATACCCAGTTTAACACTTGAGGACGTCTTGTAAAATTTCGTGAAAAATGTTCTCTTTAAGTAATTTTTTCACGGACTAATTGAGTTTTTGATAGTTGTAAGACTTATATTTTTAACGTTTGAGCCAAATGTATGAAATTAAAGTCATTTTACCATTTTAAATCAAGTATCCATTATAATACTTAAGACCCTCATAACATTTTAACTACGTTTATATGGTTCATTGAAGTATTTAATTTTATTTTTTACATTTTTTAACCATTGATCATGATGAGTCTTGATGCATTAAAAAATTGAGAAATAATAGAAAATAAAAAAATTCAGCACTGCTGCTCTGAATATAGTTCCTTAAAGGTATTTGAAAACAAACTGCAGCCTGTACTTTTATATATTTTTCATTTATTTATTTTTGATTTTATTGCTTAAATTATCTCTTTATATGAGAATGACCCATATGTATATATATCGGTTGTCATGTGTAGCGCGTTGCTGCCTCTGCCGTAATTATTACCCGATCGCAAACAGCGTATGAAAAGAAAGGATATAATCATCTGACTTGAAATATAAATTAATTAGGTAGAAAGTTAATAAACATGCAAATGAAATCCGAGGAACAGGATATACCCGTGATGACATTTGTGATAATTAACTGAATCTGTTTGTTATTACCTCCACGACTTGTTACAGTACACTCCCGATTATCCAAGCCCCAGTGATCCGTGACTCCAGATTATCCGAGGTCGTTCTTAGCTAAAGAAAATATTATATTTACGTTCGGTGGAAACATAATAATAACGTAATTGTCATTGGTTTATAGTAAAGTAAATATAAAATCTGGTAATTTGTTAGTTTATTCGTGTACTCAAGTTTACAATTTAAATAAAGATTTGAAGTTAGTGCCTATTATTATAGTATGTTATGAACTCTACCAATAACCTAAATTCGTGTTTTGAATGAAAATCATTAGTGGAGGAACTTACCGAGTCGTCTTCTGCTGGATGCAAGGCGGGAGGTCACTATCGTCGAATAATGGTGAGTTTGACTTGATAGTTGACCTAAATATTGGGCGAACTATTTGCCGTATGAGGCCTAATGAGAATGACAAGAAACGAGTACATCAAACCAGTTCAATCACCACATTCGTATTGGCCTAGATTCACCCTCTGATGCTGAGCTTTCCAGTAGTGAACTCCCACCATAAACAAATGTGCATATGAATACAGACGTTGATATGATGAATGACGATTTTCCTTTACGAAGTTTATTTTGTTACTTGTTGTTTTTAAATATTGGTATTGTAACTTAAAAAAATTTTTGACTAGAAATTCTGTTATACCGGCCTAAATACTCTAAAACAAGTAGTTTACCAGCAATTAACTCCCTATTGTGGTGTTGTAACTCAAACCTCAAAATTAAAAGTACCTCCGTATTATCCGAGATTCTCAGTATACGAGGCAGCCTCAGTCCCGACAACCTCGGATAATCGGGAGTGTACTGTTGTAGCGTCCGTTAATTTGGTGGTCCCCGGTTTGCTGATGCCCTGAGTGGCGCCCTTCAGCGCCACGGCTGCAGCAGCAGCCATGCTTTTAGAGAAAGGAAATTTATAGTCCGGCCAAATTCCAACGCCGGAAAATTGCAGCCAAGCCAAAACCCATTGTTGATGGCTACAGCAGCGGCCACGCATTCAGAGAAAGAAAATTTGTAGTCTGGCCAAATTCCAATGCGGGAAATTTGCAGCCAGGCCAAAACCCGTTGACGATGCATTGATCGTGTGAGGTAATAAGTACACTATGGATTGTTCTCCACCCAACAACTCCAGTTCCCACCGAAACCCCTACTTAAATGCTTAGCAAACCGATGATATATCGATTGCAAATATCGATATATTGTGGTCGACTATATTGCTTTAGAATATCGATATATCATTAATATTAAGTGGTTAACTATCGCTTGTTCCCCACCCAACAGCCCCAATTACCACCAAATCCCTTAGACAGTAATGTGAAATGAATCAGTGGAATAACAGTAGCGAATATTGATATATTGCTCGTATGAGGTGTTTGACTATCGACAGTTCCCCACCCAATAACCCCAGGTTCCACCGAGTCCCCTAGATAGGAAGGCGAGGTGTGCACCTTCTGCGGAACCATGGCCTAACATTTTTATTTTAAATTTAAGGCAATAGAGTACCTGTACCAAACCATGATTCCTACATCATGCCTGCTCATCATGGTTGGTACATCATGGTTGCTTGGTAGTGCTGTATCTGCCACCAAGCAGATTCCTGTTCCTGAACTCACAATTTCTAACATGGCCGTTACCTGAGGCCTTTCAATAATCACTGAAGTGTCGCAAAATCTTAATTAGACCTGGCCTAGGCCTATTAAGATTTCACCAGATCTAACATACCTGTCTATGACTTGGGCAAGTGATATTCCTTGATATATACCTTTTCTTTCAACTCTTCTGAGAGCTAAATAAAAGATTAAATTTCCACACGGCAATTAACTTAACGTTGTCAAGGCTGGCAAATAAGGAAGGAGCAGAGAGCAAGCGGAATAAGCGGAATGGCTCTCAACTTGTGTTTGGTATCGATACCCGATACATCGGAAGTATCGATATTTTGGATCCGATATATCGTTATTTTTATATCGATATTAGACTTCCGATATTATTGGCATATCGATATTTTACTTCGATATTATCATTAGTAATGATATAAGCAGATTTTTAAGAATAATACATGAATAAAATACAGTTTAACCTTTTCTATACTTTTTCATTAGAATTAATTAAATATTATTTGATTGGCAAATATTAAAGATATCAAGTTGAAAATAACTTATTAGTTACAAGACAGGGGTTTTCATTATTTTTTTATTATTTGTTGTTTTGCTGTAAAGATATGGTTATCCACAATTTCAAAAAATTTTATTGGCTATGTAGGGTATACTTGAAACAAGAGTCTTTTGCAGTTAAATAATTTATTTTACAGTTATTGATCTGGAATTATACTTCAAAGAATAAATTGTAAACAATTTTACGTCAAATAAACGTCACAGGTGTGCTGCTAACTGTTGTGATGCATACCGTATGCATTCGATTGATTTTTAACGAAAGTTTTTTTATTTAACGATATTTTTCCGATATATCGATATTTTTGATCCGATATTATCGCAATATCGATATTGAGGTTCCGATATTATCGTCGATATAAATATCGATATTTTTTTTCGATATCCAAACACTACTCTCAACGCCAGCGCTCTAAAAAAAACAATGTAGACATAACCAATGCCTGGGTCCTATTTCAAACCGGGTTTTACTAATACTAAATACGAATTACTAAAAACAAACTACTTAAGGAGCCGTCCATAAATTACATTATCTGAAAATAGGGGGGGAGGAGTCCAGAATGAAAATGACGGTAGGATGATGTGCTTGGGGGGGAGGGGTAGACGCTGAGATGACGTCATTTCTCAAATTTTGTTTAAAAACATATTTATATTGGAAATTGTAAACATTTTATTTGAATTCAGGAAATTAGGCCCAAGTTAAACAGCGTAGAAAATTCATTCGCTACTAACAGTCAAGACTTGTCCTAGTCTTTTATTTTCTATAACTTCCTAACTTTCTTTCCTAACCTAACCTAACCTAAACCTATCCTAGTTTACACACATCAAGCTTGAAAAACAAACCCGAAACAGTGGTATACGTATGGCGGAAAAGATCCTAAATTATGTACTCGATTTTTACATTACAGTATCTGTTAAAATGGTCATTTTAGCTTCAGTTCAAAACAAAGCTGAAGTAAATGCACATTTTAATGATCTTTTTTTAATTTGCAGGCAGCGGCAGTGTCAATCACTACATTAAATGTAGTAATAAAAAATTCAAAAAGTCTGATTTGAAGCTGCGATTAACAGGGCAAAATGGGTTTAAAACGTATTTTTTTGGTTTTAACAAAACCCAATGAGAGAAACCTTCAACAAGATTTTCCAAAATCTCAAAGGCTGGCATTATTTTAGAAGTTTTTACCGTATGACGTCTTTTATTACAGTAGAACCCCTCATATCCGGCCTCCACGGGACCGAGCCCAGGCCGGATAACGATTTGGCCGGATAATCCAACCTATTATGAAAACGATAATTTATATCTAAGTAATAATATAGCTAGCGAATTAAGTCCAGAGTAGAGCTTTAAGTCGCCTTTTTGCATGATTTTAAAAATACACATGTTAGTAAAACCAACACCACAGATCACATGGAATACTAATGATCTAGTTTCACCCATGGTTTTGAATTAATGAAATTATTTCCCTATTCTGTAGCATTTTTTTGTAACCGTCATAGCTTTCATCTGAATGCATGCAATAGGCCTATAAAACTTGACCAAAGAAAACAATTAATTAATAACCGCACTGGATACACATTAAACAACAGTTTAGAAGTTACTAGCTCAACTGAGTACTGTACACGTAGCACTCATTTCAGTACAAATTATTGCCTCAAGTTCACTATCGCCGATTTACAGTGGATTCTACTTGCCAAAACATTCGGCGAGCACTTCGCAGCGTGTGGTGAGAGGGATGTTGACGAGTCTTGCTGAACGTACCAGTTAGCCTAGACTCTTCTGTTTTTTGGCAGTAAACTGGAGCCATAAAGTATAGAGGTAATAAAACGGAAAAAGAGTGATAACCAAGAGATCATCAGAAGCAATTGTGCATAAGAAAGCGTGAGAAATATATATTTTGATGTAGGCTTCTGAGAAGCGGCCGGATAAACCGAGGACCGGTAAACCCGAGGCCGGATATGAGGGGTTCTACTGTAATGGTGGAGGGGTCAGGTGGATTATGACGGTAGGATAATCGTTGGAAGAGGGTCCAAAATTGCCAAAAAGCGATGACGTGATTTTTGGACGGCTCCTTTGGAGCCTAATGGGAGCGCGGAATTGGCCGACCGGGGAACTCCGTAACCCCATGTTAAACTTCCCTATCTTGAAAACTGTCTTCCAGCGGAACTCCGTAACCCCATGTTAAACTTCCCTATCTTGAAAACTGTCTTCCAGCGGAACTCCCCAACTCTGGAATTGTATAACCACGGAGCTCCGTAACCCTGAAAAACGAGTGGTTGTCGAGTTCCGTTCAGCGACGGAATAGCCAAACTTTGTCCGCCGCCAGAATTGGGACGCCACCAATGAGAAACCTCGGGCTCTGGCCAATCGGATCGCCGTTTTGTTTGAATGACTCACTGCTGCCCGTGCTACCAATTTTTGAAGAACAGAAAATTATAGTATAGTACCATTTATCGTGGGTTCCTCTAGCGTCTAATCGTCTAATCCTCTGAGTTTGAAAGATTCGTTTAGTTGTCGTTCTCTTTGTTCTTATTTGATTTTGTTGTTGATTGTCGATTGTGTAGGGACTCTTGACACATATTTACGCTTTTTAATAGAATTATTTATTTATTGAAACTTAACTTTTTATGTATATTGAACATAAATCATAAATTTGATACTCTATTTAAGACCAGTGAGGAAAGTCGAGTAGTGTTATACAGGGTGTCCCGAAATTATGGTAAAATATTTTAGTATGTGATTGCTGAGGTAAAATAAGAAAAAAAGTTCATATAAACATAGGGCCTAAAGTGCTTCGTTTTCCGTCTGTGCGTCAGTTTGTGTTTTTTACATGTTTAATTATATCTCACGAACCTCTTGACGTATAAACTTCAAACTTCGTACATGGATGGTCATTATTAAGACCTATTTTTGTAAGAAGTATCAAATTTCTACTTTTTACCATTTCAAAATGGCGACTGATTTTTGTTTTCAAAGCTAAATATCTTAAAAACCGTAAATTTTAGAAAAATTATACAAGAGACAAAAACGTTGCGAAATTTAATCTCATTAACGCTGATATTAATATTATGATGATCGGACTACTAATAACGGAGAAATTTTAATTTTTCTGAATAAAAACATGGTCCTTTAGAACAAACTGTCAGAAATTTCCATGTTTTTATTTGGAAAAATTAAAATTTCTCCGTTATTAGTAGTCCGATCATCATTTACCATTTACCATCGATGTCTTCTCCGCAGTCCTTGAAGACCGGGGAATTGTCAAATTCTTATCTAGGTTTCTTCCTCTTCTTATTTATGTCATTTTTCCTCTTCCTTCAGTTTGGGTAGGTTTTTATGCTCCTCCATGTACTCAGACAGTGTGTAATACGGACGCTCCAAGAGATATTGTTTTAGTTTCTTCTTAAAAGTAGATAGGCTGTTAAGTTCTTTTAGTTTGTTTGGTAATAAATTATATAGCTTAATTCCCATGAAGTTCGGTGTTTTACTAGTTTTTGCCAATCTATGCTGTTCTAGGTTAAAGTTATTCTGATTTCTTAAGTTGTGGTGATGCAGTTGATTTCTAAGTTTAGGAGGGTTAGCTTTAGTAAGAGTTATGACTTCATATATGTAAAGAGAAATAACTGTAAGAATACTATTTTCAATAAAAAAAGGTTTACAGTGTTCTTGAGGTCCTAGTTGTTCCAAAATTCTTATGGCCTTTTTTTGCTGTATGACTATTTTCTTAACATCTGTTTCATTAGCCGAACCCCAGGCTATTATGCCATACCGAACATGGGAGGAAAAGAGAGCATGGTATGCAGTTTTGGCTAAGTCTTTATTTGTTAAAATTCTAATGCGTTTCAAAGCATAGAGTACTTGTGATAGTTTTTTATGAAGTTCTTCTATATGTGAGTGCCAAGATAATCTATTGTCTAAGGTTACTCCAAGGAATTTGGTTGTGTTGATTTCATCGGGGCTAGTTAATTGGCTATTTGTGGAAGTAAAATTTAAAACTATTGTCTTCTGTTTGTTTATTTGTAGGTTTATGTCTTTACAGGTGTCGGTAGCTATTTGAAGGATTTCATTGATTTTGTCTTGTTTTGATGTTGTTTTATCTATTGTTGTAACTATGGTTGTGTCATCTGCGAACATAATGCATGAGTTTTGATTCGGTAGGCTATTAGGAAAAGAATTTATATAAGTTAAGAATAGCAATGGTCCTAAAATTGAACCTTGAGGGATTCCTTGGTAGGTGTTCTGAATAGCTGATCTAGTTTTTATTTCATAGTTGTTACTCATGGTTTCTATTTCTACTAGTTGTTTCCGGTTTGTTAAGTAATTTTTAAGCCAGTTTAAAGCATTGTTTCTTATGTTAAGTTGATGGAGCTTCTTAATTAAAATATCTCTATCTAGGCTATCAAAGGCTTTTTCAATGTCTAGAAAAATTCCTGCGGCTTGCTTCTTATCCTCCCATATTTTGCTAATTTCATCGCACAGTTTAGCAATGGCTGATGTTGTTGACTTTCCCTGTCTGAATCCATGTTGAGAGCTTGAGAGTAAGTTATTTGTTTCTAAATAGGTTATAAGTTGGCTATGGATGACTTTTTCTATGTATTTGGATAGTGTTGGTAGTACCGAAATCGGGCGATAGTTTAAAATACAAGTTTTCTCCCCTTTTTTATACTTAGGGTATACCAGAGCCACTTTGGTTAGTTCTGGAACTATTGACTGCTCTATTGATGTATTGATTATATTCAGGAGAGGATCAATGACTTCATTTTTACAATATTTAATTACTTTGTTAGATATCTGATCTATTCCTGCAGCACTTTTAGGTGGTAATGATGTGAAAATTTGTTCCAGTTCTTTTCTTGTTATTTTTCTAAAGTTTGTTAGGTATTCTATTTCATTTGGTTGGTCCGGGTCATTTGTGTCCAAGTCATAGGATGCTGTGGGATTGTTATCATCAAAAGTTTGAGTAGGCCTAGTCTTTCCAAGTGTAATAAACTGGTTGTTGAGTAAATTACAGACCATTTCTGGGTTTGAAATCAATTTTCCATTTTCAAGTAGAGATATTTCTTCCAACTTTTTCTTGTTTGGGTTTCTCTCCCGATTAATAGTATTCCAAAATTCTTTATTCTTGTTAGGTGCATTTTTTATTTTCTCAATTATTGCATTACTCTTTTGCTTCTTGATCTCCAGGTCATAATATCTTTTAATTCTGGAATACGTGTCTTTGTCTTTTTGTTTGTTTGTTAACAAATATTTTTGTTCAGCAAGTAAAAGTGTTTTTTTTTCAGATTGGTTAACTTTTGGTCCCAAAAGACTTTAGTTTTGTTTTTATTTTGGTATGGCCTATACATTTTAGGCACTATTTCTTCGAGACTTCCTTGTATAATACTTATGAATCTCATGTATTTTTCATTGACATCTTTTATATTGTATATTTCGGACCAATTTTGGGCAGCTAATTTACTTCTAAGTTCTTCAAGTTTATTTGTAGTTATTAGCCTAGAAATTCTTTTTATAGGTGGATTGAGATTGAAAACTTTGTTTGTAATTGTGCAGCTTATGCCTAGATGGTCTGACATAGTATTTTGATGAGTGTTTATCTTTATTATGCTAGAGTTCATGTTTGTGCAACAAATATCTAAACAGGATTCGGTTGTAGCAGTGATTCTGGTTGGTCTTATATCTAAAGGCCGGAGGTTATGTTCGGTAAGAATATTCAATAATTCAATTGTTGCCGGTTCCGAATAGTTAAGCAGGTTTATGTTTAAATCTCCAATGATTATTATATTTTTCTTTTTGTGAGATATTGTTGATAATAGTTCTGATAGTTTTTCAAAGAATCTGTTTATGTTTCCATCTGGGGATCTATATCCTGCTATAATTATATTTTTTTTCGTTTTGAAGTTTAATTGCTGCAAATTCTGAAGTTATTTCTTCATTAAAAGTTAACACTTCCATTTCTGTAGGCTTCAGTGATCCAATTTGCGAATCTTTGCAATAGATGGCAATACCTCCCCATCTGTGATTAACTCTAGAATAGCTTGATATTAAACTATATTCTGGTATGTTTGTTTTCATCAGTTGGTCGTTATTTAAGCCGTGCTCTGATATTACAAGTATGTCTGGGCTTAGTTCGTTTGTTTCAAATTGCAGTTTTTCAACTTTTTTCCATAGCCCTCTTTGGATATTTATATGGTAAACAACTAGGCCTACCTTTTTATTTTTCCTGTGTTGATCCTGTGCTATTCTTTTATTTTTGACTGGGGAGTAGTCTCGTTTGGGGGTTGGTTGACATGGTTTGGTTCCAAATCTGTATTTGTCCCGGTGTAAGTTGGCGTTAGATCCAAGTTTGATATTTGTTTTTCTTGCTCCGTAATTTGTATAGGACTAGTTAGAATGTAGTTCGTTTCATTCTGGTTACATTTTATTTTAAGGTTTTGTATGTTTACCTTGCTTACTGCCTCATTTGCTTGTGGAGTTTTATTTACTTCGATAGTCTGGTTTAGGCTTCGAGTCTCAGTTTTCTTTAACTCCAAATTGGAGCCAGGGTTTGTCTCATCAGCAGAAGTCACGGGATCAAAGTTGTTGATTGCCCCTTTAGGTGGTGTACTCGGGTAGTCGTCATCCCGAATAGTTTGTTCCAAGATGGTCGTTAGGACTTTGTCTCCCTTGTAGTTAGGATGGATTCCGTCACGAGCGTAAAATTCATCATGAAATAAGCTAGTTACTTCTACGAATTTTATATTTAGTTGTTCGCACATGAATCGAAGGGCATCATTAATTTGATCAATATAGCAGTCTCGTACATTTTTCCTATAAAGGATGCCGAGCACGTACCATTTGGTTTTATGATGTGTCTTTTTCAGAGATTCAATGGTGTACCAAATTGGTCTCATGATGTGGTTAGGTGTCGGTGCTTGTTGGATATTGTTTGATCCTATGCTTATTATAACTTTGGACGGTAGTTTATTTTTAGAGCATAGATTTCTGCTCGTGTCTGCAATTTTACCTCCTGGGATAGTTAGTGAAAATATTTCCTTTGATTCAATATTTATAGCTAGAACTGCCTTTTTTAGAATCGAGTCACTCACTATTAATACGTCATTATTTTGGGTTTTACTAAATCGGACGTCCTTGCTGGGTTTTAGAGAATATGTATTATCTTCATTCATGTTTTGGGTTTTAGCGCTTGTATCAATGGTTTCAGGTGTAGGAGTCTTTTTTGGCGGGGAAATTTGGTTTTCAAAATGTTTATTTTCTTTTTCAGGTTCATTGAAAGTTACTTTCTTCTTCATAATATTAATATCAGCGTTAATGGGATTAAATTTCGCAATTTTTTTGTCTCTTGTATAATTTTTCTAAAATTTACGGTTTTTAAGATATTTAGCTTTTAAAACAAAAAATAGTCGCCATTTTGAAATTGTACAAAGTAGAAATTTGATACTTCTTGCAAAAATAGTTCTTAATAATGACCATCCATGTACGAAGTTTGAAGTTTATACGTCAAGAGGTTCGTGAGATATAATCAAACATGTAAAAAACACAAACTGACGCACAGACGGAAAACGAAGCACTTTAGGCCATATGTTTATATGAACTTTTTTTCTTATTTTTACCTCAGCAATCACATTATGGTAAAATATTTTAGTATATGATAGTACAGGTAAAAATAAGAAAAAAGTTCATATAAAAATGGGTCCAAAAGTGCTTCGTTTTCCGTCTGTGTGTCTGTTTGTGATTTTTACATATTTAATCATATCTCATGAACCTCTTAACGTATAAACTTCAAACTTGGTACATGCATGACCACTATTAAGACCTATTTTTTTATGAAGTATCAAATTTCTACTTTGTACCATTTCAAAATGGCGACTGTTTTTTGTTTTCAAAGCTAAATATCTTAAAAACCGTAAATTTTAGAAAAATTATACACGAGACAAAAAAGTTGTGAAATTTAATCCAATTAACGCTGATATTAAGATTATGATGATCGGATTACTAATAACGGAGAAATTTTAATTTTTCCAAATAAAAACATGGAAATTTCTGACATTTTGTCCTAAAGGACCATGTTTTTATTCAGAAAAGTTAATATTTCTCCGTTATTAGTAGTCCGATCATCATAATCTTTATATCAGCGTTAATTGGATTAAATTTCACAACTTTTTTGTCTCGTGTATAATCTTTCTAAAATTTACGGTTTTTAAGATATTTAGCTTTGAAAACAAAAAACAGTCGCCATTTTGAAATGGTACAAAGTAGAAATTTGATACTACATACAAAAATAGGTCTTAATAGTGGTCATGCATGTACCAAGTTTGAAGTTCATACGTTAAGAGGTTCATGAGATATGATTAAATATGTAAAAATCACAAACAGACACACAGACGGAAAACGAAGCACTTTTGGACCTATGTTTATATAAACTTTTTTTCTTATTTTTACCTGTACTATCATATACTAAAATATTTTACCATAATTTCGGGACACCCTGTATTATATTTAGGCCTAGAATTAGGTTAAGCATTCATAAATTTTAATCTAACCTTGCTGAATATCACCCAATTAGCTTTTGTAAAGTAATAATTTAATTTTCATCTATTAATCGACATGTTAACAATATCACCAAGAGTCTGAGCAATTTAACAGACAATAATCATAACCTCAATTGCGTTAGTCCAAAGTAGTGATGGGCGATTGAGAGATGTTCCGGTTTTCGAAGGGTTGGGTTTCGAATGAATTTCATTTTCGAAAAGTTTCGTTTCGAGTGCTTCCGATGATGCATTCGAATGAATTCATTCGAAATAATCCATTCGTTTTGTGAACGCTACTTTTAAGTTAATAAAATCTGTTTATTCTGTTCCATCACAGTATTTTACGGCAATATTTTTATTTGTACACTTTGACTTTAGTTTATTTGTGCAGTAAATGTATGTATATAAAAGAGATATATGCATTATTTTTGTTGGTTTCTCATAACGATGCATAGACAATTAAATACTCATTGTCTTTGGCCATTTCGAATGCACAATTTGAATGCAGAATAGCTATTCGAAAACATTTAGAATGGATTAAATAATCGAAACGTTTCGAATGGTACATCTCGCAATCGCCCATCACTAGTCCAAAGGGATGTTAATAGTTCTATGAAGATGTACAGGCACTTAATAAGTTATTATTTATGCCATTTTGATATGGTTTGGTATAGCTAGTTTGTCATCTATACGACTACCGTACCTAGTCAGTAATTCTTAATCTTAATGGTTAGGCATTTGCTGGGGATTGCTCTGTCAGCGAGTTTGAACTACTATATTAGTAGATTGATTGACTAGTGTGAACGACTATAGAGTAACTGATTGTCAAAATTCATTGAGGCAATGGTTGCACTTACATAGACGCCCGGTGAAACAATCAAATGAAAATAATTTAAACTTATTTCAAATATCACTACTGTACCGTAAAGTGTACAATTACCCAATAAACGTTTTTGATTATCCTCATTCAGTTAATACCAGAGTTTGCATTACACTACGTAAACATTTCAATATAACTTAGACTTTTTTGCCCTATATTTAATTGTAGATTATTGCTAGTGTTTCCTCTATCTTTCCAAACTCATGCATTTTTTGTACATTATTTAGCCTAGGGTGTTATTAGATTGGGACTCAATTTTTTTACAGGATTTAAATGGGTACGAGTCTCATATTTGACCTTCTGCGGTTCATTTCCATAGTAGACGGTTCAACATCTGATTTCTAAGAAAAAATATTGAAAGATTTAATAGTCAGAATTCGATTTTTTTTGAAGACTAAACTTGTCTTCCGATTCCACTGTATTTATTATCGATTGTTTCATTACTCAATGAAAATATATTTATCGATAGGCCTAGTATGTTCCCTAATTATATTTAAAATCAAAATCAATAAAAGAATTAAGGAAACTTTGGATTAACAGGTCGGCGAGGAGCGGAGGCAGTCAGAGAAGGAGCAAGTGGCGGGGCCTGGGCGAGAGGCAGCATCACTGATGTGGGGCAGACGTGATCACGCAGCAGTGCCAGGAGTGCAGCTTGCTCTTCCAGGCATGCGAGGTGGGGGATAAATTGACGCATTAGGTCTTCCACTAGAACCAGTCCATCCTCAAACACGTAGTAAGTTGTGCACAGATATTGCTCACTGGAAGAATTTTTTCCGTTATTGACGTGGTGTAATTAAACTCGGCCGTGCAATCAATCAGTCAAAATATCTTTATTTCTCTCAAGCACAAACACAGTAGAATAAACAGTGAAAAAATACAATTAATCTTAACCTCTATTACAAATAATTTATATCAGAAAAACTTTATACATGCAGTGCGTTTTGTATCAGGTACTCTTTCAGACCCTCAAATTCGGCAGAATGTTCAAGCTCTTTTTTAGGGACGTACTTTAAAAAATGTTAACCTGTATATGAAGTTTGTTTTGTAAAATATTAAGATTTATGTTTTAGTAAAACTCGTCCACATCCCTCTCACCACACGCTGCGAAGTGCTCGCCGAATGTTTTGGCAAGTAGAATCCACTGTAAATCGGCGATAGTGAACTTGAGGCAATAATTTGTACTGAAATGAGTGTTACGTGTACAGTACTCAGTTGAGCTAGTAACTTCTAAACTGTTGTTTAATGTGTATCCAGTGCGGTTATTAATTAATTGTTTTCTTTGGTCAAGTTTTATAGGCCTATTGCATGCATTCAGATGAAAGCTATGACGGTTACAAAAAAATGCTACAGAATAGGGAAATAATTTCATTAATTCAAAACCATGGGTGAAACTAGATCATTAGTATTCCATGTGATCTGTGGTGTTGGTTTTACTAACATGTGTATTTTTAAAATCATGCAAAAAGGCGACTTAAAGCTCTACTCTGGACTTAATTCGCTAGCTATATTATTACTTAGATATAAATTATCGTTTTCATAATAGGTTGGATTATCCGGCCAAATCGTTATCCGGCCTGGGCTCGGTCCCGTGGAGGCCGGATATGAGGGGTTCTACTGTAATAAAAGACGTCATACGGTAAAAACTTCTAAAATAATGGGCTGCATACAAACTCGCCAACATTTTTGGGACTGTTTCTAATATACAAACTCGCCAACTTTTAATTAGGTGCAAAAACTAGGGTCAGGAATCCGGCCGGCCATATTCAAACTCGCCAACTTTTGACCGCGGGCAGGTTCCTCTCTCTCCCTCTTCCCCTCCCCCGGCTCGGTGACAATTGTTTGTCCCCTGCGTACAGGCCTCCGCTACTGCACCTGCATTCAAGTCTATATTCCTTTATAACAACTCTTAACATTGCCACGTATTCTATAGTATAAAACTAACTGTAGTTCAAGCAATTCAAATAATAATTTTAGTCAAATTAATTATAATTAAATAAATATTAAGCATTTGGAACATGTTGGTTTTAAAGCGTTCATGGTAATAAACTTTTAAAACCATATAAGAGAATGATAAATACAGAACAGCTTATTTACCATGAATTACCACATGTTAAGACGCCGATGAAACTGTAACAGGTGACTAGTCGTAGATTTTTGTTGATTTTGCAGTAGTAATCTTCACTTTTCGTTTTTCGCTGAGACTCCGTATCCACTCATACATTGCTAGAATGATCTGATAAATATACAATCCAAATCTAGCAATGTAATTAGCGGATTATATTTATTTTCACATTTTCCCCGTGGATGGAGGCACGTCTAATTATATTTTTTCATACAAAGAGATAAATCATTATAGAAAAAAGTTATTCTCCTATATTCAATTTACAGAATCTCTTAACAGAAAACAAGCAGGCCGATTGTTACTGTTTAATTATTTGGACTTTTCCATCCGCTTCTAGTGTTTAAACTGTTCCTTAACAAAATTAATGTAATTTAATCTCTAGAATCGAAAGAACAAGTCCAAATAATTAAATATTAATAACAAATCCTCCGCTATAATGAATCTTAAAAATGAAGAATATTGTGTAGCTTTAATGTACAGAAAATTAAAAAAGATTGTTATTCAAAGTTAAAATAAATCCTATGCTGTTTGTAAAATATCACAGTTCGTTCAAATTGTAAGTTAACAATAAAATAAAACAAAAATAATATTACTATCACATGGAAAGTATGTTTATTTAAAAAAAATATGATTACGGTAACTTTTACATAATTTGTTTCGGTAACTCCTAACACAAAAATTTTATCGGATGTAAAAATACCCCCGTTGCAGCAGACCTGCATACTCAGCGAATTTCAAATGCATAACAACATATTTCAATCCAACATAGCGAGATTTGACATGTTTTGGTAAGCTCCATAAGAATAACATGGGGAATGAGTATGCAGGTTTGCTGCTACAGGTATATTAAAACTGAGTGTTTTAATTTAATATTTAGTATATCTGAACTAGAAGAAGCTATTCACCAAGTTTTATTAAGATTTGTTGAGAAATAACCGAGATATGGAAATTTACTTATTTCCCATAAGGTTAACATTGGGACAACGTACTGTGTTTACCACTTTCAATATCTCGGTAACCAATGGACATAGAGGGGTGATTCAAGATACTAAATTGTTTGTTTTTTTTGAGCTGAATTCAATGGTGCCAATAAAAATTCGATAAATTTTATTTTTCTATGTAAAAAACTCATAAAACCCATTTTTGGGGGGGTTTATCCCCCTTTACCCCCCCTCCCAGTGGTCCGATCGGGCTGGTTTACGAACTCGTCCGAGGGATTACCACTTTACATGTCTGTACCAAATTTCATTAAGATCGGACCATATTTACGGCCGCTATCGTGCTGACAGACACACACACATATATATATATATATATATATATATATATATATAATAAATTATATTCACTTGTTAGGGCTACTATAATAATTAGAGAGATTATCATTTTTACAAAACAGAGTACCCTTTCTTGTTCATAATTAAATATTTATTTAATTAAAATTGACGACATGTTTCGGCTCTTGGCCATTTTTCATAGTCAAAATAAAACCTAACCTAATATTATAAAGTTAAAATTATAATAATTATAATAATAACATTATTATAATTATTATAATAATTATAATAATAATAATTATAAAAATAATAAAATTATAATAACACCACTATGAAAAGTACCTTCGCAGAACACTTATTAAACACTAATCATGAATACAAAAGCATGAAGGACAATCTGAAAATAGTAGAATATTTAAAAAAGGGGGACAAAATGAATTCAAAAGAAAATTATTATATATATTTAAGTTACAAAAAAGAACCCCAAAACTTATTAAATACCCATATTGAAACAAACAACCCAATATATGAAAAAGTGAGACATATATAAGAAAACAACGTCAAGCATCTTAATATTTCTATACTATACTACAAATAAGAAACATCTGTTCTCATAAACATTATAATTTTAACTTTATAATATTAGGTTAGGTTTTTGTTTTGACTATGAAAATGGCCAAGAGCCGAAACATGTCGTCAATTTTAATTAAATGAATATTTAATTATGAACAAGAAAGGGTACTCTGTTTTGTAAAAATGATAATCTCTCTAAATATATATATATATGTATATATATATATATATATATATATATAGATAGATAGATATATAGATATATATATAAATACCCCCGTTGCAGCAGACCTGCATACTCAGCGAATTTCAAATTGCAAAGAACATATTTCAATCCAACATAGCAAGATTTGACATGTTTTTGTAATCTCCATAAGAATAACATGGGGAATGAGTATGCAGGTTTGCTGCAACATGTATGTTAAAACTAATTGTTTTTACTTCTATATTTAATAGATCTTAACTAGAAGAAGCCATACCCCAAGTTTCATTAACATATGTTAAGAAATAAGGAAGATATAGAATTTTTTATTTCCCATAAGGATAACATGGGGAATGAGTATGCAGGTTTGCTGCCACAAAAATAGAAGTTTCGAGGATTTTAGACGATTAAACATTCGAACTTATTTAGATGAAGCCACAAACCAAGTTTTATTAAGATGTGTTGAGAAATAACCGAGATATAGAATTTTACTTATTCCCCATAAGGTTAACATTGGGACAACGTACTATGTTTACCACTTTCAATATCTCGGTAACCAATGGACATAGAGCAATGATTCAATATACTAAATTGTTTGGTTTTTTGAGCTGAATTCAATGGTTCAAACAAAAATTAGATAATTTATATTTTTGAGTGTAAAAAACTCAAAAAACCCATTTTTGGAGGGGTTTATCCCCACTTACCCCCCTTCCGGAGGTCCGATCGGGCTGGTACTCGAACTCGTCCGTTCGATTACCATTTTACATGTCTGTACCAAATTTCATTAAGATCGGACCATATTTACGGCCGCTATCGTGCTGACAGACACACACATATATATATATATATATATATATATTATTTTAATGTTCACTTCTAGGGCTACTATTGTAATTAAAGAGAGAAAGAAATTCCTTAAGTACCCTTTTTTTAACATTTTATTATGCACTAATAAAATGTTAAAAAAAGGGTACTTAAGGAATTTCTTTCTCTCTTTAATATATATATATATATATATATATATAGATAGATAGATATATAAAAATTTGAACGAATGGTGTTTTTGGCTTCTGGTGGCCCCAAAACGAAAAGTTATCATGGTCTCGGGCTTAGGTCTTACCATGAGACCTACGGTAATAGCTTCTTCCCTATAGGGGAAATTCGCTAAAAACATGAAAAATCGCAGATAGGTTGACTGACACAAACCCCTTATAAACAACCCAAACAATTTAGTTAAAATAACGAAAATATAAAATAAAATACAAGCAACATAGCAACTCAAGTGCTTATAGATTATTAAGGGCTAAAAATAAGAGTTAAACAGATAGGTGAATTTTTAAAACACATTTAAGAATAAAAATCACAGATTGATTGTCTTAATAATGCACCCAAAATCCTATAAAAATGACAATTCTAGATAAAAAGCTGTAATTGGCATAAAAATAACAAACCAAGTACGGAAATAAGAGAAATAAACTAAATACAAAAAAAAACACAAAATCATAAGACAAGATTATACAAATCAAAGATTGCCGAGTACAAAAAAATCGCAGTTTTTTTGCCTAAAACAAAAGCATAATAAATTTTCTCATACACAAATTTGCAACAAATAGCTACCCCCAATCAAATTAAATTAGTAAAATTGTAAAAAAATACCAAAAGGAAAAATACAACCACGAAAAACAATATTAAAATAATTTATACTAATATTGAAAAGTATCAATGGTCAAAGACGTTCTTGTTCAAAAGCATGTTACTCATTAACTTATTAATTGACATGACCAGTGTAAGAGGCGGTAGGCCTAGCTACATTCCTTCCGAGAAATAGTACCTCTGTAATATTTACCCTTGGTATCCTTGGCGAGAAAGAGTAATCCATTTAATCTACGTTTTGGATGTTGTCTGATTCAGTGGAAAGTTATAACTGGTTTCAAATGATAAGGCCCAGTCCGTCCGTAAGACGGATGCTTAATTTTATAGCATTGGGCTTATGGTCGGCGTGAGCCTAAAGTCTTGAAACCAGTTATAAATATTTATTTCCTAGTGGTTTTTCATTTTACAGTCTAGCCTAGTTTATTAATGTCGTATACATTATATGAACACAGCCAAAGCCGTAGCCAGGAAATTTTTTCGGGGGGGGGGGGGTTTGGGCAGGGCCGGCGGGTGAATTTCCGGCTCGGCAAAAGTGGTGACCTTTTTTTTACTCGCGTGTGTGCTTTTCTCCGTCATTATCGTAGTTTTGAGCCCTTATCACCTCTTTCCGGGCCCCTCTACGTTCACTCGGGGAATTTTGGGGGGTCTCAACTATTTCGGGGGGGGGGTTTCACCCCCATTAGTTACGTTTTCAATGCTGTTTCTACTATTTCGGGGGGGGGTTCTGAACCCTAACCCCCCCATTGGCTACGGCCTTGAACAAAACATTTTGCAAACCATTAGTTTTTACTTACCTAATTCTAGACTGAAACGTAAGTTTTCTGTGCTTATTGATGGCAAGAACGTTACTTCTTGCCAATAACTACAAGGCAACTTTACCGTATAAGACACGCTATTTAAAAATATTGTAGAATAATTCATCTCTTTTTATGGAAAAAATGTAATTAGACGTACCTTCATCTACGGGGAAATGTGAAAATAATTAAAATCCGCTAATTACATAGCTAGATTTGATTAGTATATTTATCAGATCATTCTAGCAAGGTAAAAGTGGATACGAAGTCTCAGCGCAAAACGAAAAGTGAAGATTACTGCTGCAAAACCAACAAAAATCTACGACTAGTCACCTGTTACAGTTTCATCGGCGTCTTAACATGTGGTAATTCATGGTAAATAAGCTGTACTGTATTTATCATTCTCTTATATGGTTTTAAAAGTTTATTACCATGAACGCTTTAAAACCAACATGTTCCAAATGCTTAATATTTATTTAATCACCATTAATTTGACTAAAATTATTATTTGAATTGCTTGAATTACAGTTAATTTTAATGCTATAGAATATAGTAGTTGTTAAGTAGCAATGTTTAGCGTAGTTATTAAGGAATATATACTTGAATGCAGGGTCCCGGCAAAAAATTGTCACCGGCCGGGGGAGGGGAAGGGGGAGAGAGAGGAACCTGCCCGTGGTCAAAAGTTGGCGAGTTTGAATATGGCCGGCCGGATTCCTGACCCTAGTTTTTGCACCTAATTAAAAGTTGGCGAGTTTGTATATTAGAAACAGTCCCAAAAATGTTGGCGAGTTTGAACGTACCCAAAATAATGCCAGCCTTTGAGATTTTGGAAAATCTTGTTGAAGGTTTCTCTCATTGGGTTTTGTTAAAACCAAAAAAATACGTTTTAAACCCATTTTGCCCTGTTAATCGCAGCTTCAAATCAGATTTTTTGAATTTTTTTATTACTACATTTAATGTAGTGATTGACACTGCCGCTGCCTGCAAATTAAAAAAAGATCATTAAAATGTGCATTTACTTCAGCTTTGTTTTGAACTGAAGCTAAAATGACCATTTTAACAGATACTGTAATGTAAAAATCGAGTACATAATTTAGGATCTTTTCCGCCATACGTATACCACTGTTTCGGGTTTGTTTTTCAAGCTTGATGTGTGTAAACTAGGATAGGTTTAGGTTAGGTTAGGTTAGGAAAGAAAGTTAGGAAGTCATAGAAAATAAAAGACTAGGACAAGTCTAATAAGTCTTGACTGTTAGTAGCGAATGAATTTTCTACGCTGTTTAACTTTGGGCCTAATTTCCTGAATTCAAATAAAATGTTTACAATTTCCAATATAAATATGTTTTTAAACAAAATTTGAGAAATGACGTCATCTCAGCGTCTACCCCTCCCCCCAAACACATCATCCTACCGTCATTTTTATTCTGGACTCCTCCCCCCCCTATTTTCAGATAATGTAATTTATGGACGGCTCCTTAAGTAGTTTGTTTTTAGTAATTCGTATTTAGTATTAGTAAAACCCGTTTGAAATAGGACCCAGGCATTGGTTATGTCTACATTGTTTTTTTAGAGCGCTGGCGTTGAGAGTAGTGTTTGGATATAGAAAGAAAATATCGATATTTATATCGACGATAATATTGGAACCTCAATATCGATATTGCGATAATATCGGATCAAAAATATCGATATATCGGAAAAATATCGTTAGATCAGAAAACTTTCGTTAAAAATCAATCGAATGCATACGGTATGCATCACAACAGTTAGCAGCACACCTGTGACGTTTATTTGACGTAAAATTGTTTACAATTTATTCTTTGAAGTATAATTCCAGATCAATAACTGTAAAATAAATTATTTAACTGCAAAAGACTCTTCCCTACATAGCCAATAAAATTTTTTGAAATTGTGGATAACCATATCTTTACAGCAAAACAACAAATAATAAAAAAATAATGAAAACCCCTTTCTTGTAGCTAATAAGTTATTTTCAAATTGATATCTTTAATATTTACCAATCAAATAATATTTAATTAATTCTAATGAAAAAGTATAGAAAAGGTTAAACTGTATTTTATTCATGTATTATTCTTAAAAATCTGCTTATATCATTACTAACGATAATATCGAAGTAAAATATCGATATGCCAATAATATCGGAAGTCTAATATCGATATAAAAATAACGATATATCGGATCCAAAATATCGATACTTCCGATGTATCGGGTATCGCTACCAAACACTAGTTGAGAGCCATTCCGCTTATTCCGCTTGCTCTCTGCTCCTTCCTTATTTGCCAGCCTTGACAACGTTAAGTTATTTGCCGTGTGGAAATTTAATCTTTTATTTAGCTCTCAGAAGAGTTGAAAGAAAAGGTATATATCAAGGAATATCACTTGCCCAAGTCATAGACAGGTATGTTAGATCTGGTGAAATCTTAATAGGCCTAGGCCAGGTCTAATTAATATTTTGCGACACTTCAGTGATTATTATTCCTATGATCAGTTAAAGGCCTCAGGTAACGGCCATGTTAGAAATTGTGAGTTCAGGAGCAGGAATCTGCTTGGTGGCAGATACAGCACTACCAAGCAACCATGATGTACCAACCATGATGAGCAGGCGTGATGTAGGAATCATGGTTTGGTACAGGTACTCTATTGCCTTAAATTTAAAATAAAAATGTTAGGCCATGGTTCCGCAGAAGGTGCACACCTCGCCTCACTATCTCGGGGACTCGGTGGAACCTGGGGTTATTGGGTGGGGAACTGTCGATAGTCAAACACCTCATACGAACGATATATCAATATTCGCTACTGTTATTCCACTGATTCATTTCACATTACTCTCTAGGGGATTTGGTGGGAATTGGGGCTGTTGGGTGGGGAACAAGCGATAGTCAACCACTTAATATTAATGATATATCGATATTC